>CM046946.1:48798342-49398342 GCA_025698515.1 Gossypium sturtianum | reverse complement strand
CTAGAATAGAACCATCACCTGACAAAGTCATCAGTGTATTCATGGCTCTCAATGCAAACAAGGATTTTCTACTCAAAGCATCGGCGACCACGTTCGCCTTTCCCGGATGGTAGTCAATCACTAGCTCATAGTCCTTTATCAGCTCTAACCATCTTCGTTGCCTTAAATTCAACTCCTTTTGAGTCATCAAGTACTTTAGGCTTTTATGATCGGTGAATATCTGACATTTTTCACCATACAAATGGTGTCTCCATATCTTCAATGCAAATACAATGGCAGCCAACTCTAAATCATGTGTCGGGTAGTTCTTCTCATGTGGCTTTAACTGTCTAGAGGCATATGCTATCACCTTGCCCTCTTGCATAAGCACACAGCCCAATCCATTCAAGGATGCATCACTATAAACCACAAATTCTTTTCCCGGTTCAGGTTGCACTAGAACTGGAGCCTCAGTCAACATTGTCTTTAGTATCTTGAAACTCTGTTGGCACTTTTCTGTCCATTCAAACTTTACATCTTTTTATAGCAACCTCGTTATTGGAGTTGCTATCATGGAAAATCCCTTGACAAACCGTCTGTAATAGCCAGCTAGGCCCAGAAAACTTCTAACCTCTGATACATTTCTTGGTGGTTTCCAATCAACAATAGCTGAAATATTGCTCGGGTCAACTCAGATTCCATCTCCCGAAACAATATGCCCCAAAAACCTGACTTCTTTAAGCCAAAATTCACTTTTACTAAACTTGGCATATAACTGATTATCTCATAAAATTTGTAAGACCGTTCTTAAGTGCTCAGTATGCTCATTCTTATCACGAGAGTAAATCAATATATCATCAATAAAAACCATGATGAATTTATCCAAATACGGCCGAAAGATACGGTTCATCAAATCTATAAACACAGCAGAGGCATTTGTTAAACCAAAAGGCATAACTGGAAATTAGTAGTGAACATACCTTATCCGAAATGCGATTTTTGGCACATCTGCATCTTTGACTCTCAATTGGTAATAACCAGACCTCAAATCTATCTTGGAAAACACAGTGGCTCCCTTCAATTGGCCAAACAAATCATCGATTCTTGGCAACGGGTACTTGTTCTTCACGGTTACCTTATTAAGCTGCCGATAATCTATACATAATCTCATGGAACCATATTTCTTTTTCACAAATAATACTAGAGCATCCCACGGAGAATAACTCAGTCTTGCAAAGCCTTTATCCGTCAACTCTTGTAACTATGCCTTTAATTCTTTCAACTCAGTTGGAGCCATTCTATATGGAGTAATCGATATAGGCGCAGTACCAGGGGCTAACTCAATGCCAAATTCAATCTCTCTAATCTGAGGCAACCCTGGCAATTCTTCTGGGAATACATCTGGATACTCACATACTATCGGCACTGATTCAATTCTTAACTCAGTCTCTTTGGCATTCATCACAAAGGCAAGATAAGCTTTATATCCTTTTCTTACATATTTTTGGGTAAACATATGAGAAATCATTACAGGCAACCGGACATGTTCATCTGATTCAACACGAAGAATATCCCTATTTTCACATTTTAACTCAATGTATTTCTTTCCATAATTTACTATCACATCATGAATAGTTAACCAATCCATACCAAGAATTACATCGAATTCATCAAACGGAAATAACATGAGATTAGCCAAAAAATAATGACCTCTAATCATCAACGGGCAATCATTGCATACCTTGTCAACTAATATACATTTGCCTAAGGGATTGGACACTTTTATCACGAATTCTGTAGACTCTACAGGCATGTTCATACTAGATACTAATTTCATGTAAATATATGAGTGGGTAGATCCCGGATCAATTAAAGCAATGACATAAGTATCATGTAGAGAAAATGTACCCGTAATTACATCAGGGGATGACGCCTCTTCGTGAGCGCGTATGGCGTAAGTCCTCGCAGGTACTCTACCCTCAGACCTTGCAATCTGCTCTCTAGGCGTATTCTTACTACTCGTTCCATTTCCAGGGTTTCTCTAGGACCTCCCTCTAGCAGTACTTCCTGATCTTGCACTCTGTTATTTCTCCTTTTCGACCATCTCAGGGCAATCTCTAATAAAATGATCTGGGGATCCACACTTGAAACAAGCTCTCTAATTTGCTCGGCACTCACCGGGGTGACATCTGCCACACTGTGGGCACTCCAGTCTACTTGGTCGAGTGTTCCCAACACTAGCGACTGAAGTGGTCTGAGCTTTAGACCCCGAATACTGTTTACCCTTACTTTTATTTGAAAACCCAGCTGAAGTGGCTGATCGAGTAGTGAAATCTCTTGACTTCTTGGATGAGAATTGAAATGACTTACTCAGTTGTCTCTTTCTTGAGTCGCGAGACTTAATTTCAACTTTTATTTTCTCTTTAACCAACTCATTGGCTTTGCAAGCTCTGTCCACTAACACAACAAATTCCTTTAATTCTAGGACACCAACAAAAAATCGGATATCTTCATTTAATCCATCTTCAAACCTTTTGTACATGATGGCTTCAGCGGATACACACTCTCGAGCGTATTTACTGAGCCTTACAAACTCACGCTCATATTCAGTTACAGTCATTCGACCTTGTTTTAGCTCAAGGAATTCCTTTCTCTTCTGATCAATAAATCTTTGACAGATGTACTTCTTCTGGAACTCTTCTTGGAAAAACTCCCAATTGATTTTCTCCCTTGGTACAACTGACACAAGGGTGTTCCACCACTGATAAGTGGAATCTCTCAAGAGAGACACCACACATTTCATGCACTCTTCAGGTGTGCAAGATAACTTATCAAATACCCTGATGGTATTTTCAAGCCAAAATTCTGCTCTTTTCGGATCATCATCTTTGTTAGCTCGAAATTCCTTGGCTCCTTGTTTCTAGATTCTATCAATCGGAGGCTTTTCTCTTCTTGCTACCTCCACAACTTGGGGAGCTACAGGGGTAGGTTGAGGAATAGGTAGGGGTGGAGGGGGTTGAACATTCAGGTTCGTACGAACGAACTCTGTATACCAAGAATTCATCATGTGGGGGAAGGCTTCCCTAGCCTCTTCTCCTCCTCTTTGAGTCACAGTTGCTGGTCTATTCTCATTCTCATTCGGCACCGTCCCTAGGGCAGGGGCCAGCGCGTTACTTTCTACATCATCTGCCACAGCTCTGTTGGGATCCATTTACTATATAAAAACACAATTTAAATCGTCAGGAGTCGTCACACTATCATTATGTAAATACTCATACGTATGGCATGTATAGCTAGACTTGTGCATACACTACGTTAGTCCGAGAATCAACTAAACCGTAGCTCTGATACCACTAAATATAACACCCCTTACCCGTATTCAACGCCTGAACCGGATACGACGCATTACCCAACTTAACTTGCTCAAACATACAACGTCGGGCCATAAAATTTCGTTTCAACTTAAAACTTTTCATATGAAACCATAATGTCCCTATTATGGGTCTACGAGACCCTAAACATACATACAAAATGGTTCGGGACTAAACCAAAAACTTTTGAACACTTAGAAAATTTTTACTCAAAACAGGGCTACACCCCCGAGTGGAAAGGAACACACCCGTGTGGACAGGCCGTGTGGTCACACACGCCCATGTTCTTAGCCCGTGTGGATTTTATTTTCCATTTCAAACCTACAGGGGTTTTCACACGGCCAGGCATACGCCCGTGTCTATGGCCCGTGTCCCTCACACGGCCAAGACACGCCCGTGTCCTCACCCGTGTGTGAAAACCTTGGTATTCTATTTATGACATCAGCAAACACTTAGAGGCACACGGCCTAGTTCACACGCCCGTGTGTTGGCCCGTGTGACGAACTAAATTTTCGCAAATTTGATACAGGGGACACACGGCCTATCAACACACCCATGGGGCTGACCGTGTGTCTCACACGGCCTAGACAAACGCCCGTGCGTCTTTGCCTGTTAAACTATTTGGAATATCGAAGGATACCCAATCTCATCATACATGTAACACGATGCCAATGCCATATCCCAGATATGGTCTTACATGGGATCTCATATCTCGATGTCGATGCCATATCCCAATTATGGTCTTATACGAGATCGTACATAAATGTCGATGCCATGTCCCAGACATGGTCTTACATAAGATCTTCCTTTCGGTGTCAAAGCCATGTCCCAGACATGGTCTTATACGGGACCTACGTTCTCTCATGTCGTGGTAATGGTATCCTTACTATTCCGAAAGTTCAACCGGGACTTTAACTTAACATTATATCATTGTCCTTTCGTCGAAGCATCATTAGTCAATTCCATAGAGATAATATACATTTTTCATGATATCAAAAAACTTAAAACATAGTAGCATTATATAGCTTTAATTTCACACAAACTTACCTCGGTACCAAAATATATGTGGATTTGTTCAATTTAGTCCACGACCTTGTCCTTGCCTCGGTTTCGGTCCGGGCTTTGTGTTTCTTGATCTATAATAACAATTTCACTTGTTTAATACTCACATTAACTAAATTGACTCATGAATCATACTTAGGCAAAATTACAATTTTGCCCCCTAAACTTTCACGTAATTACACTTTTGCCCTTAGGCTCGTAAAATGATTTTTTCTCAATTTCTTTGTATTTTAAGCCTAGCCGAATCATTTTCATAACTAAAACAGCCCCCAATTTCCACTAATTCACTTGTGTATGACTATTTTCATGACTTTTACTATTTAGTCTTTTTTTATGAATTTTCCATGAATATCTCTTAGAAAAAGATGTTTATCATACATCAAACTTTCATATTCCTCCATTAATCATCAAAATACATGCATGTCATACATGGGTAAATTTGTGAACATAAACCCTAGCTCAAAGTATAGCTAGAAATAGCTAAATCAAGCTACGAGGATCTCAAAAATACGAAGAACATTAAAAACGGGGCTAGGAGGTACTTATAATCAAGCTTGAAAGATGACAAAACCCTAGCTATGGAGAGCTTGAAATTTTTGGCACTTAGGAAGAAGATGGACATGAATTTTGACTTCTTTTTCCCTTTTAATTATTTTATTAACCAAATGACAAAAATGCCCTTAAGGCCCCTTTCTTGAGATTTTTCCTTCCCATGTCTATTTTTGTCCATCTTGACATATAATGGTCTAATTGCTAAATAAGGACTTCTAATAATTTTTCTAATGCTATTTCATACTTGAATCTTCTAGAATCTCATATTTTCCAATCTTTGCAATTTAGTCCTAATGGGTAAATTGTTCACTAATTTATAAAATTTCTTCATGAAATTTTCACACAATCATGCTAACATGCTATAGACCTCATAAGAAACCGTAAAACACATATTTCTACCTCAGATTTAGGGTCTCGTAACCATTTTTTTGATGAGGCCCTAAATCGAGCTGTTACATTTTGTGCATGGATTGGTTGACATTACATGATGCCGTAGTGAACTGTAAAAGAAAGATTATTGAACTGAAATGTGAAAATGGTGAAATTCTTCGGATTGATTCAGATAAACCGGGTGAGTTACCCGTTGTAATTTCTTCGATGTCTGCCCAAAGATATGTAAGGAAAGGCTGTGAAGCTTATCTTGCTTATGTGTTGAATACAAAAGAGTCTGAATTGAAAATCGAACCAGTGCCGATAGTTTGTGAATATTTGGATGTGTTCCCGGAAGAATTGCCTGGGTTACCACAAGTCAGAGAAGTCGAGTTTGGTATTGACTTAGTACCAGGAACCTCACCAATATCTATTGCTCCGTATAGGATGGCCCTTACCGAATTGAAAGAGCTAAAGGCTCAGTTGCAAGAGTTGACAGATAAGGGTTTTGCGAGACCGAGTTATTCTCCCTGGGGTGCTCCAGTATTGTTCGTAAAGAAGAAAGCCGGGTCTATGAGACTTTGTATAGATTACCGACAGCTCAATAAGGTAACCATAAAGAACAAGTATCCTTTGCCGAGGATTAATGATTTATTTGACCAACTAAAAGGAGCGACAGTGTTCTCGAAGATAGATTTGAGATCTGGTTATTATCAGTTGAGAGTAAAAGAGTCGGATGCACCGAAAACCGCTTTCAGAACAAGGTACGGACACTATGAATTCCTTGTTATGCCTTTGGGTTAACGAATGCTCGTGCAGTTTTTATGGACCTAATGAATCGAATCTTTAGACCGTATTTGGACAAGTTTGTGGTTGTGTTTATTGATGATATTTTGATTTATTCTCGTGATGAGTCCGAGCATGCCGAACACTTGAGAACTGTTTTGCAGACTTTGAGAGATAAGAAGTTGTATGCTAAGTTCAGTAAAAGTGAGTTTTGGCTCCGAGAAGTCAGATTTTTAGGACATATTGTCTCAGGTGATGGTATTCGGGTTAATCCAAGTAAGATTTCGGCAATTGTTGATTGGAAACCACGAAGGAATGTATCTGGAGTTAGAAGCTTTTTAGGCTTAGCCGGTTATTATCGACATTTTGTTAAAGGATTTTCAATGATTGCTACTCCAATGACCAAGTTGTTGCAAAAAGATGTTAAATTTGAATGGTCCAAAAATTGTCAGCAAAGTTTTGAGAAATTGAAGGCATTATTGACTGAGGCACCGATTTTAGTAAAACTTGAACCGGGAAAAGAATTCGTAATTTATAGTGACGCGTCACTGAATGGATTAGGATGTGTATTGATGCAAGAGGGAAAAGTGATAGCTTATGCCTCGAGACAGTTGAAACCGCACGAGAAGAATTATCCGACGCATGATTTGGAATTAGCTGCTATTGTGTTTGCTTTGAAAATTTGGAGACATCATCTGTACAGTGAGAAATGTCATGTTTTTTACTGATCATAAGAGTTTGAAGTACTTGATAACTCAAAAAGATTTGAACTTACGGCAACGAAGATGTCTTGAGTTACTAAAAGACTATGAGTTGGTGATTAACTATCACCCGGGTAAAGCGAATGTGGTCGCCGACGCCTTGAGTAGGAAATCTTTGTTCACTTTGAGAGCGATGAATACATGGTTGAATTTGTCCAGTAATGGTTCGATTCTAGCCGAGTTGAGAGCTAGACCATTGTTCCTTCAACAGATTTGTGAAGCTCAGAAATGTGACAGTGATTTGCAAGCTAAGAGAGCTCAGTGTGAATCGGGCAGTGATTCAGATTTTCATATCGGATCCGATGGTTGTTTGATGTTCCGAGGTAGAATATATGTACCGAAAGATGATGAACTTATTCTGAAAATTCTCCATGAGGCACATAATGGTTGCTTGTCTGTGCATCCGGGTAGTACAAAAATGTATAACGATTTGAAAAAATTGTATTGGTGGCCAGGTATGAAACGAGATATTTCAGAGTTTGTTTCGAGATGTTTGATTTTTCAACAAGTGAAAGCCGAACACCAAGTACCTTCGGGTTTACTTCAGCCAGTGATGATACCCGAATGGAAATAGGACAGAATTACGATGGATTTCGTAACGGGTTTGCCTTTAACTCCGAAAAAGAAAGATGTCGTCTGGGTTGTTGTCGATAGATTGACAAAATTGGCTCATTTTATTCCAGTACGTACCGATTATTAACTTGATAAGCTAGCTGAGTTGTACAATTCTGAGATTGTAAGATTGCACGAGGTGCCTACTTCGATTATTTCGGATAGAGATAGATATCCGAGTTTTACTTTGAGATTTTGGAAAAAGTTACAAGAAGCTTTGGGTACGCAATTGAATTTTAGTACCGCTTTCCATCCACAAACCGACGGTCAATCCGAGAGAGTAATTCAGATCCTTGAAGACATGTTCAGATGTTGCGTACTAGAATTCCATGGTAGTTGGGAAAATATTTACCTTTGGTGGAATTTGCTTAGAACAACAGCTTTCAATCGAGCATAAAAATGACACCTTATGAAGCTTTATATGGTCGTAAGTGTCGAACTCCTTTGTATTGGACCGAGCTTAGTGAGAAACAGATTCACAGGGTTGATTTAATTAGAGAAACTGAGGAAAAAGTGAAGGTAATTCGTGACTGTTTGAAAGCAGCTTTGGATAGGCAAAAGTCTTATGCGGATTTGAAAAGAAAAGAGATTGAATTTCAGATTGGTGACAAAATGTTTCTTAAAGTATCTCCGTGGAAGAAAGTTCTAAGATTTGGCTGTAAAGGCAAGTTGAGTCCACGTTTCATTGGGCTGTATGAAGTTATTGAAAGAATAGGGCCAGTGGCATATCGGTTAGCTTTACCGACAGAGTTGGAAAGAATTCATAATGTGTTTCATATGTCGATGTTGCGACGATATCATTCTGATCCTTCACATGTGATTTTTCCATCAGAGATTGAGATTCGACCAGATATGACATATGGAGAGGAATCGATCAAAGTGTTAGCTCGGGAAGTAAAATAGTTGAGAAACAAAAGTATTGCCCTTGTGAAAGTTTTGTGGCAAAGACATGGGATTGAAGAAGCAACATGGGAATCAGAGAAAGCTATGAGAAAACAGTACCCATGTCACACCCCTAACCCGTATCCGTCGCCGAATTAGGGTTACGAGGCATTACCTAACATAGCACAGTTCAGAACAGTCATTTATTACAAATCCAGCTTCGTAATTCAAAACTCATTAGAACACTTATCTTAATCACTTTTGAACTTAAATCTACTATATTACTTTCATTAGCATATTTTAAAAATTATTCAGATAAAATATATATAAATATCATTACACATCATATACCAAACATATAATAAATAAAAAAATATCAAAAGCTAATTATCACACATCACATTTTATAATCTAAGCATGTTCACATATTAAAATCAATTATCAACCATAAAATGCAATTTTGGTTATCATACATTATGGTCGGATATATTAATGGTTAATAACAAACATAATACGCATTCACATCCAAACAAAATGAACCATAACTCAATTTAGGTATCACTCATTTATGCGGCATTGATTTCATTTAAACTAACATACTTTAAATCTAAACTTACTTCTTTCCTAATAACCAAAACCATGCGCATATGACCTTGATATTTTAAGCCATTTTAAGCCCAAATAACAACTACAAATACACATAGTTCACATGCCAATTTATATGCTTTAATATGTGCTAAAATTTCATTCACACAATCAAGCTGAATTGTTTCTTATTCGGTCATTCTATAAAACATTCAATACATAAAATATATATTTAGATAAATATACTATAAACCAAATATCATGCTCATCATTATAGTTCCAACGCCATATTCATATATATACAAATACATTTACATTATCAAAGAAACTAAACCTCAAACATTAATAAACCACATCAACTTCATTTCATCGATATGCCATTATAAACCAATTACTAAACTAACTACACATATACAATTTGAACCTCATACCAAACTTATTTATTTCATTTTCGTTTTATAACAATCAAAACATACACATCCATGCCTTTATAAACCGAATTCTAAATAATTAAACAAAGATATAACGGAACATACAACACAACCAAACCACATATTTAGCTATTTTAAATTCATCACATATCTGAATATACAAGCACATTATAACCAATTTTGTAACAACCCATAAGGCCGAACATGCATAAATTATTACATATCATATAACCTAATTCAATGAATATTCCATCAATAATATACTTAGCATCTCACTTATATTTTCAAATTCGCACCTCAAGACTTATACCTATCATGAACCATGGCTTAATTCAAGCACTCATTAATAAACCATATCAACCAAGTTACATATAAACTCACTTTAACCGAGATCATACACACAAACATAAACATAGCAACTATGTTTCACATATAATAAGCCAAGGCCAAATTGCTAAAACCAAACACATAAAGCACTTAACCAAGAACACATAAAACGGAACTTAAACATAGTGATCAAGCCATTTTCGCATGGCTATATATATACATGTTTCAAAATCAAACATTCTATCTATGCTATACATGCCATAAGCCCAAATTCAACTTAGTAAAATACCGAAGGAAACCGTCGATAGTGTGATAAGCTTTGCTGACTATCCCCGAGCTCATGAATGAGACTCCAAAATCTATAAAACAGAGATAAACAAGAACACACACACGATAAGCTATTTAAGCTTAGTAAGTTATAAGCAAAACAAATATATAAACACTTGCATAATAACATTAGGTTAACAAGGCCGATTACCCCAAAATATTAAGCACAATTATAATTTAGTACCAAGATCACATGTTACTTTCACACATAAATATTATATAGCCGAATACACAAATTAACTTCACAAGGCCGAATAAATAATGCTCACATATTCAATCACATAATTCACTTAACATTTTATCATTTCAAATAACCAACTTACCTTGTTTTCATATAAACAAATAACTGACACATACCTGAACCTTTGATTCAATTACACATTCGGTCTTTACTTCACATTGCCCGTTTAATCTCTTAAACATCATCAAAAGCACATTATTTCAAATCAATATCAATAAGTTCTACTATTCAATTCTTACTCATGAATCAATACCTTTTTTTTTTCTACCACTTTTCAAACTCATACACAAAAGTCAACAACCACATAGGTTCCGTACGTACCTGTACCTCATCATACTTATCTATTACATTTCCCACGTCACCTTTTTGATCGATACGTTATATCATACGATAATATTTTATATTCAATGAACTAGCACACTTAGTGCCAAATGGATAACCGAAGCTATATATATATAGATATCGCGCACACAGTGCCAAAACCTTGTAACGTATCGCACACTTAGTGCCGTCACATTTAAGTTCTCACACACTTAGTGTCAAATCCTTGTAACGTATCGCACACTTAGTGTCGTCACATTTAATTTCTCGCACACTTAGTGCCAAATCCTTGTAACGTATCGCACACTTAGTGCCGTCACATTTAATTTCTCGCACACTTAGTGCCATATTTCATACTATTATTTCCGTACATTAATTTCACATATTACAAATCAGCATATAAATCTCATGTTTATATATAATTAACAACACATATATATGCTTATAAACTTACCTCAGATATCGACGAACGTAATCGACTACTCGACTACTTTTGACTTTCCCCCGATCTAATTTCGTTTTCTTTCGTTCTTGATCTAAATATATTCAAATTTAACTAATTTAACCACATATTCATTCAATTTAATCCAAAAACACATAAATGGGTAAATTACCATTTTGCCCCTGACATTTCACACTTTTTGCAATTTAATCCTTATTGCATAAAACACAAACTACACAAAATTTACACATACTATAGTTAGGCCGAATATTCACAAGCAATATACAAGTCCATATATTTCATTTTTTTCACATTTTAGTCCTTCAAAAATTTATTTTCACAATTTAGTCCAAATTACTCAAAATTATCCAAAAATCCAAAGACAAAACATGTTAATCTAACACATATATTTCATAATTCATCATCAAACATCACAAAACTCATAAACTCATCAATGGCAAAACACAAAATCATCATCAAATTCAAAAATTAAGACATGGGCTTTGAAGATAACTTAGCAACGATCTCAAAAACGTAAAAATTATCAAAAACCGAACAATTAACATACCTTAATTGAAGAAACTCAAAGCCGAACCCTAGCTTGTTTTCTTATTTCTTTTCTTTTCTTTGTTTCGGTCATAAGATGAGAATATGACTTTGATTTTATGTTTTTCTTTTATTATACTAACTTATATTATAATATATATTATTTTAACCTTTATATATAATATATATATATATATATAAAAAACTATATAATATAAACATAATGCAAATGCCGTCCATTATCTTTATTAATGGCAAAATTGCAACATAAATCCCACATATTGAAAAGACATCAACAATTAGGCACTTTCACAATTAACCATCAAATTTTCATTTTACGCGATTAAGCCCTTTTATTTAATCGGACACTCAAACAACAAAATTAAAATACGAAAATTTAACACAAGTAAATTCACATATAATAAAAACTGAAAATTATTTTAAAATATTTTTCGTAATCGGATTTGTGGTCCCGAAACCACTATTCCGATTAGGGTCAAATTTGGGCTGTTACAACCCAAACCTATTTTCTGGTAAGATTTTCGAGGACGAAAATCCCTAAGGGGGGAGAGTTGTAACAGCCCGATTTTGGGCCTAGTCAGAACAGTAGTTTCGGGACCACAAATTTGACGTAGCAGAGTTCACTTTTATTATATATTTAAGGTCTACAGTTTCTTAGAATGATTTCGTAAAAATTTCGTTCGAAAATTTTGACGTTTGAGCACTCAATTTAGCAAAAATGACTAAATTGTAAAAAGTGCAAAAGTTGAGTTCTACATGCTAAAGGTGTCTACTTGCTATGAAATTTTAAATTAAAGGTCCTTAAATAGTAATTAGACCATTTATTAATATATTGGACAAGAATGGACATGGTGAGATAAAATTTCAAAGTTTTAAGTGAAGGGCATTTTGGTCATTTGGTAAATAAAAGAATAAAAAGGGAAAATCAAGCTAAAATCTTGTCCATCTTCTCCCCCTTGTGCCAAAAATTAGAAGGAATACATATCTAGGGTTTGTCCAACTTTCAAGCTCAATTGTAAGTTCGTTCTTGCCCCGTTTTTAATGTTCTTTACATTTTTTATGCTTTTATCACTCGATCTACCTATTTCTACCATTAATTTAAGAAAAGATCAAGGTCTAGGATTTGACCCATGTTGGATATTTGTGTATTTTGATGTCTAATGGTATATTATGCATATTTGATGTGTGATAAACAACTTTTGCTAGGTGATTTTTGATGAAAATGTCAAAAGGACCTATTTGTAAAAAGATTATAAAATGTGTGTAAAAGTATGATTAAATGAAAAATGTGGACTGCTATAAGTATAAAAAAGGATCGGCTAGGCTTGGGAATCGAAGAAATTGAATAGATTTCATTTTCCGAGCCTAGGGGCAAAAATGTAAATATGTCAAAGTTTAGAGGCAAAAATGTAATTTTGCCATAATGTGATATTTGGACTGAATTGAATAATGTGAATAATAAATGAGTTAAATTTTCTATTATAGATCAAGAGAAACGAGGTTCGGACCTAGATTAGGGAAAAAAACAAAGTATTTGACGATTAGGTCCCATTCCTACTATTTTTGTACCGAGGTAAGTTTGTATGTAAATAATGCATTGCTATTTATGCTTTAATTGCTTTAATATTGTATGAATTTTGATTTACTCTTTGAACGTAATCGATAAAGTTCGACAAGCGAGAAAATCCCAGTTGAACCTTAGGAATAGTTAGGATACAAATGTCATGACATTAGGGTTATTGAGATTTCGTGTAAGACCATATCTGGGATTTGGCATCGATATGAGACTTCGTGTAAGACCATAGCTGGGCTATTGGCAGCAAAATGAGATCCCATGTAAGACCATATCTGGGATATGGCATTGGTATGGTACTATGAATGCGAGATGTCCAGGGTATCCTTTAGTATTCCAATTGGTTCAACGGGTAGTTCGACAGAAATGTTAAAGTTGTGAAAGAATTTCGTATGTTGCACTTGGGTACAGGTATGTACATAAGAATCATGCTTAATGAGCTCGATATGTGATGAACCCTCGGTAAGTTTGTGATTGAGTAAGTTTGACTATGAGATTTATAGTGACATTTATGTTAATTTCCATCATGTTAATTATGTGTTAAATGTGTGTTATAATGCCTATTATTTGCATAGGAACTTACTAAGCTTTAAAGCTTACTCCCCTTTCTTTTCCCTTGTCTTATAGTTTCACCAAGCTAGCTCGGGGATCGAAGACTGTCGGAGATTCACTCACGCTTTCAACATATCATTTTGGGTACCGATGAATTTAACATTTTGAGTTATGGCATGTATAGGGACTTGGTCATTTTGTCATGTGTCATAATTGATTTGGCCAAATGTGTTGGCTTATGATGGTTGATAATTCATTTTGTAAATGGCCATTGAAATTGGCTAATATTGTTTAAGTATATATACATATGATGATGCTTATCATGGATGTGGGAATTTGCATGCTTGAGTTGATAAGTATGTGATGGTTGTATGTGATAGATGGTAGTATATGAATGAGTGTTGTTGCCTTGGTTGTGGCTGATTTTGTTGAACGTATATGCTTGGATTAGTGTTATGTTTTGTGGTGTAGGTATGTGCATAAAAGGGTGGCAAAAGGGCTTGGTAAATAGCCTTATTTTTGTCCATATGGGTAGGCACATGGGCGTGTGTCTAGGCCGTGTGTGACACACGGCTTGCCCCATGGGCGTGTGTTTTGGCCGTGTGTCCCCTGCACCTTAATTGTTATAAAACAAAATGCTTAGTAATGAGCACACGGGCAGAGACACAAGCGTGTGGACGGCACGGCTTCGAACACGGGCGTGTGCCCTGGCCGTGTGAAGTCTGCACCTATTTTATGAAAAATTACAAAAATTTAATCGACCACACGGCCTAAGCACACGGGCGTGTGACTTGGCCGTGTGACCTTAATATGATGATGACGTCATAAGCAGAGAGTTACACAGGTTAGGAACATGGGCGTGTCCCTTACTACACGAGCGTGTGCCTTGGTTCACACGGGTGTGTGGCCCTGTTTCCATGGAAAATTTTCTAAGTTTCTCAAAAGTTTCCAAAGTTCTCGGTTTGGTCCTGAACCACTTCTAATGCATGTTTTGGGCCTCGTAGGCTTGTAATAGGGACAATATGTATGTTTATGAAAAGTTTTAAATTTTGATGGAGATTTATGTCTGAGTTTTGTATGTTTGTTTGTGTTTATGTCCGGTAACGCCTCATACCCTGTTCCGGCGTCGAATACGGGTAAGGGGTGTTACAATCACATTTTAATAATTTCTATGTCCTAATTTCATATTTTCACATATTTCATTAATTTATTAAACAATTACTTAGTTTTAACAACGAATTTAAGTAAAAAGGTGATAAATTACATGGGAAATGTAACACCCCAAACCCGGCCCAAACACTACGACCGGATCTGGTATGTCACTAGGAAGAAGTTTAGGAAGTTTGATTGGTTTCGGAAAATTCTAAGTCATTTTAAAATCTCGAATCTCGTGGTTCAGTTGAAAACCCGTTGTCTAGTTAACTTTTAAATTTAATTAGTTGAGCCTTGCGATTAGGAGACATTTGGAAACACTTACCAATTATTTGATTATCGGTTTTTCAATGAAAATGCCTTTTATTATAAGAAACGTTGTTGGGCGGGTTATAAGAAAACTTTAGTCCAGTAATTAATATGTCCCAAATTCAAAACCCAAAAGAAAATTCTAAATTTCGTAGTGGCCTTATTACAAATCAAAGAAAAATACCCAAAAGGTATAAACGATAAATAAAATAAAGTTTACTAGTAAACCCATGCGTAGCCACCTCGAGCTCCCTCTCATTGATCCAGTAAAGCTAAGAATCACTGTAAATGTTTAAACAAATGTGTGAGTCACGAGACTCAGTGTGCAATTAATTCACATTCTCCACTTGTGTGGGCCTGAGCCCTAATACACCATCGGCCGAAGCCCAATCATACAGTATAGCAAACAATCAACATGATAACCCAACCCAGCCTAGTTTTTCCATCCTCTACACTCCACTTCATACGTCCAACCTCAACACACCTGGGGATTTCTACAATCAACCCTCCATCCTCTACACTACACTTTGGCAGTCATGCTGACAGACACACTGCTCAAAGACAATAAAACGTGGCCTAGCCACCGATCACTATGTGACCAAATCACCGATACAATAATGTACCATCATTAGGTGTGACATTGTCACCCATAAGCACTTCCCCTTCATATCATAACATCCCAATATCCCATGCATATGCAACATAGTGTAATAAACAGGTTATATATGATGTCACACACACACAATCATGCTATCAAAGTTTTAAGGTTTAACCAAGATACACTAACCTGATTTTTCGGTTTTACCCAACAGGGTTAACTCAATCACCATTGTCGGGATTTTTGACTTTCATAACACATACACGATTATTACAACAAAAATGAATAGTGTGATAATTACACACCTGTGAACACGCAAGACTACACTATCGATCTTGCTAACGTCCTCACTTGCAGGGATCACAGCGATCTGTTTATCCCTTTCAGAAGCTGGCCCACAACCCGGTGGCCAATCTCGAACGGCAGACACCGCACGTCTCTTAAACTTAGGGGCTGGGTTTATGGGTCCAACCCCTTCCTTTGCCTGATTGGTATTTGATTCCATCAAAACGATCTTGGTCAGAAGATCGAGTTAAACCGTTGAATAAGATAATAGCGAAATTAATTACTTTGGAACGAAGAAGTCCTTACCCAAAATTGACAGAACCCGGAGGTTTCTACACTTGAATTAATAGATCACCTGATGTCCCTACATAACTCCATATCAGATTCGGCCTACCAAGATATGGGTTAAAGAAAGCGGCCTTCGGCCAAACGAATGGTATGAACCACTTACCCTGATTGATCGAATCCGATTGAAAAAGGAAACAAATGAGAATCAACCAGAGAAAGAAAAGAAAATGGATTTCGGCTTCTAGTTCCAGAAGATGAATATTAAGATAGGGACCTATAGATGATTTCGGTTCAAGGTGATCAAGAGACAAACAGAAAATATGAACCAAAGAAGAATAAAGAGAAGAAGAGATGGAGGGTTGAGGTTCGGCTTTAGGTGAAGAAGAAATGCTCACTTGTTACGAAAATGCTATAAGAAAGAAGAAGAAGATGAAATGGTGGTGTATAGAAGGTTCGGCCAAGATGTTATCAAAAGAGGACACTTTTCGTCAAAAGAAATATGAGAGACTTGTTTCGGCTTTGATGGTGAGGGAAAGAACTCAAGTTGCAAAAATGGAAAAGAGGGGGAGAATTGGTTTCGGTTTAGGCTACAGAAGAATGAATAAGGCTCTTAGGGACTTTCGGCTACACAAAGAAAAGAACCAAAATTGCCCAAAGTGCAACACACTCAAATGCCAAAAAAGAGAGCTCACTACCTAAATCTAACCCTTTAAAATTCGGCTAGCACCCTACACAACCTCAATCCCCAAGCTTTCTCCTTGAAACACTCTTGAACACTCATTTGAAATGGTTTGAAACATTCAAAATAATTTCAAAGTTTCCAAATCCCCCTTTTTACTCTTGTCCAACCATTCAAAAAGTTTGACCAAGTCACCTCCACTCTGCAAGGCTCCCAACTGATTCCATCACCCAGCCCTTTGACACATGAGCAAAAATAAAAGCCACCTTACTGGCAACGTGAATCGAACCTGCTCCCCCTGAGGCGTCACTTACCTGCTCCTTAAGTGGTGCCTCCTTGCCACTTTACCATCTTAGTTCTTGTGTCAACAAGCACAAACAATAAACCTTAAGTCCCGCCCCCAACCAGCTTCCCTCCTAAAGTGCCCAAAATTAAAATTTGGCCAAGGTTCCGACTTAACCCCGGGCCTTCCCAGAGACCCCAAACACACTCAAACAACACACAAAGTATATCAAACACACAGAAGCAAGGTAAATGCAGAGCCCCTAAATCCCGGATGTTACAGTTCTACCCCCCTTAAAGAAATTTTAGCCTCAAAATTACCTGGTCAAAATAGATGTGGGTACTGCTGACGCATCGCATCCTCTGGCTCCCATGTCGCCTCTTCTATTCCATGATTTCGCCATAAGACTTTAACCAACAGAACTGATTTCCTTCTTAGCACCTTGACGTCTCGATCCAAGATCTGAATTGGTTCCTCCTCATAGGACAAGTCTGGCCTTACCTCAATTTCCTCCACTGGCACGACGTGAGATGGATCCAAACGGTAGCGTCTTAACATTGAAACATGGAACACATCATGCATCTGTTTCAATTCTGAAGGTAACTCCAGTTGACACGCCACTGGTCCCACACGTTTCAAAATCCGATAAGGCCCGATGAACCTAGGACTTAGCTTGCCCTTTCGTCCAAATCTCATCACCTTCTTCCAAGGTGAAACTTTCAAGAAAACCTGATCCCCCTCCGCAAACTCTATTTCCTTTCGCTTCAGGTCTGCATAAGACTTCTGCCTATCAGACGCTTCTTTTAATCGAGCCCTAATTAACTTGACCTTCCCCTCTGTCTCAACAACCAATTCTGGACCCAAAATCGGCGTTCACCCAATTACATCCAACGGTAGGAGTACGACACCTCCGCCCATACAACGCTTCATAGGGCGTCATCTGAATACTAGCTTGATAGCTGTTGTTGTATGCGAATTCCGCCAACGGTAAGAACTTTTCCCAACTACCCTTAAAATCGATGACACAGCCCCTCAACATATCCTCCAAAATCTGAATCACTCTCTCAGACTGACCATCAGTCTATGGATGAAAAGTCATCTTGAAGTCGATCTTGTACCCAATGCACGATCAAAGTGCCCTCCGAGATCGCGACGTTAACGTAGGATCTCTATCTGATATGATCGATACTGGTACCCCATGCAATCTCACAATTTCTGCCACATACAGCTTAGCCAACCTCTGAAGAGAGTAGTCAACACGAACAGGTATGAAATGGGCAGACTTCGTCAACCGATCCACAATCACCAATACCGAGTCTTTTTTAGTAGGCATAAGAGGTAGCCCACTAACAAAGTCCATAGTGATCCTCTCCCATTTCCACTGTGGAATCTTCACCGGCTGCAACAACCCCGAAGGCAACTGATGCTCGGCTTTAAACTACTGACAAGTTAAACGCTTTCCCACAAATTTCGTAACCTCCCGCTTCAAACCAGGCCACCAAAATTGTTCATGCAGATCCCGGTACATCTTACTTCCTCTAGGATGCATAGCGTAAGGGCTACTATGCGCCTCCTGTAGAATCATCTGCCTCAACTCCACATCCTTCGGCATGCAAATCTTCTCATGAAAACATAAAACCCCATCACCGTTCAAACTGTAATCTTCTACTCCACCATTCTGTACTTGCAGAAGTCGAGCCCCCAAGACCTCATTTGATAACTGTTTCTCTTTAATCTGATCTACCCACGTCGGCTTCACTTGAAGTTTAGCTAACAGACTTCCATCATCATACAAACTAAGATGGGCGAACATCGCTCTCAAGTCTGATATTACCTTCCGACTTAACGCATCTGCTACCACGTTAGCCTTACCCGGATGATATTCGATGAGCAGTCATAATCTTTTAATAGCTCAATCCACCTTCGCTGCCTTAAATTTAACTCTTTCTGAGTTAAAAGATACTTCAAACTCTTATGGTCGGTGTAGATAACAGACTTCTCTCCATACAAATAATGTCTCCAGATCTTCAGAGCGAAAACTACCGCAGCCAACTCCAGATCATGCGTGGGATAATTAATCTCATGCGGTCTTAACTGCTGAGACGCATAAGCAACAACCTTCCCATCCTGTATTAACACACATCCTAATCCCGTGTGTGAAGCATCACAATAAACCACGAACTCCTTTCTGGCCTCAGGCTGAATCAACACCGGAGCCTCTATCAAAATCCTCTTCAGCTTCTCAAAACTTTCCTGTTGCTTGTCAGCCCAAACAAAAGGTACCTCTTTCCTCAACAACTTGGTTAAAGGTGCCGCAATTAATGAGAACCCTTCAACGAACCTTCGGTAATACCCAGCCAAACCAAGGAAACCCCGAATCTTTGCCACAGACTTAGGCGGTTTCCAATCCAACACAGCTTCAATCTTCCGGGGATCCATCCTAATCCCTTCTGCAGATACCACATGACCCAGAAATGTAACTTCCTTCAACCAAAACTCACACTTGCTAAACTTGGCGTCATGTTTGCTTCCCTCAAAATCTGCAGAACCACCCGAAGATGCGAATCGTGCTCCTCCTCAGTCTTGGAATACACCAGAATGTCGTCTATGAACACTACAATGAACCGATCCAGATAGGGTTGAAAAACCCGGTTCATCATATCCATGAAAGCATCTGGTGCATTTGTCAACCCAAATGGCATCACCAGAACTCAAAGTGACCATAGCGAGTCCGAAAAGCCGTCTTGCAAATATCCGCTTCCTTGACCTTAAGCTGATGATATCCCGACCTCAAATCTATCTTTGAAAAGACTGAGGCCCCTTTAAGCTGATCAAACAGGTCATCTATCCTCGGCAGCGAGTACTTGTTCTTGATAGTTAACTTGTTCAACTGGCGGTAGTCAATAAACATTCACATGGACCCGTCTTTCTTCTTCACAAACAACACCGACGCTCCCCACGGATATACACTGGGACGGATAAAACCACGATCTAACAACTCTTGGACCTGAGCTTTAAGTTCAACCAGCTCCTTCGGTGCTATCCTGTAAGGGGCGATAGACACCGGAGCCGTTCCTGGAAATAGCTCAATTCCGAACTCTACCTCACGATCCAGAGGCAACCCTGGAAGCTCTTCCGGAAAGACATCCACAAATTCTTTTACTATTCTAACCCCATCCACGGTCACTTCCTTTGCATCCAAGGCACTGACAAAAGTTAAGAAAGCCATACACCCTTTTCTCACCATTCTTTCCGCCTTAAGAGCAGACACTACATTGGACAAGTAGTCTCTCCTCTCGCCTATCACCAAAACTTCATCATCCTCAGGAGTCATTAACACCATGCGCTTAGCAGCACAATCCAAGTTTGCATGATATCTTACCAACCAATCCATGCCTAAGATCAAATCGAACTCCCCGAATGGTAGTTCAATCAAATCAGCCGGGAAAACCAACCCTTGTACTTCTAGAGGCACATTTCTAAAAAGTTTATTTACTGCTACAGATTGCCCTAAAGGACTAAGTACAGTCATCTCCCTAGAAGCAGTTTCAAAGTTCATGTTCAAGGTTCCAGACACCACACTAGCAATATAGGAATGGGTCGACCCAATATCAATTAATGCAGTAAAGGGTAAACCGAAAATGAGGAATGTACCCATTATAACATCTGATGCGTCACCCTCTTCTCGGCGTTTGGCTGCATAAACTAACCCGGGCTGTCTCGCCTCAGTACTCCCAGCACCTCTGTCCAGTGCTCCAAGTCCCCGACCAAAACCATTCCCTCCTCTGTTCGGACCACGACCTCTCGACATCTGCTGTCCACCCCTATCTGGCTGCACATACCCCTGACCTACCATCCGAGCCCTAGTCCTTTCTAGCGGACAGTTCCTGATCAGATGATCCTTTGACCCACACCTGAAACATACCCTATCTTTTCCCCAGCACTCTCCTGTATGAGACCTCCCACACTGAGCACATTGTCAAAAAACAGTAGCCGGCATTGCAACGCGACCCGGCCCATCAACCCTGGGTCTCTTCTGGAAACCCCTAGATGGCCCTGACGGTCCATAACTCCTCTTATTCCTGCCTTTATCCTTGTCCTTATTTTGCTTCTCAGTCTGCGTCACCTCCTCGGCTATTTTAGTCTTTTCCACCAGGATAGCAAAATCTCTCTCCCGCTGAGGAGCTATTAACACTCGCAGCTCGTAACGCAGCCCATCTTCGAATCGCACACAACGCTCATAGTCGGTCGCGACTATCCCCCGGGCGTAACGGCTCAACTGCTAGAATTTCGCCTCATACTCGGCCTACTCGATTTACCCCTTGAACTAAATTCAGGAACGCTTTCCTCTGAGCATCCACATAACTGGCCCCAACGTACTTTCCTTGGAACTTTATCTTAAAGAAATCCCAATCAACTCGGTCCGCTGGAGTACCCTCTCTCACGGTGAGCCACCACTGATAGGCCTCATCCCAAAGTAGAGACACCGCGCTCTTCAGCTTTTCCTCTACCGTACAGTCTAAATCATCCATAATTCTCTCGACTGCCTCCAGCCAATACTCAGCCACGTTTGGAGCTACTCCAGAAATACCTCTAAACATTTCACCTCCATTAGCTCGAAGTCGCTTAGGAATGGACTTTCGAGTTGCTGCTCCACTGCCTGCCCCGGCCACCCGTTCCAGCACACGCAACATTGCCTGAGACAGGGCATCATCTTCACCAGTTCTGCCTTGCGATCCCGCTTTCGCCACAGGTGATGCTGGTGCTTCGCCTTCAGGCTCATTTCTTGCTTCCGAGAGTTCAACCTCATTACCTTGGCCTCTCCCACGGCCGCGTGTAACACGTCCACATCCTCTACCACTCATGTCTATCACTCTGTCTTACTCTGATTATAAATTTTATGCGTCAGTATTTCTTTCCACTGTTTATTAATCGAGTAGTTTTATGAAGATAGAGTTATAAGTAGCTTTTTCTGCAAGCATGTGTATACCTAGAGGTTTTCATCTCTACAGCAAAGTTTCTTAATTCCAGCATCCATAACAACATATTCACATAATACATCAACTTTATGCAAATCACTTAGCCATCAGAAAACTTACCTGGCAGACTGGGGCCGGAGACTCGGGTGTCACACCTCGAAAATAGATCCATGTATATATTTTTCTTAAAAGCGAAATCTGAAAAACATTTTGAACCCAAAACCCAAGGCCGAGCTTTTTAAACCAGGCTCTGATACCAAATTGTAACACTCCAAACCTGGCCCAAACACTACGACCGGATCTGGTATGTCACTAGGAAGAAGTTTAGGAAGTTTGATTTGTTTCGAAAAATTCTAAGTCATTTTAAAATCTCGAATCTCGTGGTTCAGTTGAAAACCCGTTGTCTAGTTAACTTTGAAATTTAATTAGTTGAGCCTTGCGATTAGGAGACATTTGGAAACACTTACCAATTATTCGATTATCAGGTTTTCAATGAAAATGCCTTTTATTATAAGAAACGTTGTTGTTAAGGTGGGTTATAAGAAAACTTTAGTCTGTAATTAATATGTCCCAAATTCAAAACCCAAAAGAAAATTCCAAATTTCGTAGTGGCCTTATTACAAATCAAAGAAAAATACCCAAAAGGTATAAACGATAAATAAAATAAAGTTTACTAGTAAACCCTTGCGTAGCCACCTCGAGCTCCCTCCAAATTGATCTGTAAAAGCTAAGAATCACTGCAAATGTTTAAACAAATGTGTGAGTCACGAGACTCAGTGTGCAATTAATTCACATTCTCCACTTGTGTGGGCCTGAGCCCCAATACACCATCGGCCGAAGCCCAATCATACAGTATAGCAAACAATCAACATGATAGCCCAACCCAACCCTAGTTTTTCCATCCTCTACACTCCACTTCATCGTCCAACCTCAACACACACGAATTTCTACAATCAACCCTCCATCCTCTCTGAGTCCACTTTGGCAGTCATCTTGTGACAGACACACCGCTCTCAAAGACAATAAAACGTGGCCTAGCCACCGATCACTATGTGACCAAATCACCGATACAATAATGTACCATCATTAGGTGTGACATTGTCACCCATAAGCACTTCCCCTTCATATCATAACATCCCAATATCCCATGCATATGCAACATAGTGTAATAAACAGGTTATATATGATGTCACACACACACAATCATGCTATCAAAGTTTTAAGGTTTAACCAAGATACACTAACTTTGATTTTTGGTTTTACCCAACGAGGTAGCTCAATCACCATTGCTTGGGATTTCGGCTTTCATAACACATACACGATTATTACAACAAAAAGGAATAGTGTGATAATTACACACCTGTGAACACGCAAGACTACACTATCGATCTCGCTAATTTCCTCACTTGCAGGGATCACAACGATCTGTTTATCCCTTTCAGAAGCCGGCCCACAACCCGGTGGCCAATCTCGAACGGCAGACACCGCACGTCTCTTAAACTTAGGGGCTGGGTTTATGGGTTTAACCCCTTCCTTTGCCTGATTGGTATTTGATTCCATCAAAATGATCTTGGTCAGAAGACCGAGTTAAACCGTTGAATAAGATAATAGCGAAATTAATTACTTTGGAACGAAGAAGTCATTACCCAAAATTGACAGAACATGGAGGTTTCTGCACTTGAATTAATAGATCACCTGATGTCCCTACATAACTCCATATCAGATTCGGCCTACCAAGATATGGGTTAAAGAAAGTGGCCTTCGGCCAAACGAATGGTATGAACCACTTACCCTGATTGATCGAATCCAATTGAAAAAGGAAACAAATGAGAATCAACCAGAGAAAGAAAAGAAAATGGATTTCGGCTTCTAGTTCCAGAAGATGAATATTAAGATAGGGACCTATAGATGATTTCGATTCAAGGTGATCAAGAGACAAACAGAAAATATGAAACAAAGAAGAATAAAGAGAAGAAGAGAGGGAGGGTTGAGGTTCGGCTTTAGGTGAAGAAGAAATGCTCACTTGTTACCAAAATGCTATAAGAAAGAAGAAGATGATGAAATGGTGGTGTATAGAAGGTTCGGCCAAGATGTTATCAAAAGAGGGCACTTTTCGTCAAAAGAAATATGAGAGACTTGTTTCGGCTTTGATGGTGAGGGAAAGAACTCAAGTTGCAAAAATGGAAAAGAGGGGGAGAATTGGTTTCGGTTTAGGCTAAAGAAGAATGAATAAGGCTCTTAGGGACTTTCGGCTACACAAAGAAAAGAACCAAAATTGCCCAAAGTGCAACACACTCAAATGCCAAAAAAGAAAGCTCACTACCTAAAGCTACCCCTTTAAAATTTGGCTAGCACCCTACATAACCTCAATCCCCAAGCTTTCTCCTTGAAACACTCTTTAACACTCATTTGAAATGGTTTGAAACATTCAAAATAATTTGAAAGTTTCCAAATCCCCCTTTTTACTCTTGTCCAACCATTCAAAAAGTTTGACCAAGTCACCTCCACTCTTCAAGGCTCCCAACCGATTCCATCACCCAACCCTTTGACGCATGAGAAAAAATAAAAGCCACCTTGCTGGCAACGTGAATCGAACCTTCTCCCCTCTGCTCCCCCTAAGGCGTCACTTACCTGCTCCTTAAGTGGTGCCTCTTTGCCACTTTACCATCTTAGTTCTTGTGTCAACAAGCACAAACAATAAACCTTAAGTCCTGCCCCCAACCAGCTTCCCTCCTAAAGTGCCCAAAATTAAAATTTGGCCAAGGTTCCGACTTAACCCCGGGCCTTCCCAGAGACCCCAAACACACTCAAACAACACACAAAGTTTTCTCAAACACACAGAAGCAAGGTAAATGCAGAGCCCCTAAATCCCGGATGTTACAGGAAAAATCCTATATATTTTTCAGTTTACAATATTCAATCTCAAACATAGAAATTTCATTCAAATAATCATTATCAACTCACCTCAATGTTATATTGTGCAAAATATCACAAATATGCAACAATTAAATTGATCCTAAATTATAGAAATACAAACTGAAAGCTCGTGTCACTCGTCGTCAACTTTTGCTTTTTCTTTCCCTCTCGATGGGCCGACATTGTCTTAGCTATTTATAATGATTCAAAAATAACACAATATTAAACTCCATCCAAATCACATTCCAATACAAAGTTAAACATATTTTTTAATTTATTCAATTTAGTCCCTAAACTTGGGACAAACATAACTTTCAATTTAGAGCTTTTACTTTCTATTCCTATCGAAATTTCATAATAGTTTTTCATTTTATTCAATTTAGTCCCTAATGTACGAAACTAACAATTAAGCTTTACAATTTAATCCTTTCCATAAACTAAGCTTAATTTATATCAATTTCACACCTATTTCATCCGATTCTCATCATGGAAACTTATTAGAACTTCAACAATTGAACAAATAGATACATGGGCCAACTAAATCAAGCTCCCATAATCATAAATCTATAAAAATTACATGAAAAGGGGCTTGGTTACCTTGGGATATTAGCTTGGCCGAATCTTTAATCTTCAACTATGGTGTTTTCCTTTCTCTTTTTCTTTCTCAAGTAGATAGTATAGACCAAGGAGGAAGATGATGTTATCATCTGCCACTAACTTAATATATATAATAATGTTTATGGTTAATTAACATTTATTAATTACAACTAATTCTTTAATTAATCCATTATTGATTATTAACTTAGTTTAAATGTATTTAATCATCACACTCCACTATCATCTACTTACAATTAGTTAAATATCCATTTTGGTCATTTGGATAATTACCATCTAAGTTCTCAAGCCTTTTCCTAATTAAAAATTTATAACGATTAAACTTTTACAATTTAGTCCTTGGGCCTTAATTAACCACTTTTTCGACTAAATTACTTAATCAAATTTTAATTCATATATTCAATAACTCCGCAAATATTCTTATTTAATATTTACAGACTCAGTTTACGGAAATGGGGTTCCGAAACCGTATTTTTTAACACTACTGAAAATCAAGTCATTACATATAAAATTTATATTTTTAATCCATATTTGGAGATTGATGACATTCAAATCCCATAGCTTGTGAGGTGTAAAGTTTAACGGAAATTTATGGAAATTAAACTTGAAAATATGGTGGAATTGGATTAGTTGGTGAAATAATGATGAAATTGAATAAAAAGAAAAGGTGTAAAATTTTCTACACATTTGGAGTGAAACGACAACAACAGGGGGTAGCAAAAAAATATAATAATAAAATAAAAATAAAATAAAAGGAAGAAGAAAGGAAAAGATGATGATCAAAGGTGGGAAATGTGTTATAAAATGATTGGTACTTAAAAATTAAATAATAAAAAAAAATTTTAAAAAAATGAAAGAAGAATGTAGAGAATATATACATGTTTTCAGCCAGGAGGGAAGACAAGGGAAGCTAAGGAAAAAAAAGAGAGAGTGAGGAAAGAAAAAAAAAAGAAAGGAGGAAAATATTAGTTTCTATTCAATTAGTCCTTTTCCATTATTTTAACAATTTTTCTCCTAAAATAATGAGAATTTCCATATCCTCCAAGAAGGAAAATTGTAGCAGAGATCTTAGAGAGTATGTTCAACAATCTAAAAGCAAGAAATTAGTAAATGGAAATGAAGAAGACTAGAAGAAAATAGAAAGATAATAATGGAGTTGAGAAAGAAATGGAAGAGAAGCAAAAGAGAAGAAAATATCATAAAAAGAGGTAAGTTTTCACATTAACTTTACTTGTATTTCAATGAGTTGAGTTAAAAATGTTATGAATGAAATGTATGATATTTGTATTTTAGTTGGAAATAATAGAGATAAAAAGTATTTGGTGAAGTATGATATGTAGAAACACCAAGTTTTCAAGTGAAAGAGAAAAATATAATTTATTTTATGAGAAGCTTTGAGGTAAAGAAATTAATATGTTATTAAAATATAAATATAAACGACTAAATTAAATAGTAATCAAAAGTATAGTGGTTATGTATGTTTAAAAGAAAGTTAGTGCAAAGGACCGTGGAAAAGTAAATATTTTAATTAAAATAGTTTTTAGACAGTAGCAATAACTTAACTTTTAAAATTCACCGAACATTGTATAAATTGAGTTAGCGGTTGAATAGAATATGAAATTGAAATCTATTGAGTCTAATTTTGTATAGAATAAATGATGTAAGTAATGGAATTGTAGATTATGAGATTTATTAATTTTAGTGAGCCAATGTTAGAACGATTTCAGTTTCTTCTGTTCTTATTTTTCTTTTTCTTTTTTTCTGGGCGTGCCTCTTCATCTCCTATTTCTGAGCTTCATGGCCTTCGCACCATTTTCTTTCACTTTCCTCCCATCCAAACACCCACCACTTCATTATCGTTTTCTTTCACTTTCCTCCTATCCAAACACCCACCACTTCATTCCAGCAACAACGAAGATGGCTTATCGACTAGTTCCAAACCCAGGTAAAGTACAACAAGATCTAAATGCAAAGACACCACTTTACACTAAAAGTCCATTAAATAATTTAAAATACAAAAAGAAAAATTTCCTCCAGATCCAAACAGTCTTTCATAGAAAATTGCAGTGAAATCCTAAATTGTAGTATTTGCGAATCTCCATTGAAAGAGACCACGAAAGTAAAACCACAAAAAACCCTAAAATAACAGGTGCAAATGGAGCATTTGAAAACGGCTCCGAGGAGAATGGTGTGAAGGTTGTTTCTAGTGTGAATTTGATGCTGGTTTTGAATGAGATTTATGGCCATTTCTCGAAATGCTCAGGGATTGCTCAAGAGGTTTCTAAGATGCTGGAGGCTACCAGATTGCTCAAGACGATGAAGATGAATCCAACACATTATCTTTGTCTACATGTTCGAATTTATAAAACCTCCTCTTTATCAGTTTTTTTACAAAATTTCTGGATATTGTGATAACATAAACAAGGTTAAACGAGAGTGCATAAATCCGTATCGAGGGATTAAAAGTTTTTCCTATAATGAATCGACGAATTCGTATTTCAAATATTCGAACCCTTTTTCCAATTTTTTGGGCTAAATATCAATACTTTTACGGGTAAATTAATAAAGCGGGAGAAATCAAACAAAGGATTTTCAATTTACGCTTAAAGCTTTCCAAATTATTCATTTATAAAGACATTTATGGAAGATATTGAAACTAATGGAGTGTATAAATTTTCTAAAAGTCAAAATGAATGGGAAAGCTCACACAGAGAGGGAGACGACCTCATGCAGAAATTAGATTAGAGAGCGTTGCAAGGTTTTTAGGTTGTATTTTTCGTTTAAAATTGTTTCGTCTACTTCAGCTTCAGGTTAAAGAAAGAAAGTCGGACAATGGTCGTCGTTGGTTAGAGAGCTCATTGGAGGAGGCCAGACTGTGGCTAGCAGTGTAAAAGTACGACAGTTAGGGTAGGAAAAAGAAGAAAAAAAGAAAAAAAAAATAGGGAAAATGAGAGAGAAAATAAAAAGTAAAAGAGGCTAAAGAGGACACGCCACGTGGCAACGCGCGAGTGGCTAACATTGTCACGTCAGATAAAAATAACGACCTTAGTCTCAAGTACGTAAACAAAAAAAATTTAAATACTAATCTAGGACAGAAAAACCATAAATATTAATTTAAACTAAACAAACAAATTCTAATATTAATTTTATATTTAACCCTGATAATTAAATTCACTTCCACCACTATTGTTTTTAATTTCACTCAAAATAATCTCCAGGGAAAAGAATATGATAAAATGAAAAGCCGAACTTAAAGATGGAGATAATGGTCAATCTAAAAATATCGAGAAGGGCAAAAAGGTAAATCCAGAAACATAATCCTCCCGCTTTCTCTCTCTCTTCTTCTCCGCCAAGTTTACTACTTTTCCTCTAGACAACTAAATTCTCTTCCACGGCCGAAGCTAAAAGAAACTAGTAATTTCTTCTTTTTTCAAAAATTAATAATATTTGGAATTGCGTAAGATGGCCTCAATCTCTACTTGCCTTACTCTATCACCTAAGTTTCGTCTCCTAACTTCAAAACCCCAAGTTTCTCTCAATTTTCCGGGAATCCAACCACTAACTTCTTCTTCTACGTTCTCGAGAAAATCCGGGAACTTTTTGAGACCTAGGGTTTCATTTCCCGTCATTAAGTCAAGTCTTGATGTTGGAAGCGACGCGATTAGGCCTGGAGGTGCGGTCGAGACTGATAAGTTACCCTCTGACCTCAGAAAACGAGCAATGGAGGCCGTTGACGCGTTTGGCGGGAGGGTTACTGTTGGAGATGTTTCGAGTAAAGCTGGGCTTAACTTGAATCAAGCTCAAAAGGCTCTTCAAGCACTTGCTTCCGATACTAACGGTTTCTTGGAGGTACTTTGAATTTTCGATTTCATATAACTTCCATAAATTTGATCTATGTTAGGGTTCTCGTTGAGTGGAATTACTATTTGAAACGAAATGCCAAAGTAGATTGTGAAATGCGCAACTTCATATCGGTTTTTCTCTACTTGTTCACCCCCTCCCCCCAAAAAAAAAAAAAAAGAAGAGATTTGGTGAATGGTTGAGGCTAAAATAGATGTAGATATGGTCTGGAAGTGATCTCGAACAGTGTAACTCCGTTGATGTATCTGCTGTACTAAAAAGCTGCTCACTGTTGGTTATTGGACTTAAAGGAGTTTTGATAGAGCGGTTTGAACATACAAACGAAAATACATGGTTTAGTTGGACCTACAAAAGTTAATTTCTAGAAGCCAAGCTATCTTTTTTAGTTGTATGTTTTTGGATAACTAGCTGAAGTAATCTAGAGCCTGCCAGTGTTATTGACTTACTCTGTAGGAAAGCCTTTTCTGATTTTTGTATGGGGATTATCATGTTGCTTCTTGGGACTTGTTCTAGTATTATAATATCTATTTCTGGGATCTTTGAAGTTCTTGATTTGTGAGTACCACTTTTTTGTCAAGATGGTTTTAACAGGTTTCAGATGAAGGTGATGTCCTCTATGTCTTTCCAAAAGATTATCGTTCAAAACTTGCTGCCAAGTCATTTAGTATAAAATTTGAACCTTGGGTTGATAAAGCAAAGGTGAACTTTCATAACTTATTTTTCTTTTCATTTTTGTTGAGGCTAAGGAGAAAAATCCTGGATGTCAAACATTATGGGCAATAATTTAGTCTTTTTCTTTTTTGGCAGGCTGCACTTGAATATTTAATTAGAGTTTCTTTCGGGACAGCACTTATAGCTTCAATTGTTCTTGTTTATACAACAATTATTGCCCTAATCACAAGTAGAAGGTACCTACTAACCTTGACACTTAGGAATTATTATATAACTACATAATTCTACACCAGTGGTTATTGAAAGCAAGATGCTGACTATGTGATCTGATGGCAGCGATGAAGACAATCGTGGAAGACGAGGAGGCAGATCATATGACACAGGGTTCACCTTCTACTTGAGTCCAACTGACTTGTTTTGGTAATACTTTTTATATTATGAAGAACTCTAGCAGTTTTAGACTGTAATAGGCTGTTAATCACAGTTGAGAATTCTCACTGATCAGGCCAATTAGGGGATGCTTATAGACAACATTAAGTAGATAGCTTAGGTTTTAAAGTAACTTTGTTTGCTGAATTGCTCTAGAATTGACAAATCAGTTTGTATTGTGGTAAAAGTTTTGTCATCCACGTTTGGGTACATCTGATAGTTTCACATTAATTTTATTTCATTGGATAAATGAGATTGGGCCATCAAATTACCTTATTTTATGCTATAATCTAATGTTAAAACATATTGTCTCTGTAATCTGTATTCCTTTCATAAGTTCAAACTCTTACATAACCTCCTTCTCTGGTTTAATTTTTAATTTAAGGTACTGGGATCCATATTATTATAGGAGGCGGCGGCTACGAACTGATGATGATGAGAGGATGAACTTTATTGAATCTGTAAGATGTGAATATAAACAAATGGATCATGTATGATTTTGCTCAGTTGTTTTACATTCAGAGAAAATTAGTTCATTTGTGACATCTTCTTAGGTTTTCTCTTTTGTTTTCGGGGATGGTGATCCAAATCAAGGAATTGAAGAAGAAAGGTGGAAGTTGGTAATACTTCAGCACTAACTTCTTTGGTCAATGCTTGAAACATTTTATTTCAGTTTTCTGATAGTAGTTATTCTGATTATTAAGTGTTCTATTACCCCTACTAACTTTTACCATTTTCCACCCAAAATTTGCAGATTGGACAATACATAACTTCTAATGGAGGTGTTGTCACAGCTGAAGAACTTGCTCCATATCTTGATTTACCTACCACAAAGGGAGCATTGGTATGATTATAAATTAAAAGCTAATCTTAGTCTAGCTTGTAATTAGCATGTAAATTTTTCTTGCAAGTTGCTCTGAAATCTAGTATAGTGTTCTTTTGACTTGAATTTGAAATATTTTCTCTCATGATCACATTTGTTTTATTCACACTTTGACCATATGCAACTATTCTTGTTCTGTCATTGCATCACCTAAACAAAAATTTTATTTACTATCGACTCAATTATTTCTTTATTTGCATTGTAGTCCCAGCACAGTCTGTCAACCTTATTTCTGCATTTGTACGTCATAGATCATTTAATCAAATAGTGTTTGGCACGTAATCATATATTTGATGGTTACTTGCTTGCTTTGATATTATAAGTAGTTCATGGTCAAGTAATCCAGAAGTGATAAGCAGGGATTCAAATGTGGTAGGGTTCACTAACGTTTATTGCACTTGTAGATGCCACTTACGTAATAGCATAGATTACGGTTCATTATGGTTGTGAAATTTCTCTATCTTGCACAAGTTTCCCTTAAATAATTAAATCATAATTAACAACTCTCTTATAAAATATTTTAATTATTTATTACATTACTTTTAGAAGTCATAAAATATTAAAAACTAAATATATAATATTGCCTAATAAGTGTTTCAAAAAAGTTCTGTGTAAAAAGCTTCACAATCAGTATTACTCTGGTTTCTCCCTTAACAAAATGCTCAAAACTTATTGGAGAATATTCCAAATTCTCTTTGTTGAAAACTGTTTGTCAATGAATTATTACTAATTAGTCCTTGCCTGCAAAGGCTCCAAGGTGTTTGTATTTGTTTCCTTGTTAGTTATTTGACTTTTGTTTTTTTTTTTTTTTTTTTTTTTTTTTCTGCTCAATTCTAGAGTGATGAGTCGTATGTCTTACCTGTTCTTCTGCGGTTTGATGGCCAGCCAGAAATAGATGAAGAGGTATGTAGAAACAATTTATATGCATTACATATAATGCACACATGCCCATGTACCATGACAAATTCCATTTATTGTCACTTTAAGATGTAAATATTTGAAATTTTTTATTTTCAAAGGAGCCAATATTTGATCTCTCTGTTAGACCAAGACATGTGTGTGTCTGTGTACTATGACTAATTCCATTTATTGTTACTTTAAAATGTAAATATTTGAATTTCATGATTTTTGACATAAGGTACCAGGGTTTGATCTGTCTCTGAGACAAAGACAGATTCGCTTGTGTGTTCTATGGCAAATTCCATTTTGTTGCTTTAAAATGTAAATATTTGAATTTTATCATTTTGACATAAGGTACCAATGTTTGGTCCGTGTCTCTGAGACCAAGGACATATATGTGTCTGTACAATGACAAATTCCTTTTATTGTTACTTCAAAGTGTAAAGATTTGAAATTTATGATTTTGAGATAAGGTAGCATTGTTTGAGATGTGTCTCTGAGGCCAAGAATTATGTCATTCACATGTTACATTTCTGGAAAAAGAGTTCCTGCCTTTATGCCCTTATGAACTACAAAACTATCTGTGTAGGGAAATATTCTGTATAGATTTCAGTCTCTGCAGCGGACAGCTTCTTCTCAGAGGAGTGGAAGGAAGGAATATGTAGGAAGAAGATGGAGTGATTGGGTTGGGGGAATTGAGAAATTTTTTAAGGAGAAGAAGTGGCAATTTAGGTTCTTCCTCTCCTTTCTCTATATGTGTGTTTTTGTGTGTTTTTTAGGTAGTGCATTTAGTTGAGAAGGTTTGTTCTGTTATGGAGTTTTTTTGTATTGATAAGCATTTGTTATGCAGTAAAACAAGCTCATCAGAGAGAGCAATGGTCATTGGTTTGGGTGCGATTAACCTCTTTGGAGTCATAATTCTTGGAACACTGTTAAAGTACAGTCCTCTTTCAGTGTTTCTTTCAATCTGTGCTTCTTATGTTCTGAATCTCTAATGGTGCTGCTTTTACTTTTGTTTGAAGAGATGCTGCGATTAGACCGAGTGGATTTATTAATTTTGTCATGGACATTTTCCCTCTACTTCAGGTACGATTTGATGCTTATCTTTTTTTATAAGATTGTTTTATGGAACAGAAAAACTTAACTGTAGGGAAAAGTAGGAGGTCATTATGCGTTTTACATTTTCTTCTTGGATGAAATATGCAATATGATGCATAAAAAGCTTACTCCCTCTCTGTGCCCATGTCATATTCTCTTAGTATCTCAGTTTGAATCTCTATCACCCCTGTCACTACAATTTATGTATTCTTACATGATAACAGGACACCCAGAATCTCTATAACGTTAAGATACCTCTTCACTATATTTATGTCCATGCATGCATTTTGCTTTCTGCCTTTAGATAAAGTTTCATGTTCTGAGGCCCTGATGCCTGTCCAATATATAAGCATGCTTGTTTATTATTATGGATTAGCAATGTCAGATATGTAGGTTGAAGACTTGTCTGTTGCTACTCAGTACTAGATACAGCATGTTGAAGTAAATAAAAGTTCAGAGTTGCTCTTTTTTGCTTCTCTGGTCTGTGACATTGGATGTACTTTTCATGTCTTCTCCCATGCTTTTGAGGAAATGAAGTACCGTGAAACTGGATACAGTATTACTCAATACATTAAAACTATAGAAGATTGAGAAACTCTAGTTTCTTTCCATTTCTAGAATGAAATTTGCTTCTGCTTTGCTTTTTCAAGATTTCTATAAAACAATTTTTTTGCAGATCTATGCTGGTTCTTTCTTTGCAATTCCTTTGGTTCGGTGGTTCTTCATTCGTAAAAGGAATGCTGATATAGAGAAGAGAAACCAAATAAGAAAACGGTTTGCTCAAGCACTTGAATTGCCTGATCTTTCACTAAGGCGGAAGGTATCCTTCTTACACCTGCATTTTGATTTCTTCATCAAGGTGGTGTTTATAATTTTCCATTAAGTAGCTTTATGCCAGTACTCTCTTCTATTCCGTAATAGGCAATTACACATTTCTAAAACAGTTTAACATTATATGTGAGTTTGAATTAATTTATAGCTGTTAAGATTCGAATGTTGATCAGTGCAGTGATTTCTAAGTTATTTGCATTTCTTTCCTGATTTATCTTACTATACTCAAAAATCCCTTTGGACCACTAGTATGCAATCTCTGCATGCTAAATCACATCTCTATGTGTTCTTGCCTTCTTGGTTATGGGAAGATAAATAGGATTGGGATCCTTGAGAGTTCACTGTGCTGCAATGTGGGATATTGCCCATTGTAGTTTCGCCCTTATATGTTTGAAATAATTTTTCCTATTATATTGATTTTAGTTATCGATGTATACTTGTATGATAATGACATTTTATTTTTGTGTCGAATTTCCAAGTTTCATTGTATAAGATCAGCATAGGTAAACCTATTCCCATGGAATAATCTTTAGTTATTCTGTATATATGCCAGCTATTGAGTGCTCGAGATATGGCACAAAAAACAGTCATAGGACCAGACCGCATTGTGTATAGTACTGACAGAGACTTGGTTGAGCAAGACTATGAAGCACGAGAGTGGGATAGAAGATTCCGAGAAATTGAGAAGTCAGACTAAAAAGAGCCTATATGGAGTATGGCTGCTTGGTAATTTTTCCAAGATCTCTTTGCTAAACCCTAAATGTTTACGACTTAGAAGCAGACATCTCTCTATTTCTCTCTCTCATTGTACATGTGTGTGTGTGTATATACATTTACATATAGGTCTCAAGCCTCGGAGCTGCTATTCTGACACGTTTTCATATTTATTTATTATAGCTTCAGGCTGCTCAAGTTGGTGCCCTCTCTTAGCAGAGAGCATCATTACATGAAGTGATTGACAGTAGATTATGGAAGCTGTCACTTTGAAACTGTTGACATACCATTGATGGAAGAGGCAATTCTACAAAAGAGAACAGGCGATCTCACTTTAGTGCTGGCTGGAATAGCTGAAGGGGGGAGGGGGTAATAATAGTATAGATTTTTCATTAAATTGCCTCGCACTTCCTTTTTTAATCATTTGCGTGTGATTATAGAATTGCGGAAGGTCAAGGTTATGAAATCAAATCCACTTCATTTGTTTTCACCATCTTCTGTTTACACTTGAAAGTAAAAGTATGTTGTGTACTGTGAACTGTAAATGATTCATATTGTAAACCATTACATTTTACAGTGTTGAGACTCACAGTGTAACATCCCTAATCCGTATCCGTCGCCGAACTAAGGTTAAGAGGCGTTACCGGACATATCAGATCAAAACATAAACATTTTATTAACATCAAACATTCACAAACATTCCATAATGAAATATACACATAGAGTCCCTTTAGAAGGTCTACGAGACTTTAAACATGCATTGGAAAGGAATCGGGACTAAATCGAGCACATACAATTTTTTTTCAAAAATTAAAAATTTTTCAAAGTTACAGAGGTCACACGCCCGTGTGGGCTGGCCGTGTGCTTCACACGGCATTAGACACATCCATGTGTCTAGGTCGTGGCAAAACAGGGCATACATATTGACTTGCACCACACGGCCGAAGACACGTCCATGTGCTTGGCCCGTGTGCAACACTGACTTGATTCACACGGTCTGTCACACGCCCGTGTGTCTGGCCCATGTGCAAGTCTGACTTGCTTCGAATTACAACCTTAAGAGACACGGTCGAGACACATGCTCGTGTGCTCAACCGTGTGGGCAAATACAAACCATTTGCAAGGCCAATTTGCCACCCAAAAGTGAGTCAAACCTACAACATCAAACAAGCCTCAATTCATGTCCCAATAGCAGCCAAAACATACCAAATCATTCACAACTTGACCCTTAACAACATCATTCATTTTCATATACAATACAACTTAATCATACCAATTCAAAGCACCAACTTCACATAAAAAACATAAATCATACATCATTTTAATTCATTTCAATTCATAGCATATCTCATCATATCAATTTCCAAAACAACCATAAAACTTATCTAAATTGACCGTTTCATTTGGCCATTCAAGAACACATCAAAACATTCCAACTTTTGCATCATAAAGCATGGACTAAACTCATCCATAAACACATTCATTATCAAGCCATATCACATGGCTATATTTACACATTTCAAAACATAATCAAAGTTCTCCAGCCTATACATGCCATACTTTAATATTTACATTTTCAAAAGGTACCAAAATATAGTTCGATAGTGTAGTGATGATCCTCAACGATCTCCGAGCTTCCCGTAGCTTTGATAATCTATAAAACAAGGAACAAACACACACACAAAGTAAGCTTTCATAGCTTAGTAAGTCATAAGCAAATAGTGATCAAACAAACAATATCATTAATTCAACTAACCAAATCAAACAAAACTTAACCGCTTGTACATTTATTATGCTTGCAAACTCAAACATTATCACGTATACAATAGCATTATAACATCAATGGCCGAATGCACATATACTCATAAGCACATATAAATTTCTCTTTTACCGTGTCTAATTCATTTATCATTTATTCATCTCAAACATATAATTACCTTACTTTCATATTCATATAACATAGCACGTACTTAAACCTTTTAGTTCATTTTCACATTTGATCTTAACTCGATAATGCCCGTTGAACCATTCAGAATTAATAAGGATACTCGGATAGTCGGAAATCTCGTACAATGCCAACGTCCCAGACGTGGTCTTACATGTAATCACATATCGATGCCACTGTCCCAGACAGGGTCTTACACGAATCAAATACGATGCCAATGTCCCAGACATGGTCTTACACGTAAACACAAATCGATGCAAACGTCCCAGACGTGGTCTTACACGATACCACATATCGGAATCCTATGTCATGACATATGTATCCTAACTATTCCTAAGGTTCGTACGGGGCTTTCGGACGTCATACTTCGATCGATTCAAGCTCGTAATTAATTCTCCCATGCTTATATCAAATTCGGCATATACACAATTATATTTAATAATTCAATTTAGCACTTATAATTCATATACATTTGAAATTAACGATATTTATTTACTTATGAACTTACCTCGGCAAAGACGGACGAACCGAGACGACTATTCGACAACTTTAGATTTCCTCCGATCCAATTCCGATTTCTTCTTTTCTTGATCTAAATTAGTAAAAATTTAACTTATTTAGTCACATATTCAATCAAATTCATCCAAAAACACATAAATGGGCCAATTACACTTTTGCCCCTAACATTTCACATTTTTTTTCACAAATTAGTCCCTATTTCACAAAATACAAAATATGCATAATTTCATTTTACTATATCATGGCCGAATAATCACCTAACTCATACAAGTCCACATATTTCATTTATTTCACATTTTAGTCCCTCAAAATAACATTTTCACAAATTAATCCAATTTACTCAAATTCATCAAAAATCCAAAGACAAAACATATTAATCTATCACATATCTTTTATTTTCCATCATCAAACAACTAAAAACACAAGCTTTTAACAATGGCAAAACACAAAATCATCATCAAATTCAAAAATTGAGACATGGGCTTGATAGATTACATAGCAACGATCTCAAAAACGTAAAAATTATCAAAAACCAAACAAAAACGAACCTTTAATTAAGCTTGGAAGTAGCCGAATATAAAAATACAAGAACCTAGCTTTTCTTTCTTCAATTCGGCAAGATGAACACACAAATGCATGGCTATTTAATTTTTTTTATTAATATAACATATATCACTAATTTACAAAATTAACCTTTAAAATTTTAATTTTAAAACCATATTTTATAACCCAAAACCGTCCACTCAATTAACTAAGGGTCAAATAACCACTTAAGGGCTTCATAATTCATTAATCATAGCAAAATAGCATTTTAACAAATAATAAGTCACTTTCGCATTTTGTGCAATTAAGTCCTTTTTTACAAATTAAGCACACAAACGATCAAATTTAATCATGGAAATTTCACACATGTCAATTCACATACTAATAACGCAGAAAATAATATTAAAATGTTTTTCTGACTAGGATTTGTGGTCCCGAAACCACTATTCCGACTAGGGTCTAAACCGGACTTTTACAACTCTCCCCCTCTTAGGGATTTTCGTCCCCGAAAATCTTACCGGCGAATAGATTTGGGTAACGTTATCTCATAACATCCTCGGGCTCCCAAGTAGCTTCTTCAACCCCGTGTCGATGCCATAAGGCTTTTACTAGAGAAATTTTCTTATTTCTCAATTCTTTCATTTCACGATCTAAAATCCGGATCGGTTCTTCCTCGTATGTCATATCGGATCGAATCTCAATCTCAGACGGATAAATTATATGCGATGGGTCGGATCGATATCGTCGAAGCATCGAAACATGAAATACATTATGGATCTTTTCTAACTCAGGTGGCAACAAAAGTCTGTAAGCAACCTGCTCGATACGCTCTATAATCTCATACGGCCCAATGAATCTTGGACTTAATTTGCCTTTACGACCAAATCGAAGTATTTTCTTCCACGGTAAGACTTTTAGAAATACTTTGTCCCCAGTCTGAAACTCAATATCTTTACGTTTCAAGTCTGCATACGACTTCTGACGATCTGGCGCAGCTTTCAGACTATCACGAATCACTTTCACTTTCTGTTCAGTCTCTTTGATCAAATCAACCCCGTGTATCTTATTCTCATTGAGTTCAGCCCAATACAAAGGTGTTCTACATTTACGACCGTACAAAGCCTCGTAAGGTGCCATTTTGATACTCGATTGAAAGCTATTATTATACGCAAATTCAATCAGTGGCAAGTATCGTTCCCATGTACCTTCAAACTTGAGAATGCAACATCTCAACATATCCTCGAGTATCTGAATAATTTGCTCAGACTGACCATCTGTCTGCGGATGGAAAGCAGTGCTAAAGTGTAATTTTGTACCTAGTGCATCTTGCAATTTCTTCCAAAATCACGATGTGAACCTTGGATCTCTATCCGAAACAATAGAAATGGGTACTCCGTGCAATCTCACAATCTGAGAAATGTACAACTCAGCAAGCTTATCAAGAGAGTAATTTGTACGAATCGGAATGAAATGAGTCGATTTAGTCAATCTATCCACAACAACCCAGATTGCATCTTTCTTGCTCGATTTCAAAGGTAAACCCGATACAAAATCCATCGTGACTCTGTCCCATTCCACTCGGGTATCATAATCGGTTGAAGTAACCCAGACGGAACCTGATGCTCAGCTTTGACTTGCTGACAGATCAAACATCTCGAAACAAAGTTAGAGATATCTCATTTCATACCAGGCCACCAGTAAAATTATTTTAAATAATTATACATTTTTGTACTACTTGGGTGAACAGATAACTGACTGCTATGAGCTTCATTCAAAATCATCTGAATCAACTCTGAATTTCTCGAAACACACATTCGGTCTTTGAACCTCAAACAACCTTCAGTATCAACTCGGAACTCAGAATCAGTATTCGCATCACATTGAGCCCGTTTTGCTAGGAATTCGTTATCAACTTTCTGAGCCTCACAAATTCGCTGAATAAATAACAGTTTCGCTTTCAACTCAGCTACTATCGAACCATCATCGGATAGGGCCAACTGAGTATTCATCGCACGAAGGGCAAACAACGACTTCCGACTCAAAGTATCAGCAACAACATTGGCTTTCCCCAGATAATAATCAATCACAAGCTCATAATCTTTTAACAACTCTAACCATCTTCGCTGTCGTAGATTCAGATCTTTCTGAGTCATCAAATATTTTAAGCTTTTTTGATCAGAATAGACGTGACATTTTTCACCGAACAGATAGTGGCGCCAAATTTTCAACGCAAGCACAATAGCTGCCAATTCCAGATCGTGAGTTGGATAGTTCTTTTCGTGTAGCTTTAACTGTCTTGAGGCATAAGCTATAACTTTGCCTTCCTGCATCAAAACACAGCCTAAACCGTTTAAAGATGCATCACTATAGATAACGAATTCTTTACCCGATTCTGGTTGAACTAGCACGGGAGCTTCGATTAACAAAGCTTTTAACTGATCGAAACTTTTCTGGCACTCTTCTGACCACTCGAATTTAACATCTTTCTGAAGTAGTCGCGTCATCGGGGTTGTAATCACAGAGAAATCTTTTACGAACCGTCTATAGTAACCAGCTAGTCCCAGAAAACTTCAGACTTCGGATACATTTCTAGGAGGCTTCCAATCTATTATAGCCGAAACCTTGTTCGGATCAACCCGAATACCCGATGCTGATACAACATGTCCCAGAAAACTAACTTCTCGTAACCAAAACTCACATTTACTGAACTTTGCATACAACTGCTTGTCACGTAAAGTCTGTAGGACTAATCTAAGATGTTCAGCATGCTCGGATTCATCACGGGAATAAATCAATATGTCATCTATAAACACAACCACAAATCGATCCAAATACTGTCTGAAGATCCGATTCATTAAATCCATAAAAACAACAAGTGCATTAGTAACTCCAAAAGGCATAACCAGAAACTCATAATGTCCGTACCTCGTTTGGAAAGCAGTTTTTGGCACATCGGAGTCTTTAACTCGCAGTTGATAGTAACCCGATCTCAAATCTATCTTTGAAAACACTGTAGCCCCTTTCAACTGATCGAACAAGTCATCAATCCGTGGCAAAGGATATTTATTCTTTATAGTCACCTTATTGAGCTGCCGGTAATCGATGCACATTCTCATAGTTCCGTCTTTCTTTTTCACAAAAAAAAATGGTGCACCCCAGGGAGAAAAACTCGGTCGTGCGAAGCCTCTATTAGTCAATTCTTGCAACTGAGTCTTCAATTCTTTTAATTCAGTCGGTGCCATTCTGTACGGAGCTATCGATATCGGAGTCTTCCTCGGCACTAACTCAATACCAAACTCTACCTCTCGAATTGGCTGCAAACCCGGCAATTCTTCGGGAGATACATCCGGATACTCACACACAACTGGTACTGATTCAATCTTCTTTTCGGTTACTTTAGAATCGAGCACATAAGCAAAGTAGTCTTCACAGCCCTTTCTCACATATTTCTGAGCTAACATCGAAGATATCACTGATGGTAAGCCATTCAGATCATTAGACTCAATCAGAATAATCTCATCATTCTGACATTGCAATTTAATAGTATTCCTTTTGCATTTCACAATAGCATCTGCAAAGTTAACCAATCCATACCCAGAATTATATCAAACTCGTCGAATGGCAACAACATCAAATCAGCCGGAAAACATGAATCTCGAATCATCAACAGGCAACTCTTGCATACTTTATCAACCAAAACACATCGGCCTAAGGGGTTCGATACTCTAATCACAAACTCAGTAGACTCTACAGGAAAAGTCTTACTGGATACTAAAGTCTCACATACATAAGAATGAGTCGAACCAAGATCAATCAATGCAACAACACTAGTATCATAGAGAGTGAAAGTACAGGTAATAACATCTGGGGATGAAGCCTCTTCACGAGCGCGAATAGCATAAGCTCTGGCAGGTGCACGAGCCTCCGATCTAACAACTGTGTCTTTAGTTCCTCTCTGACTGCCACACACATTACCCGTATTTCTGGGTGGTCTACCACGAGCTGCCGTGTTACTCGACCTCATATTCTGCTTTATGTCTTGCTCAACCAACTCAGGGCATTCACGAATGAAGTGATCCATTGATCCATATTTAAACCAAGCCCGATCATTCAATCTATAGTTGCCGGGATGTCGTTTACCGCAGTGTTTGCACTCAGGTTGGTTCGGTCGGATGTTACCAACACTAGCTACTGAGGTAAATCTCGAGCTCACAGGTGGTCTATCTCGATCCCGTCTAGAATAACCCGCAGTAGCCTTTGAACGGCTAAAGTCATCTCAGAATTTCTTTGATGCCGATTGGAATGACTTACTCGAGGATCTCTTACGTAAATCTCTAGCTTCAAAGTCAGCTTTTCTGTTCTTTTTCCTGAGCTCTTCAGTTTTGCACGCTCGTTCAACAAGTACGACGAACTCTTTTATTTCGAGAATCCCAACGAGCAATTTAATGTCTTCATTCAGCCCGTCTTCGAATCTTTTACACATAATTGCTTCTGTCGAAACACACTCTCGGGCATATTTGCTAAGTCTCAAAAATTCCCGCTCATATTCTGTTACGGTCATACGACCCTGTTTCAACTCGAGGAATTCTTTGCGCTTTTGATCGATGAATCTCTGACTGATGTATTTCTTACGAAATTCAGTCTGAAAGAACTCCCAGGTAACCGGTTCTCTCGAAACTACGGATATCAGTGTATTCCACCAATGATATGCGGAATCTCGAAGTAATGATACAACATATTTAATACACTCATCAGGTGTACAAGATAGCTCATCAAACACACGGATAGTATTATCGAGCCAAAATTCAGCTCGCTCTACATCATCATCAACAGTGGCTCTGAATTCTTCAGCCTCGTATTTTCTAATATTATCCACAGGAGGCTTATGTGATCTCATCGGATCAAGTACTTGAGGTATTACAGGTATCGAAGGAGGATTAGGCGGGGGTGAGGGTTATTGAACAGCCGGATTTGTACAAATGTACTGTGTGAACCTATCGTTCATCATATGATAGAAGACTTGTTTAGCCTCACTCTCATGACTACTCGAAATCGGCCTAAAATTAGCTGGCACTGCCCCCTGAGCAGGAGCGGGTGCATTACTTTCCACATCATCAGATACGACTCGATTGGGATCCATTTACTATACAAAAACACATTTTAATTGTCAGGAATCATCACACTATCGCAGTATAAAAATATGGCATGTATAGCTAGACTCGCACGCGCTACGTTAGTCCTAGAACCGACTAAACCATAGCTTTGATACCAATAAAATGTAACACCCTAACCCGTATCCGTTGCCGGACTAAGGTTAAGAGGCGTTACCGGACATATCAGATCAAAACATAAACATTTCATTAACATCAAACATTCACAAACATTCCATAATGAAATATACACATAGAGTCCCTTTAGAAGGTCTACGAGACCTTAAACATGCATTGGAAAGGAGTCGGGACTAAACCGAACACATAAAATTTTTTCCAAAAATTAAACATTTTTCAAAGTTACAGAGGTCACACGCCCGTGTGGGCTGGCCGTGTGCTTCACACGGTATTAGACACATCCGTGTGTCTAGGTCATGGCAAAACAGGGCATACATACTAACTTGCACCACACGGCCGAAGACACGCCCATGTGCTTGGCTCGTGTGCAACACTGACTTGATTCACACGATCTGTCACATGCCCGTGTGTCTGGCCCGTGTGCAAGTCTGACTTGCTTTGAATTACAATCTTAAGAGACACGGTCGAGACACACGCCCGTGTGCTCAGCCGTGTGGGCAAATACAGGCTATTTGCAAGGCCAGTTTGCCACCCAAAAGTGAGTCAAACCTACAGCATCAAACAAGCCTCAATTCATGTCCCAATAGCAGCCAAAACATACCAAATCATTCACAACTTGACCCTTAACAACATCATTCATTTTCATATACAATACAACTTAATCATACCAATTCAAAGCACCAACTTCACATCAAAAACATATGAATCATGAATCATTTTAATTCATTTCAATTCATAGCATATCTCATCATATCAATTTCCAAAACAACCATAAAATTTATCTAAATTGACCGTTTCATTTGGCCATTCAAGAACACATCAAAACATTCCAACTTTTGCATCATAAAGCATGAACTAAACTCATCCATAAACACATTCATTATCAAGCCATATCACATGGCTATATTTACACATTTCAAAACGTAATCAAAGTTCTCCAGCCTATACATGCCATACTTTAATATGTACATTTTCAAAAGGTATCAAAATATAGTTCGATAGTGTGGTGATGATCCTCAACGATCCCCGAGCTTCCCGGAGCTTTGATAATCTATAAAATAAGGAACAAACACACACACAAAGTAAGCTTTCATAGCTTCGTAAGTCATAAGCAAATAATGATCAAATAAACAATATCATTAATTCAACTAACCAAATCAAACAAACCTTAACCAATTGTACATTTATTATGCTTTTAAACTCAAACACTATCACATATACAATAGCATTATAACATCAATGGCCGAATGCACATATACTCATAAGCACATATAAATTTCTCTTTTACCATGTCTAATTCATTTATCACTTATTCATCTCAAACATATAATCACCTTACTTTCATATTCATATAACATAGCATGTACCTAAACCTTTTAGTTCATTTTCACATTCGATCTTAACTCGATAATGCCCGTTGAACCATTCGGAATCAATAAGGATACTTGGATAGTCGGAAATCTCGTACAATGCCAACGTCCCAGACGTGGTCTTACATGTAATCACATATCGATGCCACTGTCCCAGACAGGGTCTTACACGAATCAAATACGATGCAAATGTCCCAGACATGGTCTTACACGTAAACACAAATCGATGCCAACGTCCCAGTCGTGGTCTTACACGATACCACATATCGGAATCCTATGTCATGACATATGTATCCTAACTATTCCTAAGGTTCGTACGGGGCTTTCGGATGTCGTACTTCGATCGATTCAAGCTCGTAATTAATTCTCCCATGCTTATATCAAATTCAGCATATACACAATTATATTTAATAATTCAATTTAGCACTTATAATTCATATACATTTGAAATTAATGACATTTATTTACTTATGAACTTACCTCAGCAAAGACGGACGAACCGGGACGACTATTCGACAACTTTAGATTTCTCCCGATCCAATTCAAATTTCTTCTTTTCTTGATCTAAATTAGTACAAATTTAACTTATTTAGTCACATATTCAATCAAATTCATCCAAAAACACATAAATGGGCCAATTACACTTTTGCCCCTAACATTTCACATTTTTTTTCACAAATTAGTCCCTATTTCACAAAATACAAAATATGCATAATTTCATTTTACTATAACATGGCCGAATAATCACCTAACTCATACAAGTCCACATATTTCATTCATTTCACATTTTAGTCTCTCAAAATAACATTTTCACAAATTAATCCAATTTACTCAAATTCATCAAAAATCCAAAGACAAAACATATTAATCTATCACATATCTTTTATTTTCCATCATCAAACAACTAAAATCACAAGCTTTCAACAATGGCAAAACACAAAATCATCATCAAATTCAAAAATCGAGACATGGGCTTGATAGATTACATAGCAACGATCTCAAAAACATAAAAATTATCAAAAACCGCACAAAAACGAACCTTTAATTAAGCTTGGAAGTAGCCGAATATAAAAATGCAAGAACCTAGCTTTTCTTTCTTCAATTCGGCAAGATGAACACACAAATGCATGGCTATTTAAGTTTGTTTTATTAATATAACATATATCACTAATTTACAAAACTAACCTTTAAAAATTTAATTTTAAAACCATATTTTATAACCCAAAACCGTCCACTCAATTAACTAAGGGTCAAATAACCACTTAAGGGCTTCATAATTAATTAATCATAGCAAAATAGCATTTTAACAAATAATAAGTCACTTTCGCATTTTATGCAATTAAGTCCCTTTTGCAAATTAAGCACACAAACGACCAAATTTAATCATGGAAATTTCACACATGTCAATTCACATACTAATAACGCAGGAAATAATATTAAAATATTTTTCTGACTCGGATTTGTGGTCCCGAAACCACTATTTCGACTAGGGTTTAAACCGGACTGTTACACACAGATCAATCGATACTACTTTATTTTGGTTGTAAAGACGAGCGTTTTTGGACTTAAATGGTACACTGGTATATTATGTAAAAAGAAATGTTATTTGAACTGTATCAAACCGACCGATCCGACCGGGAATTAGTCTCGAAGGTGCTTTTGAACCAGTTAGGTTGGAAATTGGTACGTAGTAGCTAAAAAACTGGTTGAACTGACTATTGAATTGGTTAAAAATCGGTTGAATCAGTGTCGAACCGGTTGAATTGGAATTTTTTAATTTTTTTAATAAATTTTTAATTAGACTGATTTTACTGTTGAGTCGGTGGCTTGACCGATTCGATTACCGATCCGGTTTAGAAAACATTGTTAAAAAGTAAAAATTGGTTAAATTTCTTAAATCTTGCCAACTCAAAATTCCATATTTGTTTTAAAAAATTGAATCCCATTCAGATGGCATTAGAATGGAAGGCCAGGCCATAATATTGGGAACACATCAACACAGACCTGGCATAATCATAAAAGAAGAAAAAGCCAAAAATTAAGTCTCGTGGGCTTATTTAGAAAGGCTAATCGGTTCAATTGATTCATTCGGTTGGATTAAATAAATTATTAAAAATTTATTAAAAAAATTAAAAATTCGGTTTAATCAATTTTTTGCTCAGTTCAATTTTTCTGTATCAATTTTCACCCCGAGTTAATTGATTCAATGCCTCTCTTTAGACTGGTATTTCGGTCGATTTGATCCAACCGGTCCAGTTCAAACAAGCTTGTCTGAAACACAGAATGATGGGAAAACAATGCTTCGGAAATCTGAATAATGCAAATAGATGACGGCAGCAGCGTAGGTTCGGATCTAGATCCCCAAGACTTCCAATCTCTATAACGGCGAATGTTTATATCGACATCCCCAACCATAGCACTATTAAATGTCCTTATTCAGCTAAAATCTCAGTTAGATCTTGGATTTGAACTCAACTCCATGGGTCAGAACCGTATCTCCCTTCGACAAGAAGTCGAAAAAGGACCTCAAGGAGTAGCAGCTTAGATCAGGAAAGGGGAAAAAAGGTCAACTCAGATTGGGATTTTAATGTACAAAACAAAACTTAAAGAACTGTGATTTTATAACCCTACTAAGATGTCAAACTTAACCCAAGTGAACTGTAGAACACACCATGGATCAGCAGTTACTCAACTGGAGTTCGAGATGGCTTGGATATCATCATATACAGCTTATATAAGTTTTGACTAACAAAGTAGATCTGTGAAATGGCATGCCATTCATATGTACAAATTTCTTAGATGAATTGCTGGAGTACATAAATTTGTATTAGCTACTTATGTATTGTAGATAGCAGCAAAATCTAAAGGCTGCTTGCCTACCAATCTCAGAACGTAGTTACTGATGGTTGGCTCCTCAACTTGCTGTGGGAGCCGAGCAAGTAATCTGCGCCGCAACTCCACTCAAAACCCACTTTGCAGATGCAACGATATTCCTATTAAACAGCAAATGACCACTTTTAAGCGATATGGAAGATCAATATACCTGCATGAATAGAATTATGGGATAATGATTAGTTTTATATCCAAGGCCCCAAATAAACAATTTGATTCCCTGAAAGTTATCCATGGAACTTATATATTAACGCCTAAAAGTTTTTATGGGAGCGTAAGATGAATTTGTAAAGCCTTGCTGCTTGGCAGGATTATTTTCCTTAGGTTAACTCCTTTGAGAGTGAATTTAACAACAAGAACCGTAAGCAATAAACATGCAACTGTTTAACAAAAAGTCCATAAGCTAAGTACAACCAAAAGGAACCCTTCTTCTACATCCCTTTTATTTTTTTACCTAAAATTCGGAATTAAATGTTTAAATTAAAAGGAGATATCCTTTTTCCATCTATTGCATGAAAATTAAGCTCTTAAAGATAACATCATTGGACAACACACTTATGGTTTTCCACATTGGTCTCTCGATTCATGTAATTTCCAATTCACACAAGCATAGCATCTCAAAAGTGATTGTACAAACAAGCATGAAAAGGGTTTTATAGAGAGAGTGCCTGATAAGCTAAAAATGTAGGTAAATCATTCGACAATCTAAATACATCCATAAATAGATCAATTGAATTTAGCAGGGACAAGTAGAGTAAATCAAATAGAAGATGGTATGTACAAATAGTGCTTACCTAAAAGCGTGAAGACAAATACTATTGCCAGTATCATTTTTATGGACCGCTGATTAACTTTAATGAGATATGAAAATCTATCAAATCTGGCATTGCATGCCCCAAGCCTCCTTCTCAAGTGCATGACCTTTGTCAGAAACCCATGTAATCCCTGGAGGCCATGGTCTCTAAGTGCTGAACATAGTCCAATATGCTGGCCCTGATAAAGAGATGCAGACTGTAAGTTGAGGACATTGACCAATGCACCAAGGCTAGAGGATTTGATGAGTTTATTGCAAAACTAAGCAATAAGAAAGGTTAGCAATTAAAGGTATGTATTGCTTAGCAATTAAATGCATGTAAAAAAAATAAAAACCAAAATCATAGTACAAATTGTTCAGAAGTTCTGTAAAATGCTAGTATAAAAATTCAGAGCTAACTACTTCACCATATCTTGACTACTGATCACATGCATGCCTTCCGAAGAATAATAATGTTAAGATGGATTGAAACGTACCTGTGCAGCATGAGAAGCATCAATGTGCAAAGGAGAATGCTCTTCTTCCCCATCTTTTAATCGCTTTGTATAACTGCTAGGAACCCTTCTTCCCCATAGATTATTGAAGAATCCAATGAGATTCATACTGCTGGAAGAGCCTCTCAGCTTATTCTCATGGAAGAAACACTTAGGTTTGCTATCACCAGCTTCTATATACCAACTTCCATCGTCAGCATTCCTGTTACAAGAACTCTCTTGGAAAGAATTCACTGCATTTAGACCCAATTTCATAGAATTTTGAGAATCCACTTTCCTTAGGTTACTCTCCTCCAAAGAATCATAATAATGGCTACTATAAGCATTACCATTCATATTCACTTCTTCAATTTCTCCACATTCATTTCCAACAATTCCAGCATCTGTTGAGCATGATGCCGTGGGTGGATCAAGAAATCTTTTAAATATGTCACTATCACCCAACTCATAACAGTGATTGTTAATCCCTCCGGAAAGGAATAATGCCAAATTATCTTTATCTTGTTCATTCAAGTTTTGCCATTCAGAGTTTTTAGCGCGATTTCCCATTGCCATTTCCTCCAAGCTTTTCTCAACATTGTTGATCTGTTCTCTAATAGCACTAATAAACTCCTTATGTCTAAAAATCACAGCCTCCCTAGAGTGAGGCCGGTCCATCCTAGCTGATGAGTTAACTGCTCGTTCAAAATCTTCCAACTAATAAAATCAAAGGAAGCATTAGAATAAGCAAATGTAACACTATTAACAGGACATAATTAAACTCAAGAATAAACAAGGAATCAATGCCTGCCATTTTGCTGTTTCAAGTATGGTAGCAAGATCGCGCCTGTGATACCCAATCAAAGTAAGCAGCGTCGGGTCATAATTATTAGATTCAACAAGATTTTGTTCATGCAAAAGAAGGCGAAAAATCGATTCCATCCTGGAAATATCAAATTAACAAAGAAAAATCATTAGTTTTGAACTTGCATAACAACATAACTCAGCAGTCTGCAGTGTGATACTCCACATTAACACGAGAACAACAACCGAAAGGAAAATAATTAAAAATTGAAAAAGTTTCGAAATGGGTATTTCTAGGGAAAGATAAAACCTGTCAGCTGAATCTTGAACGACTTCGGCGGCTGAAAATAGTGGGTCGGATTCCCATTGAAGCAAGCTTGATCCCATTTTCTTTATATAATCACAAATAAACGTGATAGAAATTTGAAAAATAGAAACTTTTGCTATCCAAACAAGTAGGAAGCAGTAAGAAATGAACTCTGAAACAACGATTGTCGAAATAAATGAAAAGGGTATATATATTCTTTGAATTAAAATTAAATGAACTTAAAAATCGAATTTGAGTGTAAACGAGATTTTTCCTTCTCTCTTTTTGCTGTAAATTGGGAATTTATTAGGGTTTTAGGATTGCAAAAAAGAAATGACAATTGCTATTATCAACAGCTTTTTGGTTTAGAATTTAGAGGAGAAGTTGGTTCAAATGATCAATGATATTGATTTTAATGTGTTTTTCGTCTTTGATTTGTACTTATTTGCAACTTCCGCACGAAAAAAAAGTTAATAAAGTTAATATTTTTCTTTTGATATTTTCAATTACTGATATAAAATATTTTTTCTTATTTGACATATTTATTAAAAATATTAAATGAAGGTTATTTTTATTGAAATATATATATATATATATATATATTCGAGATTTTCTTATTCTTTTATTATTTAATTGAGTTTATTTTATATCTATAAATTTATATTTGATTTTGTTAAATTTAAGTTTATTATATCATTTTTCAGTTACATGACTAGTAAATGAGTATTTTTATTTAAAAATATGACATCAACAAAATCAACAATTAGAGTTGATTTTCTAATCTGAAAAGTAAAGAGATTAAATTCTTGAAAGTAAGAGTACATAGATTAAATTGTAAATTTGTGAAGAGTATATAGACTTATGACGTATTTTAACTTTTATACTACAAAATATTTATTATTAATATATTTATAATTGTAATAAATATTTTTATTAAAATATTAATATTAAATATTTTAATAAAATGTGAAGAATATTATTTAAAATTATTATTTTTAAAATTTATTATTAAAAAAAATAAAAATTAAATAATTTATTAAAATAATAAATTATATTAATTATATTAATAATTTATTATATGACTAAATATAAATAATTAAATATGTATGCTTAATAATATTGAAAATATAATATTTTATATTAATATTTTAATTACTTTTAAAAATAAAAATAAAAATTATTATCAATATGATAATATTAAGTTTGATTTAAGTTAATTTTTATATAAAAATAAAATTAGCTATAGATGAGCTCTTTTTCGGAAAATGGCTTGCGCTATTCAAAAGACTTATTTTAGGTTGACCTGTAAATCATTTTCTGTTGACCAAACTGTTTTCTGCGAAACAAACACAGGAAAATGCAGAAAACATTTTCCGTAAAACCTTTTACATGTAAACAAACGAACTAATTCATCGTCAATAATCAATTTTTTAGTTTGTTTGGTTTTATGAATATATATATATTTGTAAGCAGATTTATTGGCATAATTATCCAAACTGGAACCTGCATTGTAAACAGACGCTTGTAAGTTCGTATGAACTTAGAAATTTTTAACCACCTTGAACATTTGTCGTTGAATCTTGAGGAGTACTGAATTTCTTTTTTGATATTGGCTGATACTTTTCCTTTCTCTCAGCGGATTCATATAGACTGTAACAACCCGATTTAGGGCCTAGTCGAAATAGTGGTGCGAGACCACTAATCCGAGGTGAATTTATGAGTTTTTAAGGTTCATGCCATGTTTGCATGTTAGTGTGAAAGTTTCATGAAGCAATTTTGCTAAATTGAAGTTGAATGGTCAAAAAGGACCAAATTGCAAAAGTTGTAAAATGTGAGTTTCTAGAAGCATTTTGTATGAAATAACTCTAGAATAGCAATTATAAGTCCTTAAATAGCAATTTTCCCAAATCATAATTTTTGGACAAAAATGGACATGAGCTAGTAAATGGTGATATTTTTAAGAGAAGGGCATTTTGGTCATTTACCTATTAAATGATTAATAAAGGAAAAGATGATAAAAATCATTCATCTTCTTCCTTGTGTGTGCCGAAATTTTGAAGAACCCATAGCTAGGGTTTGTTCATCTTTCAAGCTTGCTAGTAAGTTCATCTTAGCCCCGCTTTTGATATTCTTCGTATTTTTGAAGTCCCAGAGCATGAGTAAGCTATTTTTAGCTATTAAGTGAGCTAAAGTGCATGTTCAAAAATCTACCCATGATTGATATGCATGTTAAATGATGTTTTATGGAAGTTTATGAGAGTTTGAGGTTAGATAAACATCTTTTTCTAAGTGAATTTCATGAAAGATGATAGTATGGACCATTTTGTAATAGTTATGAAAATTGGTCATACATGTTAAAAATAGCAAGAATTGATGATTGTTATAGTAGAGAAAATGATTCAACTAAGCATGAAGTTTAAGAAAGTTGAATGAAAATTATTTTACGAGCCTTGGGGCAAAAGTGCAAATATGAGAAAGTTTAGGGGCAAAATAGTAATTTTTCCAAAGTATGATTTAAGAGTCAATTTAGTCAATGTGAGTATTAAATGATCTATTTATGACTATAGATCAAGAAAAACGAAGCCCGGATCGAAACTGAGGCAAGAATAAGGTCGAGGACTAAATTGCATACCTAGCTACATTTTGTATATTGAGGTAAGTTTGTATGATTTCTAAGCTTTATTGATTTATATCATTGAATTGCTTAGTATAATATACAATGTTATTATGAAATTGTTTAACGTTAAGTTAAACAATGAAATTAATGAGATCAAGTATGAGAAAGTCCGTATAAGACCAAGCCGAGGCATGGCATCGGCAATCAAGCAAGTTATCATGTAAGTCCAAGGACCCAAGCTTGGCATTGACAAGTTTATCATGTAAGTCCAAGGACCCAAGCTTGGCATTGACAAGTTTATCATGTAAGTCCAAGGACCCAAGTTTATCATGTAAGTCCAAGGATCCAAGCTTGGCATTGAACAAGTTATCAAGAGGAAGATTTCATATAAGTCCATGTCAAGACATGGCCTTGAAAACAAGATGAGATATCCCATGTAAGACCATATCCAAAATATGGCTTTAGCATAAAGTTCATGGTAAGGGATTTGGTATTCTCGGTTATTCATAGGAATTCATCGGACAAATGAGTTAAGCTCACAAGAGATAACAAGAAAGTTTAGTAAGCAAAATCATTATCAAGTGGGGATGTAATATTATTCATGTTATGAATGATGAATTAGAAATTATGAGTATTATGTTCAAGTATGCTTTGATCAATGTGATCTAGTGATACAGGTACTTTGTTTGCCTATCAAGTATGAGACTAGTAAGTTTCATGAGTTATGTAAGAATCAAGTATGAGTAAGTAAGCTTTATATAGCTGAATTTATGATGCCATTGTTTATATCAAATGGTCTATATTAAGTAAGAATGTTGCTATGTGTATTATGCAAACTTACTAAGCTAAATGCTTATGTCTTTCATTCTTTCTTTCCATGTAGTTCCCGCCAAGCTAATATCGAGGATCACCGTCATCGGAGCTCGGAGCACACTATCAATCGCTATTTTGGTATAGCCAAGTTGTTTTATTAAGTATGGCATGTATAGGTAGCATTACATTTTGAGTAAATGTTTTAAGAAGAGCTAAAGTGTAGGCTATTAAGTTTATTATTCTTTTGTAAATGGCTAAGTGATTGGCCAAGTTTGACTAAGTATGTATGTTATTAATATCAATGAAGCATGTTATATTGTTCATGAAAGATGTAATAATTGAGTTGCTGAATTGACCTTGAGTTTGGTCTTAATTTCAGGATGGCAATTGGCTTGGTAAATAGCCTCTAAGTGCCTACACGGTTAGACACACGGGCGTATGTCTAGGCCGTGCATAAACTGCACCTTAGTCTTATAAGTAAGAATAGGCCACGGACTAATCCCACGGCCGTGTGTTAAGGCCGTGCATGACACACGGTTAGAACTTGGGCGTGTGCCCGGTCGTGTGAAATAAGTCAGTATATCAAGATGTAGTACACGCCTAAGTCCACGGGCGTGCCATGGCCGTGTGTGTTATAAGTCGAGAATGCTAACGTTTTTCACACGGGCTAGGACCACGGGCGTGTTATGGCCATGTGGAAATTGGCAGAATACTGATTTTTAGGGCACGGTCTGAGGACACGGGCGTGTATGCCTATGCACGGGCGTGTAACCCCTGTTTCAAAGAAAAGTTTTTCGATAAGGTTCCGAAAGTTTACCAGTACAAGTTTAAGGCCTCGTAGGCCCATGAAATGTACGAATTGTTTAAGAATGAGAAGTTTTAATTTCAGAACGAAATTTTATAGCCCGTAATGTCATGATTAAGCAAGTTCAAGCATAGTAATGTCTCGTATCCGGTCTGGGCCTCGAACTCGGGTATGGGGTGTTACATAGACTCATTTCTACACTTGTCTATCATACGATCATTCCACACGTATGGCGAACTACAACATTCACTTCTCATTGCGAAACTATTTCACAATCTTTTCGGAGATAGAGACTGATGCATTCCACAGAGTATATTCATATTGACATCAATTTTTGGCAGATTCTCTCACAGACAGATGTTGAATACCTTTTTCAGATGTTGCGCATAGATGTCATTCTTGCAGATTCTTTCAATAACTGATCTCTTAGATTGATCTACATATGGATCTTACCTTTGTTGGATTTTTGTATTGGCTGATCTTGGAACAATTCCTAAGTGGGTCCTACTTTTGGCAGATTCTGATACTAAATCTGGTGGCTGATAGAATATTAGTCAGATCGTGACCTTCTCAACTCAAATAATGAATTTATCTTGATGAATGCGACATTTACGTCATTCATTAGAAATCCATATAATTGTGTTACAAATTGTGAGAGTTCCCACGTTTGGCGAATACCATATGTAACACCCCTAACCCGTAACCGACGTCGGACTAGGGTTAGGAGTGTAACAGCCCGATTTAGGGGCTAGTCGGAACAATGATCTCAGAATCACTAAACCGAGGATAGAGGAAATTATTTTCATGTTACTTTATGTGTTATAACATGTTTATAAGGGTGCATGAAAATTTTGGTGCCTTAATTTTAGCGATTTCTAGCTAAATCGTGAAAAAGGACTAAATCGCATAAAGTGCGAAAATTCTATTTTAGTTGCTAGAGGTGCCAAATAGCTATGGATTATTAATTGGAGGTCCCAAATGTGCAAATTGGCCTTGTTTTAAGTGAGTTGGCCGGCCATGTGACTTAGGGGACAAGAGCATTTAATTTTGGTCAAAATTGGTGGAAATTAGGTGGAAAAATGAATAAAATAAGATGAATAAGCAAAAAGCTATCATCTTTTTATTTTCTCCTCTTCTTCCACCGAAAAACACAAGCAAGAATGGGGTTCTTGAAGCTGAAAATTTCAGCAAGCTTCTCTTCACTCAAGTAAGTGATTTTGATGGTTTTAGTTGAAAATTTTTGTATTTTTGAGACCCCTAAAGCTTAAGCTTTCTAAAGATGGGGCTATTAGGCATTATGGTTGAAAGTCTAGGGACTTACCATGAGAGAGTTATGCTAGTTGCTGAGTTTTTATGAAAGAAAAAGAATGATAGGATGATGATAAACAACTTTTGTGAAAGGTGTTGTGATGAAAACACCTATTCGGGACTAAAATGTAAAAGTTATAATTTATTCATTAAGGCATGAAATTGATGGAATTGTAATTAGTTGCAAGAGGATTAAATGTTCATCTAGGCTTATTTATCGAGAAAATGTGATGAAAATTTATTTACGAGTCTAGGGGTAAAATCGTAATTTTGCCAAAGTGTAGGGGCAAAATAGTCATTTTTGACTAAGTGTAGATTATGATGTATTATGACTGTAAGTGATTAAATGAGTGAAATTGTATTGTTCTAGATCGAAGAGAAGAGATACGGACCTAGAACGGGAGAAAAGAGAAATGTGGACAAATGGATTTTCTTCTACCCTTTTCGGTATCGAGGTAAGTTCATGTGCGAATGTTGCGGTTATGTATGAGCTTATTTAGTATTCCAATGTTGTATGGAATGTAGGCTACTATATAAATGTATGAAATGTCTCTTTATGAGATATCAATGAAATTGAATTTAGAATAAAGGGAAAAAGTATATAGCACGATAGGAAGATGGTTAAAGTCTCGAGTAAGACCATATTTGATTATGGCCTCGGTGTAAGAGTTCGTATAAGACCATGTCAAGGACATGGCATCGATATGTTATTATGTGTGAGACCCTATTGGGGTATCATGTCAATGGGAACTATGTGTGTGAGACTCGAGAGAGTTAGTTAACAATTTGAAGGTAGGTGGTTGTACCACGAGAAGTATAAGTAAATGTTAGAACTAAATTAAGATGTATTCAATATCTTATGAACCCTAGTGGGATATGTGTTATTATTGCACCTTAGTTGCATGAGATAGATTTGTTGATGTATTGTGTAGATGCTAATGAGAATCGTAGAAAGTTAAGTGAGAATGGTAATGAGTGAAGATGTTTACAGGTGAACGTTTGAATTAGAGAAAATGAGTGTGGATAAGTATTTGCGAATGTATATTATCGGTGGGTCGTAATGCGTTACCACGATATATTAGTAATTGATGGGTCAAAATGCGATACCATCAACTATATTATTATCGGTGGTGTGTATGCGTTACCACCGATTAATTAGTAATCGATGGGGTGTAATGCGATACCATCGCTTATAAATGATTGGTGAGCTAAGTGCGAAATCACCATTAGTATAACTGATTGGTGGGCTGAGTGCGATACCACCCTATAAGAGACTCGATGGTGGGCTAAGTGCGTAGCCACCGAGAGATTGGTAGTATGAATGGTTTATTGAGAATGCATGATGTGTTGTTTTATATGATCTTGTGATGATCAGTGCAGGATGTATGCTAATTAAACGAGCGAATTGGCTTGTGGCATGGTAAGTTAATGAATGCGAGCATTAAGCCGAGATATGGTTAGAATATGGTAGGAGATGAAATGAGTAAGCATTATGAACGATTGAATAGGTAACTGTAAGTTCAAGAGTAGAACTCATTCTAATACCTTGTGATTGAGTATAAGCATATGAATATTGATAGTTGATTCTTAATTGCATATGAACTTACTAAGCATTATTGCTTACCCTTCTTTCTTTCTCATCTCTTACAGGTTAATTTAGCTAGCTCGGGTTGGAGATTGCCGGAGATATTTTCACACTATCGAGGAGACACTCGGTATGAGGTATCAAGTCATTATGAGTCATGGCATGTATAGGGCTAGTACATGAGGTTGATTAAGTCATTGTTATTGTGCCCAATGTATTGGCCTAAATGAGTTATGGGATAATTGTATAATGCCATAGTTGTTGGCTATTATGTTACATGAAAAGATGTATTCATCTATGTGGGATGGCAATTCAATTTGAGTGATTAAGAACGTGATGGATGAGTATAAGTTGTGTAAGCTATAGGGATGCAAAGAGCTTGGCAAATAGCCTTGTTCTGGTTCACATGGGTAGGCACACGGGCGTGTGTCTAGGCCGTGTGAAGTCTGCACTTTAAAATTAGAATTGGAATGGTCACATGGCCGTGTGAAGGCACGGACATGTAATAGGGTACACGGGCGTGTTCCCAAACCGCATGGGTGTGTGCCTTAACTGTGGGGCATTTGGCAGAATGCTTGGGTTTTTAGGCACGATTCGGGGACATGGGCGTGTGTGTCTATGCACGGGCGTGTCTAATCTTACACGGGCGTGTAAGACCTGTATTGAAGAGAAAAAATTTAAGATTGGAAAAAGTTCCGGATTAGTCTCAAGAGCCCTCATGTGTATGAGGGAGGCTTCGTAAGTCGAGAATGAGGTGATTGAGGTGACTAAAGAGAGTAGTCACGATTAGCCTAAGTGGCGACCATGAGGTTTTAGTATGGTAACATCTCGAGCCCGGTTCCGGCGTAGAACCCGGGTAAGGGATGTTACAAGGAGCATTACCAGACAGATCGGAAACTTACACAACATTTCATACATTACATTCATCATTAACGATCATAGTGTCCCTTAGATGAGTCATCAAGACCCAAAGCATGCATATAAATCGAGTTGGGCTAAACTGAAACACATATGAAATTTCATGAAAATTAAAAACTTTTCTAACTTTCAGGGGAGACACGCCCGTGGGAGGAGACCGTGTGCCCTCCACGACTTCTAGACACCCTGCGTGTGTCCATCTGTGTTTACATATCGACGACTATATCAACACGGTCACTAGGCACGCGTCCGTGTGCCATGACCGTGTGCTACCGCACCATATACCGACTTTTCCAACACGGCCACCAAGCACGCCCGCAGTGCCATGGCCGTGTGCTCTTAGCTAGCTAACGACTTGTACACCACGACCACCGACATGCCCATGTCGAGGCCGTACTATTTAAGCTACATTCTGCCAATTCAACCACGGTCTTAGGCACGCCTGTGTGCCACAACCGTGTGGCATTATAGGCCATTTACAAGGCCAAAATGCCACCCATAAGGGTCAACCTACAAGCCATATTTACCAACATATCTCATGCACATATAACCATAAAAAACATACCAAAATAATCATTCAAACCATGCATTCAATACCATTTCCAACCATGACAATTTCAAAGAATAAAACTCATATCATTACAAGCATAATTCATTCATTTGCTCACTCAAACCTTGGCCATTTCACATGCTTTCATCATACCAAGATATGCATCATATATCACATTCATTTAAGCAAATTCTTAATTCAAAAATAGCCAAATCACATGGCTAAGATCACATAACAACTTGTACTAAAATACTAGCCTATACATGCCATATCTAACTTTATACATTTTCAAAGTGTACCAAAATGAGTTTAGTAGTGTGATGACAATCCGTGACGGTCCCGAGCCTTCAGTAGCTTTGACGACCTATAAAATAGAGAAAACACACACAAAGTAAGCTTTCCAAAAGCTTAGTAAGTCATATACAAATAAACTTAATAGACAAGTATATAAGCATATAGAAATATAGGCACATTTCATATACATAACATCTTCTCACATATATACTTTGGTTCATACTATTGGCCACATTTGCCACATTCATCAATTCCAAAAATATCTTATGCACAAATCTATTTCAAAGGTCCATAACCATCATAGCAAGGTTACATAGGAACTTACCTTATATACGCACTTAGTGTATGAATCAACGTACCTGAATCGGATTCACTATTTACATGGCTATTTCGTATCACAAACTTGCCCGTTGAACCGTAAAGATTCTAGTAGGATACTCGTAAAGCTCGGAATGGTCGTGTACAATGCCAACGTCCCGCATTTGCGAGGTCTTACATGCACTCGGACATTGATGCCGCTGTCCCAGACAGGGTCTTACACGTATCAATACGATGCCGATGTCCCTGACATGGTCTTACACGTAAAGCTTATCTCGATGCCAACGTCCCAGACGTGGTCTTACACATAAAACTCATATCAATGCATACGTCCCGGACGAGGTCTTACACGAAGTCTCAAATCAACGCCAACGTCCCAGACGTGGTCTTACATGATAAAACATAACAGATACCTATGTCATGACATAGCTAATCCTATTTATTCCTAGGTTCGTACGGGACTTCTCGGACTTAACACTATATCATCCATATCTCGGAATTCATATTCATAACCTCTCATAAGCATCCATCATCAACATTTGTCATATGAACAAATATAATTGCATACATATACGTTTATTTGCATAGTGACTTACCTCGGATTCGATTTATCGGGAATGGAAACGGCTACTCGTTTACTTTCGCTTTCCCGCGATCTAAGTCCGTTTTCCTCGGTTCTTGATCTAAACATATTCAGAATTAACTCTTTTATTCACTTATTCACTCAATTCAATCCAAAGACATACATTTAGGGCTATTTGTAAATTAACCCTCATATTTGCATATTTTATCAATTTAGTCCATTTTTCTCAAAACACCAAATTCACAAAATCTATACACAACCAAGCTTAGCCGAATATATATGTACATCATACAAACCCATACTTTCATCAAATTAGCAATTTAGTCCCTCAATTTGCTATTTTCACAATTTAGCCCTAATTAGCTAAATTCATCAAAAATTCAAGAACAAAGTATGTTCATCTAGCTCATATCTTTCATTTATCAACTAAACTCATTTCAAAACTCAACATATCAACAATGGCATTTTACACAAACATCATCAATACACAAAATTAAGACATGGGTTTTATAGCTCTCAAAGCAACGATTGCAAAAACGTAAAAATTATCTGTAAATCGATCAAAACGAACCTTGAATTTTGGCTTGATAGTAACTCAATGTTCAAAGCTTCCAAGCTTTCTTTTTCTTTGTGATATTCGGCCAAAGTAGAGAAAATAAAAGATGAACACTCATCTTTTGTTTTCATTAATATAATGTTATTTATTCAATTACTAAATTGCCCATCCATTAAACATATAAGACAAATTAATACTAAGGTTATTAAGACATTCTATCATCCACTATCTCAATGATGGCTTATTTGCCATATAAGGCCTCCATTTTTACAAAGCCACAACACTTTGATACCTTAGTAAATAGCAAGCAACTTTCACACTTAATGCAATTTCATCCTTTTGTCAAATTAAACACACAGACAAACGAATTAGCTCACAGAAATTTACCACATGCTTAATCACATATCAACGGCACAGAAAATAATATTAAAATATTATTCGGACTCAGATTCGCGATCCCAAACCAATTGTTACGACTAGGTATTAACCGATTTATTACACCATAGAATTAAATAACCTCTTTACAAAATGTGGATTTACTTAGACTTGTCGGAGACTTACATCGCCCATACTTTTGAGTTCACTATATTCTTTTTCTGGCAGATTACCATAGCGAGATCATAGATCAGGACACTAGAAGGAAAACTTCTTCAGGAACTGCTTCAATGAGCAACCAGACTTCGCCACAAAGGCGGCTAACCATTACTAGCCATTTAGGTGTTACAGAGTACACCACAAAGGCTTTACAGAATATGCCACAAAGGCTTCATAGGTTGTGCCACAAAGGCTCCACAAATAATTTGCCTAACAAGGCTCTGTTTGGTTGCCACCAAGGCACCACATGAAATGTTGTATTTGCGATATGGATTTGCCTAAACTCATTATCGCGTGAGGTTTGCCCATCATTACCCTGGGCACGCAGAACCCAAGTAGATAAATGTGGCTCATCCGCTATTTCTAGAATGTGTCATGGCCATGGTCTTTCCTCAGATTTGTCATACCAGAATTTGTGTTTACTATCCCAATGAACTTTGTCAAATACCATAACGGTGTCAATCTCATATCACACAATTTCTCAACACTCCGATAAACCCCCATTTCTCTAACATTTTCAATCATGCATCATACATATAACATAAATACACATTCACAAAGACTTTACTCATACCCATAACCGAATCATACTTCTTTACATGCTCACCACACATTGACACAATCATGAAGCATAGAATACGCTCCATATACAAACATATAGTTACTTCACAGGACCACATGCACTCATGCATACAACACATCACACATTTAAACCCCATGCAGATACTATACGAGGATCAGACATACGTTTAATAGTCACTCAATGACTCATGCATCATTATTGGGACATCAACCATAAGAAGAAAATTTTGAGAATGACTTGTAGGAGTCAAGACTAGAGAATCACATGAGAGCTCACCTTCACTTCAACTCAAAGTTCCTGCTCTCATGATCCTACCTGAACCAGCAGCAACAACTGCTTAAAAGATAATGCAACTTCTATTAAAATCCCATTTATAGACAGTTTACTAACATCTCAATTACAGATGACCCCCACGCAAGGCCTCTTATTCACAACCTACTATTTATATCATAACTTGCAGAGTTGTCAGACTTACCAAGAGGATGAAATATCCATTGACTAATCCAAAGACCTTAGCTTTCTGTTTAACGAAGAAGAAAATATTTAGTCTTAAGGAGAACCAAAGCATAGAACGGGAGGAAGAATAACTATCTGAATGTTCCCTTCTTACCATATATATATATATACTTAGTTCCTCTTAGTGGATCTTGACAATTTTTGAATGCCTACAAAAATTGTCCCTTAAATGCCCTACAAAACCCAGGAAAAATATAAAAGAGAATCCAATACAGATGCAGTTTGACCAGTCAATCCATTCAGTTGACTACTAACTAATCACATTACAGAACCTACCTTACACAGTGTTCAAGCAAACCGAACGTGCCATACCTTTGGTGGTAACCCTCATAAGGCATGCTCTTCGATTGGTGTACTCTTCTTAAAAAAATAATTTTTTTTGGGTGCCGTGTAGTAGGTGGCCGACACCCATTTTCAGTAACCAATATTTTTTTTCTTGATCCTGTGAACCCATTGGCCGACACCAGTACATATGGGTATTCCATGATAAAAAAACAAAAAGAAAAAAAAATGCAAACTCATCTTCTACAACTGGTTCTCTTCAATATTTCTTCCCAAAAGCCTTCATTTCTTTTCATCATCTCTTGTTTCAGAAAATGAAAAACAAAAAAAGAAAAAAAATTATGATAGTTTATATGTTTCAAAAAATGAAAAGCCACAAACATTTTAGAAAATGAAAAAAAAATTGAGTGTAACAGCCCGATTTAGGGGCTAGTCAGAACAGTGGTTTTGAAACCACTAATCCAAGGTTAGAGAAAATTATTTTTATATTATTATATGAGTTATGGTATGATTATATAAGTACATGAAAATTTTGGTGCTTTAATTTTAGCGATTTCATGCTGAATCGCGAAAAAGGACTAAATCGCAAAAAGTGCGAAAGTTCAATTTTACAAGCAAGAGGTACCAAATAGCTGTAGAAATTTTAATTGGAGGCCCTTAATGTGAAATTAGGCCTTTCTTAAAGCCATAGCCGGCCATAGGGGGGACAAGAGGATTTATTTAGTCAAAGTTTTGATGGTGAAAGAAAAGATATCATCTTTTCTCCTCTCCTACACCACCGAAAATTTACAACATACTAAGGGGATTGAGAGCTCAAAATTTTAGAAAGCTTCTCTCCTTTCAAGTAAGTGATTTTAGTGACTTTTCTTGATGATTTTTGTACTTTTAGGACCCTTGTATCATGATCTTGCTGATGAGGGGTCATCTTGCAAAATGGTTGAAAGCTTGGGGTTTTTCCATGTGAGAATCTATGTTGTTTGCAGCATTTTTATGGAAGAAATTGAGTCTTAGTTGTTAGATGAACAACTTTTGTGAAAGGTGTTACCATGAAAACACCTAAAAGGACCTTTTTGTAAAGGTTGTAAAATATGTAATAAATGTGTGAAATGTTGAGTTTTGATGGTAGCCATAAGAGAAATAAGTTTTCACCTAGGCTCGATAAAGGTAGAAATTTGATTAGAATTGATTTCCGAGCCTAGGGGTAAAATGGTCATTTTGCAAACGTTTAAGGGCAAAATAGTAATTTTGCCAAAGCATGGTTATTGAAATGTATTTATTAATGTGATTGATAAATGAGATAATTTGCTATTATAGATCAAGAAGAACCAAGAATTTACCTCGATCGGGGAAAGAACAAAGTATCGGACTAGATCGACGATCTAGCTTATTTTGAAATCGAGGTAAGTTTGTATCTGATAAATTCAACAATTATGCTAGTATGTTTGAGAATGTTTGATATTATAATAATACATGATATTCTACGAAATTAAGTATTGTTGTTGAATGAAAAAGATGATAAAAGTTGAGATGTTGAAGTCCCGGTTGGACTATAATAATTGTGAGAATACTATCATCGTGACATGAGATGGACAAGGTCCCGTGTAAGACCATGTCAGGGGCATGGCCTTGGTACTGAATTGAGATTCCGTATAAGACCATCTGGGATATGGCTTCGGTATTGAATATGAGAATCGTATAAGACCATATCCGAGATATGGCATCAATACTTGAAGTGAGATCCCGTATAATACCATATCCGGGATATGGCATCGGTACTTAGAGGTGACCCCATATAAGACCACATTTGGGATGTGGCATTGGTTTCGTGTTTATGTTAATGACGATGAATATGCATCTTTGAGTATCCCTAGTGAATTAGTGGGATAAATAAATAAGCTTGGAAATATAAATGAGATTAGTACTAAAGTCATGTGATTGAGTGTATACAGGTACCTGTGAATGATTCACGAGGAATGTTTACGATATGTGGCATTGTAACACCCCATACCCGAGTCCAAGGCTGAGACTGGATACGAGACATTACCATACTTGAACTTACTTAAACATGTACTTACGGGCTGTAAAATTTTGTTCTGAATTAGAAACTTCCCTTTTTTTTGTCAAAACATACATTTCATGGGCCTACGAGGCCTTAAACACCTATCCGGAACTTTTGGAATTCAATCGGAAACTTTTCCTCGAAACAGGGGTCACACGCCCCTGTGGCTTGGGACACACCCGTGTACCCGTAAGACATGCCCGTGTATTCCACCCATGGTCGACACTGACTAATTACACATGGCCTTGACACGCCCGTGGACCTAGACCGTGTGCTATACCTTGACATTCTGACTTATTCACACGGTCTGGAGCACACGCCTATGTGCTAACCGTGTGTCACACACGGTCTAAACAAACGACTGTGTGATTAGCCCGTGTTCTAATCTAACTTAAGACATTAAGGTGCAGGGGACACACGGCTTAGACACACGCCCGTGTGTCTATCCGTGTGGGCACTTAGAGGCTACCTACCAAGCCTTTTACCACTCTCATTTGCATACATTCATATATCATCACATAAATTCACATAGCTTCATTATAACTCTTGAATTAAAGACATTTAATCATAAGAGATATAAAGTCTTCATCCCGTACACTAGGGAGAACTATATCCAATACAATTACAAACAACTTAAGCCATCATCTATGGCTATACACAACCAAACTATAATTTCTCTTAGGCCAACTCAATTTGGCTACATCAGTTAGAACTTAATCAAATTTAAAAGAATCCCTATACATGCCATGACTCATGAAAACTTGAAACACTGTACCAGGAGTCTACTCGATAGTGTGAAAACATCTCCGGCGGCCTCCAACCCGAGCTAGTTAAAAACCTATAAGAAATGGGAAAAAGAAAAGGAGTAAGCAAAAATGCTTAGTAAGTTCATCTCTGTATACAATCGACAAATACCGATATTCATTGAATATCCATGACTGCAAGGTATTATAATGAGTTTTTCTCATAAACCCATGGTTACTTACTCAACCACTCTTGAAGCTTACTCATTCTATCTCTTACCATATTCTTACCATGCCACAAGCCAATTGCTCGTTTAATTAGCATACATTCCTGCACCGATCACCACATGATCATATAAAAAAACACATCAAGCATTTTAGATAAGCCACTCATACTACTAATCTCTCGGTGGTTTCGCACTTAGCCCACCATTGAATCCCTAATAGGGTGGTATCGCACACAGCCCACCAATCATTTATACTTATGGTGATTTCGCACTTAGCTCACCAATCATTTATAAGCAATGGCATCGCACACAGCCCATCGATTACTAATTAATCAGGTGGTAACGCACACAGCCCACCGGTAATAATGTAATTGATGGTAATGCACACAGTCCATCACTACCATCAATAAGGTGATATCGCACATAGCTCACTGTTATTTTACATTCATGGATAGTAATCCACATGTATATCTGTAACACCCCTTACTCGGGTTCTACGCTGGGAACCGGGCCCGAGGCGTTACCGAACTCAAACCACTTAATCGCCACTTAGGCTCAACAACATTACTCGTTATAAACCTCATTCTCGACTTACGAGGCCTCACTCATACACACGAGGGCTCTCGAGACTAATCCGAAACTTTTACGATCCTTAATTTTTTTTCTTTTATACAGGTCTCACACGCCCGTGCAAGATTAGACACGCCTGCAGCATGGGCACACACGCCCATGTCCCCGCATCGTGCCTAAAAACCCAAGCATTCTCGCTAAATGCCCCACGGTTAAGGCACACGCCCATGCGGTTTGGGAACACGCCCGTGTACCCTATTACATGTCCGTGCCTTCCACCCGTGGTCGACACTGACTAAATCCACACGGCCTAGACACGCCCGTGGCCCTGGCCCGTGTGACAATTAAATTTCTAAGTGTCAAGTGCAGACTTCACACGGCCTCAAAGCCTAGTCACAAGCCCGTGGCTAGCCCGTGGACTATCCCCGACTTACAATGTTAACATGCGGGGACGACACCACAAAGACACACCGCGGGTCTGACTGTGTGTCACACATGGCCTAGACACACGCCAAAGTGTGTCTATCCACATGGTCAAGAACAAGACTAAGTGTCAAGTTCTTTTCACCCTTCTAACATACACAACATATACTCATCTAACACCATCATAATCAACTCAAATTGAAGTGCATTCTCACATCGAAAACTACATATTTCTTTCATATAATGTAATAGCCAACAACCATGGCATTATACAAAATAAGCTATCCATCAAAAGGCCAACACATCTTAGCCATTTACAAAAAAAATTACTAACTTATCTAGCCCCTATACATGCCATATACAAAACATTAAGTTTCATGTACCAAAGTGTGCTGATATGTGGGCTATCTTCTGATGATCCTCGTATCTCGATTGAATGCTTTTAATCTATAAGACAAGGGAAAAGAAAGAGAGTAAGCCTTGAGCTTAGTAAGTTTACACATAAACAAATAAACAACATAGTATAAGCTAAGCAACCATTAGCATTATACCAACAAGTAATTCACAACTATGCTTACTCTTTCTATCCCTTACCACATTTCCAACACATCATGAGTCACATACTCATAACCATCAAATGCACCCCTGCATTCTATGTCACATTTACACAATATACAACACATCATTATTTCTCATAATACATCCATACAGTTTATCCACATAACTTATCCACACAACTATTCACACAGTTAGTTCACATAACTAATCCACACAGCTATTACACACAGCTAATACACACAGTTAATCCACACAGCCAATATCTCAGTGGCCTCGCACTTAGCACACCACAATTAATTAATAAGGTGGTATCGCACTTAGCCTACCACAAAGGTATTCATAGTGATTCAGCACATAGCTCACCAAACGATATACCTCACGATAGCATCGCACATAGCTAGCTCATCGTCAATATGCATTAGGATGGTATCACACTTAGCCCACCATCTAGCATTATCACAACACATGCACAAATCTACTTACTTAATCATTCTCGATCATACATTCATTCCACATTTTCTACTACATTCATCCCACATAGGTTCTCAAATATGCTACACACTAGCTAGCATTAATGAATTGTAAGTATGAATGCATTATTTATGCATAGACTTACCTCGATACTCAAAAGTATGGAAATATGCAATTTAGTCCACCACCTTGCTTTTGCCTCGGTTTCGATCCGAGCTTCGTCTTTCTTGATCTATAATGAATAATTCAGCTTATTCAATACACACATTGACTAAATTGACCCACATTTCATACTTTAGAAAAATTACTATTTTGCCTCTAAACTTCCTCATATTTACACTTTAGCCCCAAGGCTCGTAAAGTGATTTTTATTCAACTTTCTATCCTTCCATGCTTAGCCGAACCACTTACTCAACTAAAGCATTCATCAAATCTCACTAAATCACACATGTATGACCAAACTAAAGTTTTTCACAATCAAGTCCCTACATGCATTTTCATGGAAAATCACTTAACAAAATATGTTTCTACTATATCAAGCTTTCATAATCTTCCATAAAACATCAAAATACATGCATGTCATTCATGACCACATTTTTTGAACATCCATTATAGCTCATCAAATAGCTAAAAATAGCTTACTCATGCTACCGGGACTTCAAAAATACAAAGAATATCAAAACCAGGCTTAGGAGCACTTACTAGCAAGCTTGAAAAGTTGGAAGAGCCATAACAATGGCTTCTCTAATTTTCGACAGCTAAGGGGAAGAAGATGAATAAATTTGTCATCTTTTCACCTATTTTAATCACTTATTTGATAAATAACCAAAATGCCCTTTTGATAAACTTCAAATTTTGACTCATCCATGCCCATTTTTGTCCAAAAATTAGAATTTGGGTAAATTACTATTTAAGGACCTCTAATTAATAATCTAAAGCTATTTCACACAAATAGCTTCTAGAAACACACATTTTTCAACTTTTGCAATTTAGTCCTTTTGGACAATTCAACCACAATTCCACAAAATTGCTTCATGAAACTTTCACACTAGCATGCATACATAATATAAACCTCAAAAACTCATTCATGACCCTCAGATTTGTGGTCTCGAACCACTATTCTGACTAGGCCCTAAACCGGGATGTTACAACTCTCCTTCCTTTAGAGATTTTCGTCCCCGAAAATCTTACCAGAAAAGAGGTTTGGATGTTGCTCTCTCATAGCTTCTTCCGTTTCCCACGTAGCCTCTTCCACGCCATGTTTCTGCCATAACACTTTCACTAGTGCTATGCTCTTATTTCTCAACTGTTTCACTTCTCGAGCCAAGATCTTAATCGGCTCCTCTTCATAAGACATATTCGGTCTTATCTCAATTTCCATTTAAGGAATCACATGTGAAGGATCGAAGCAATACCGTCGCAACATCGACACATAGAACACATTATGAATCTTTTACAACTCTACCGGCAAAGCGAACCGATAAGCTACATGCCCAATTCTGTCTGTAATCTCATACGGCCCTATGAACCTTGGACTCAATTTCTTTTCTTTTCAAATCCGCATACGACTTCTATCGATCCGAAGCAGCTTTCAGACTATTACGGATTACTTTCACTTTCTCTTCGGTCTCTTTTACTAGATCGACCCCATGGATCTACTTCTCGCTAAGCTCAGTCCAATACAAAGGAGTCTGACACTTACGGCCATACAAAGTCTCATACGGTGCCATCTGTATACTCGACTGATAACTATTGTTATAGGCGAATTCGACCAAAGGTAGATATCTCTCCCAACTACCTTCGAATTCTAACACACAGCATCGAAGCATATCTTCAAGAACTTGAATCACTCTTTCAGACTGACCATCGGATTGCGGATGGAACGCAGTATTGAAATTCAATCTCGTACCCATGGCTTCTTGTAACTTCTTCCAAAACCTCAAAGTAAACCTCGGATCTCTATCCGATATAATAGACACAGGTACACCATGCAATCTCACTATCTCTGCCACGTACAACTCAGCTAACTTATCCAGTGAATAATCAACGCGTACTGGAATAAAGTGAGCCAACTTCGTCAATCTATCCACAACAACCCACAAAACATCTCTCTTTCTCGGAGTCATTGGCAACCCCGTTACAAAATCCATAGTAACCCGATCCCACTTCCATTCGAGAACCATCACTGGCTGAAGCAATCCCGAAGGCACTTGATGCTCAGCTTTCACTTGTTGGCAAATCAGACACTTAGTCACAAACTTTGAAATATCTCTTTTCATACCCGGCCACCAATACAACTTCCTCAAGTCGTTGTACATTTTCGTACTGCCCGGATGTACTGATAAGCATCCACTATGGGCTTCATGCAAAACCTTTCGAATCAACTCCTCATTTTTAGGAGCACAAATTCTGTTGCGATACATCAGATAACCATTCAAATTCACTCGAAAATCAGAATCACATTCCGACCCGCACTTAGCTATCTTAGCTTGCATCTCGCTATCATTTCTCTGAGCTTCACATATTTGTTGAACAAATAGTGGCCTAGCTCTCAACTCTGCCAAAATAGCACCATCATCAGACAATGCTAAACTCGCTCTCATAACTCTTAGAGCATACGAGGATTTCCTACTTAAGGCATCAAAGAACCACATTCGCTTTTCCCGGTGGTAATCAATGACTAACTCATAGTCTTTCAACAACTCAAGCCACCGTCTCTGTCTCAGATTCAGATCCTTCTGATCCATCAAATACTTTAAACCCTTGTGATCTGTAAAGATTCGACACTTTTCGCCATACAAATAATGCCACCAAATCTTTAGCGCAAACACAATCGCAGCCAACTCCAAATCGTGAGTCGGATAATTCTTCTCGTGCAGTTTTAACTGCCTCGAGGCGTAAGCGATTACCTTACCCTCTTGCATCAACATGCAATTGAGACCATTAAACGACGCATCACTATAAACCACGAACTCCTTCCCCGATTCTGGTTGAACCAAAACCGGTGCCTCAGTCAACATTGTTTTCAGTCTCTCGAAGTTCTGTTGACATGTTTCAGTCCATTCAAACTTGACATCTTTATGCAATAGTTTCGTCATCGGGGTAGCAATCACAGAGAACCCCTTTACGAAACGTCTGTAATATCCCGCTAATCCCAAGAAACTTCTGATTTCTGACACGTTCCTCGGTGGTTTCCAGTCCATAACAGTCGATATCTTACTCGGGTCAACTCTGACACCATCATCTGACACCATGTGTCCTAGGAATTTGACCTATCGGAGCCAAAACTCACTCTTGCTAAACTTAGCATACAACTGCTTATCTCTCAAAGTTTGCAAGACAATTCTCAAGTGCTCTTCATGATCATTCTCATCCCGAGAATAGATCAATATGTCGTCAATAAAGACAACCACAAACTTGTCCACATATGGTCTGAAAATACGGTTCATCAGATCCATAAAAATCGCAGGTGCAATCGTCAAACCAAACGGCATAACCAAAAACTCATAATGGCCATACCTTGTCCGAAATGCGCTTTTCAACACATCTTGCTCTTTCACTGAAATGATAATAACTGCACCTCAAGTCTATCTTGGAGAACATTGTAGCTCCCTTGAGCTTGATCAAAAGATCATCAATCCTTGGTAAAGGATACTTATTCTTAATCTTGTCACCTTGTTCAGCTTGTCTATAGTCTATACACAACCTCATAGACCCATCTTTCTTCTTCACAAACAATACCGGAGCACCCCACGGTGAGTAGCTCTGGTCTTGCAAAACCCTTATCTGTCAATTCTTGCAATCAACCTTCGCCCTTCAACTCTACAAAGCCATTCTGCATGCGGAGCAATTGAAATAGGTGCCGTTCCCGAAACCAACTCAATTCCAAACTCGACCTCTCTCACCGGAGGTAATCCGGGTAACTCTTCCGAAATACATCCGGGTACTCACATACCACCGCATCTTGCTTTCAAACTCTACTCCAACCTCTTGAGTATTCAACACAAACTCAAGATAGGACTAACACCCTTTTCTTAAACATTTCTCAGCCACTAAGGAAGAAATCATCACGGGTAGACTGTCCGATCCACCTGATTCAACCCGAACTACATCTCCACTCTCACATTTGAGTTCAATAAACTTACTACCACAGTTCACTAAGACACTATGGGTAGTCAACCAATCCATGCCTAGGATTAGATCAAACTCGTCAAACGGCAACAACATAAGGTTTGCCAAAAAACAATAATTCTCAATCAACAAAGGATAATTCTTACACACTTTGTCCACTAATACATACTTTCCTAACGGGTTTGACACCTTAATCACAATGTCCGTAGACTCAACGGTCATACTCAAACTAGATGCTAATCTCATGCAAATATAAGAGTGAGTAGACCCTGGATCTATTAAAGCCATAACAAGGGTGTCAAAGAGAGAAAAAGTACCCGTTATCACATCAGGGGAGGATGCCTCTTCGCGAGCGCGAATGGCATACGTCCTCGCAGGTGCCCGACCCTCTGGTCTCACAGCAGAATCTCTGGGCGCACCTCTACCACTAGCCCCACCTCTTGGGTTCCTTGGTGGTCTACCCCTCGTGGACACATCACTAGGTCTCACTTCTTGCTTCTCTTCCTTATCATCCCTCTCGGGACAGCTACGGATAAAGTGGTCAAGGGAACCACACTTATAACATTTCCGACTGTTTCCCCAACACTCTCCGGTGTGATACCTACCACAACTAGGACACTTCGGTTTACTCTTTGTATTGCCCACACTTTCCATCGAGGGGGCTTGGACTCTCGAACCTGAACGAGTATTGCCCAAGTCTCGATGCGAATAACCCACTGGTGCCGTCGTCCGAGGATTCACTTCCTTGGATCTTTTCGACTGGGCTTGGTATGACTTGCCCATCGGTCTCTTTCTAGCATCTCTGGCTTCACTCACAGCCCTTCTCTTTTCTGAACTCAATTCCTCGGCCTTACTTGCCCTCTCAACTAGTACCACAAAGTCTTTCAACTCCAAAATGCCCACTAGGAGTTTGATATCCTCATTCAGCCCATCTTCGAACCTCTTGGACAAGATAGCCTCTGTCGACACACATTCTTGAGCGTATTTGCTAAGCCTAACAAACTCACGCTCGTATTCAGCTACTGTCATCCTTCATTGCTTCAGCTCAAGGAATTCTTTCCTTTTTTGGTCAAGAACCTCTTCGGCTTATATACTTCTTCCGAACTCTTCCGGAAAGAAGTCCCACGTCACCGCTTCTTTTGGGACCACTAACGCCGGCGTCTTCCACCAATGGTATGCTGAATCTCTTAGCAACGATACGGCACACTTCAAACTCTCCTCAGTTGTACATGAGAGCTCATCGAACACCCTCATCGAGTTCTCCAACCAGAACTCTGCCCTCTCTGGGTCATCATCTACCTTAGCTCTAAACTCCTCAGCCCCGTGTTTCCTAATCTTATCCACCGTGGGTTTCGATATCCTCACTACATCCATACCTTGAGGAGCCACTGGATTTGGCTGAGGTACATGAGGAGGTGGAGGAGGTTAAGCATTAGGGTTCGCTCGAATATAATCCGAGTATCAATTACTCATCATTTGGAGAAAGGCTTCCCGTGCCTCTTCCCCTTGACCCCTGACCTCGGGTCCACTCTCAACGGGCGCGGTCCCTTGCGCAGGAGCCGGTGCGTTACTCGCTACTTCATCAGCAGTCAATGGATCAGAATCCATATACTATATAAAACAAGTTTTAAATCATCAGAAACCACCACATTATCATTGTACACTTATGGCATGTATAGCTAGACTCTTATACCCACTACGGTAGTCCTAGAAATGGCTAAATCATAGCTCTGATACCACTAAATGTAACACCCCTTACCCGGGTTCTACGCCGGGAACTGGGCCCGAGGCGTTACCGAACTCAAACCACTTAATCGCCATTTAGGCTCAATGTCATTACTCGTTATAACCTCATTCTCGACTTACGAGGCCTCACTCATACACACGAGGGCTCTCGAGACTAATCCGGAACTTTTACGATCCTTAAAATTTTTCTCTTTTATACAGGCCTCACACGCCCGTGCAAGATTAGACACGCCCGTGCATGGGCACACACGCCCATGTCCCCAGACCGTGCCTAAAAACCCAAGCATTCTGCCAAATGCCCCACGGTTAAGGCACACGCCCATGCTGTTTGGGAACACGCTCGTGTACCCTATTACATGTCCGTGCCTTCCACCCGTGGTCGACACTGACTAAATCCACACGGCTGACACGGACACGCGTGGCCCCGGCCCGTGTGACAATTAAATTTCTAAGTGTCAAGTGCGGACTTCACACGGCCTCAAAGCCTAGTCACACGCCCGCGTGTGGCTAGCCCGTGGACTATCGACTTACAAAGTTAACATGCGGGGACGCACGGCCACAAAGACACACCGTGCACGACCGTGTGTCACACATGGCCTAGACACACGCCCGTGTGTCTATCCACATGGTCAAGAACAAGACTAAGTGTCAAGTTCTTTTCACCCTTCTAACATACACAACATATACTCATCTAACACCATCATAATCAACTCAAATTGAAGTGCATTCTCACATAAAAAACAACATCTTTCTTTCATATAATGTAATAGCCAATAACCATGGCATTATACAAAATAAGCTATCCATCTAAAGGCCAACACATCTTAGCTATTTACAACAAAATTTACTAACTTATCTAGCCCCTATACATGCCATATACAAAACATTAAGTTTCATGTACCAAAGTGTGCTGATATGAGGGCTATCTTCTGATGATCCTCGTATCTCGATTCAACGCTTTTAATCTATAAGACAAGGGAAAAGAAAGAGAGTAAGCCTTGAGCTTAGTAAGTTTACACATAAACAAATAAACAACATAGTATAAGCTAAGCAACCATTAGCATAACTTATCCATACAGCTATTCACACAGTTAGTTCACATAACTAATCCACACAGCTATTACACACAGCTAATACACACAGTTAATCCACACAGCCAATATCTCAGTGGTCTCGCACTTAGCACACCACAATTGATTAATAAGGTGGTATCGCATTTAGCCTACCACAAAGGTATTCATAGTGATTCAGCACATAGCTCACCAAACGATATACCTCACGATAGCATCGCACATAGCTAGCTTATTGTCAATATGCATTAGGATGGTATCGCACTTAGCCCACTATCTAGCATTATCACAACACATGCACAAATCTACTTACTTAATCATTCTCGATCATACATTCATTCCACATTTTCTACTACATTCATCCCACATAGGTTCTCAAATATGCTACACACTAGCTAGCATTAATAAATTGTAAGTATGAATGCATTATTTATGCATAGACTTACCTCGATACTCAAAAGTATGGAAATATGCAATTTAGTCCACCACCTTGCTTTTGCCTCGGTTTCGATCCGGGCTTCGTCTTTCTTGATCTATAATGAATAATTCAACTTATTCAATACACACATTGACTAAATTGACCCATATTTCATACTTTAGCAAAATTACTATTTTGCCTCTAAACTTCCTCATATTTACACTTTAGCCCCAAGGCTCGTAAAGTGATTTTTATTCAACTTTCTATCCTTCCATGCTTAGCCAAACCACTTACTCAACTAAAGCATTCATCAAATCTCACTAAATCACACATGTATGACCAAACTAAAGTTTTTCAGAATTAAGTCCCTACATGCATTTTCATGGAAAATCACTTAACAAAAGATGTTTCTACTACATCAAGCTTTCATAATCTTCCATAAAACATCAAACTACATGCATGTCATTCATGACCACATTTTTGAACATCCATTATAGCTCATCAAATAGCTAAAAATAGCTTACTCATGCTACCGGGACTTCAAAAATACAAAGAATATCAAAACCGAGCTTAGGAGCACTTACTAGCAAGCTTGAAAAGTTGGAAGAGCCCTAACAATGGCTTCTCTAATTTTTGGCAGCTAAGGGGAAGAAGATGAATGAATTTGTCATCTTTTCACCTATTTTAATCACTTATTTGATAAATGACCAAAATGCCCTTTTGATAAACTTCAAATTTTGACTCATCCTTGCCCATTTTTGTCCAAAAATTAGAATTTGGGTAAATTACTATTTAAGGACCTCTAATTAATAATCTAAAGCTATTTCACGCAAATAGCTTCTAGAAACACACATTTTGCAACTTTTGCAATTTAGTCCTTTTGGACAATTCAACCATAATTCCACAAAATTGCTTCATGAAACTTTCACACTAGCATGCATACATAATATAAACCTCAAAAACTCATTCATGACCCTCGGATTTGTGGTCTCAAATCACTATTCTGACTAGGCCCTAAACCAGGATGTTACAATATCTCTATTTCAAATGTTCATCTGAGAACGTCCTCACACACTTCTATTCTTACTTAACTTTCTACGATACTCGTTCGCATTCACACAATGCATTAATAAATCTATCTCCTGCAACTAAGGTGTATTGATTGCACATAACCCATTAGAGGTTCATCATATACTGAATTCATCTCAAGTTGTTAAATAACACTCTTGAGTCTCATACACATAGTGTCATATTGACATCATACCCCATTAGGGTCTTACTTGCATTAACATATCGATGCCATGTCTCCGAAATTGTCTTATACGATTTCTAACACCGAGGCCATATTCCAATATGGTCTTACACGAGACTTCAACTGTCATCATATCATGCTATATACCTTTCCCATTACTCTTAAATTCAATTCTCTTGACATCTCATCAAAGATATCTCATACATTCATAGAGTAAATATACATTCCATACAACATTGGAATACTAAATTAAGTCATACGTAATTGCAACATTCGCACATGAACTTACCTTGATGTCGAAAGGGCCGAAAGGGACTTTTTGCCCACATTTCTCTTTTCACCCGTTCTAGGTCTAAAACTCATTTTCTTTGATCTAGAATAATGGAATTTAATGATTTAATCACTTATAAATCATAATACACCATAATCTACACTTTAGGCAAAAATGACTATTTTTCCCCTACACTTAGGCAAAATTACGATTTTGCCCCTAGGCTCGTAAATAAATTTTTATCACATTTTCTTGTTAAACAAGCCTAGCTAAACATTTAATCCTTTTACAACTATCCACAATTCCATCTATATCATGCCTTAATGAACAAATTACAACTTTTGCATTTTAGTCACAATTAGGTGTTTTCATGACAACACCTTTCATAAAAGTTGTTTCTCATCATCCTATCATTCATTTTCTTCCATAAAAACACATCAAACAACATGGACTCTAACATGGTAAGTCCCTAGACTTTCAACCATATTGCAAACTAGTCCTCTTAATAGCTAGCTTAAGCTTTGAGGACTCCAAAAATACAAAAAACATCAAGAATAATCATCAAAATGACTTACTTGAAGAGGAGATGAGCTGATGGAATTTTGAGCTTCAAAAACCCCCATTCTTGTTTGTATTTTCGGTGGAAGAAGAGAAGAAATAAAAAGATGATAGCTTTTTGCTTATTTCACCTTATTTTTATTTCTTTTTAATCACCTAACATGACCAAATTTAATGCTCTTGTCCCCTTAGCTTTCCTTGACCGGCCAAACTAATTCCCATGGCCTAATTGCACATTTGGGACCTCCAATTTATAATCCATAGCTATTTGGAACCTTTAGCAAATAATATAGAACTTTCTCACTTAATGCAATTTAGTCCTTTTTCACAATTTAGCTAAAATTCGCTAAAATTAAGGCACCAAAATTTTCATGCATCCTTATAAACATGTTATAACACATAACATAACATGAAAATAATTTTCTCTAACCTCAAATTAGTGATTCTGAGATCATCATTTCGACTAGCCCCTAAACCGGGTACATTATAATTCTCCCCTTAGGGATTTTCGTCCCCAAAAATCTTATCAAGAGGAGTTGCTAGCAACATTCTTAAAACGTTTCCATCAACTCTTCAAAATCACGAATCCACTTATCCTCAAGTTTCTCTTGCCAACAACTTTTAAGCTATGCTACATAAGGTCGAAACGTAACTTGAGACCTAGGTTATTCTTCCTCTAGGGAATATACTCAGTAATCCACCAATTTGGAACTCTGTACATGTCCAAATGATCGTTCGGATCTTTACTGGTTGATTTACTATAATTCGAATGACATCCCCCTATTGGGAATTTGTCAAACCAAATGAAATCTATAAGGTTTTATCTCACTTTCTCATTAAAGCATTCATCGACTGTAATAGTCTTGACTTGTATGCTTTGGAAACTCAGCTTTTAGTGGTCAACTACTTATGACCATAAACTCAATCATAACGTGAAATGTACTCTATTGTCAAAACATTTATGCATATAACTGCATTTCCTTATTCTTGCATTAGTAGATATGCTATTACTAAATCTCATACCAAAACTTCTATATAAGTTCTGGATTCATCATCATTCCAATTCTATCTCGAGAAAGCATCAACAACGGAAAACTTATCCAACCTGGATTTTATCATCTTATATAAACTCATTCAGAGCTTATTTAAAATACCATTTATTAAAACACTTCTGAACTCCTTTGTTTTGAAAGGAAGACTCACTGTAGTCATTAACCTTACTGAAACTAGGATATTACCAACTAGAGTCAACCAAGTAACTAACTCGCATTGCTTAACATGGATCTTTCATTCAGACATCTGTACTATGTCTACTATCTGAGAAGTATTACAATAACTATACCTGCTATTGTAATAGTTCTAGCCGTTTCCACTATTTCATTTTCAAAATCTTCTGTAGCACATGATAATCTCACTCATTAAAAGTCAGAAAATACACATCGATTTTCCCATGGATCATTTCATAAGATCTAACTTACAACAAGGACACAAAAGTGATCGTCTCTGGATCACCAACCTGTCAACTTTTTTTTCTCGATTCAGACTGAACTCAGTACTAGAACTTTCAATTAATAGTTCCTTCTATAGCTTTCAACTCAACTAACACGGTTTGAACATTTTGATGAGCATACCCTTGTATCATGCTCCCTACTCACGTACACACAGAATTTTATTCTCTTTATTGATTCATGCGTGAATATACACAGAACTTGAATCATATCTCAATACATTAATCTACTATTTTCTCCATACTAAGAACATATTTTAAGCACAGTCTCATCTGAGTTTCTCTTGCTATGCTAAATTAAAACCTTTACTATCGTCATATCTCACGATGGCAGGGACATCTCGATCAAATTCATTAACTCTATTCAGCTTACTCAAAAACCCATCACACAACGTGAAACTTGTGATTTCACTTCTTATACTAGAATCATCACCAACTTCCTCCTCAAAGTACCCGAATAGGGTTACGAGGAGATAAAGGAATGTCGATTTCAATTAACTAAATTGACAACCGTTTTGTCTGATTTTTTTACTATCAGCTAACTTTCTCACACAATCACGGTTTATGAAAAGGGCAACTACATCAGCCCTGAAAGGCAACAGATATTTATACATAATACTCAAGGAGATTATTATAATCCATCCATGGCATCAACTAACCATGCACAAACTACAGGCTTCGAGCCAACTTACTCATACTTGCCATTTTTTTTAGCACATATCGTGCCACACATCGTACTCGTTTCTTTTTGACTCGTTCACGAGTGCCTGTATTTACCCATTCACATGGCTTTAGAACAATTCTCATTTCTACCTCTAGAGTCATCCATCTGTCCCTTTGATCACTAGGGATAATCAAAGACGCATATTCATCTTTATTCATGTAGGTACGAAACCAATGCCACATCCCCGAGGTGGTCTTATATGGAGTCACCTCTAAATGCCAATGCCATATCCCGGATAAGGTCTTATATGGACTTCCACATCAAATATCGATGCCATATTCTGAATATGGTCTTACACGATTCTCATATTCATTACCGAAGCCATATCCCAAATATGGTCTTATACGGGATCTCAACTCGGTGCCGAGGCCATGTCCCGGACATGGTCTTATACGGGACTTTATCTAATTCACATCTCGATGTTAGCAATCCCATATTCATTATAGTCCACTAGGACTTCAACATCGTACTTAACATCAATTCCTCATTTCAATGAAGTATCATACATCAATGTGATACCAAGCATTTCCAATTATGCTAACATAAATATTTCATTAATCACATACAAACTTACTCAACTTGACTCTCATAAACATCTCATCATGATTCAACAGTGGTAAGGGGGTGAGGTCGTAGAGCCCCTAACTTGATTCTCGTGACTACATACATATGATTTAACATTCATCACTAATGAAATGTCATCATAGTCACACAACTCGCTCCAAGCGAGTTTTCACACTTACTCATGTTACAAATATTTCTATCACCCACAATTTCAAACGATGATTTTATTAACACAGACTCCAAATTAATATCTATTCAAGTATTCAACATTGAACTCTGATTTCTTTTACCATTGCTTATTAATCTAGAGAATGTCTTACGGGTTTGAGTACGTCGTTTACTTGATTGCCATAGTCCAACTATGGTCTTACTCGTATCACACATCATACCCCAGCTATTTCCTTACATGTCATCACGATGCCATAGCCTCGCTATGGTCTTACACGAAATCTCATATCAATACCAATGCCATGTCCCAGTCACGGTCTTATATGGGATCACATGTATTGCCATGGTCCTACCATGGTCTTATTCATCAATTTATCATTAAACGACTGTACTCATCTCCTGCATTCTACTTAGTCAAACTTCTCAGTTTAACTCCCACACTATAATATGTGTGGCTTCATACAGAGTCACGAAATAAAACATTATACATCCTCTACTGTAACAATCGCACAAGAGATTTAACTATGTGGACATATTTATTATAAACAATGGCATTAGAAATCTCAAATGCCTACTTACTCTTACTGATTCTTACATGCATCATGGAACTTACTAGTCTCATGCTTGTAAGGTAAATAAGGTGCCTGTAACCCTTGATCACATTGATCAACATACTTTACTATGATAAGCATAATCTCAATATCATCATTCATAACATGGATAATACTTCTTAGTTAACTTTAACTAGCATGACGTGATATCAACTTTACTAAATTGACTTTCTTACTATCTCATTTAAGCTTTACTCATTTGCCCGATGAATTTCTATGGATAACCGAGGATACTGAATCTCATCTCACATAACTCGATGCCAAAGCCATATCCTAGACATGGTCTTACATGGGATCTCTCAACTTGGTATCGATGCCATGTCTTGACATGGTCTTACACGAAGTCTTCCTTATGTGTTCCCTTGGGAACTTACCATTGCCATGTCTTGACATGGTCTTAATTGGTATCTTTACTCATGAACTGGCCAATGTCGAGCCTTGGCTTGGACTTACATGAAATCTTCCTTGTTACTCACCAATGCCATGCCTTGGCTTGGACTTATATGGGATATCTACCTCATGATAGCTTTTCAATGCCAAGACTTGTCTTGGACTTACATGACATCTTTGCTTGGAGACTCACCAATGCCATGCCTTGGCTTGGGCTTATATGGGTCTTCATCTCATAATAACTCTTCAATTCCAAGACTTGTCTTGGTCTTACATGATAACTTGCTTGATTGCCGATGCCATGCCTTGGCTTGGTCTTATACGGACTTCCTTGTCTCATGTGATAGATCGAGTATCCTAAGTAATTCAACTTCAATCGGGACTTTCTCATACTTAATCTCATTGATTTCTTTGTTTAGCATAGCATCAAAAATCTCATGGAATTAAGATATATTCTACATCATACTAAGCAATTCAATGATATTAATCATAAAGCTTAGAAATCATACAAACTTACTGAAATTAGCTCGGTTGGGAATCATCTCTGTCTTAACAAAACAATTTCGTTAGAGCTGGGAGACATCACACTATCACGATCCACATATGGCATGTATAGCTAGACTCTTACTCACGCTAGGTTAGTCCGAGAACTGACTAAACCATAGCTGTGATACCACTAAATGTAACACCCCATACCCGAGTCCGAGGCTGAGACTTGATACGAGACATTACCATACTTAAACTTACTTAAACATGTACTTACGGGCTATAAAATTTTGTTCCGAATTAGAAACTTCCCTTTTTTTGTCAAAACATACATTTCATGGGCCTACGAGGCCTTAAACACCTATCCAGAACTTTCGAAATTCAATCGAAAACTTTTCCTCGAAACAGGGGTCACACGCCCATGTGGCTTGGGACACGCCCGTGTACCCCTAAGACATGCCCGTGTCTTCCACCCGTGGTCGACACTGACTAATTACAAACTGCCTTGACACGCCCGTGGACCTAGACTGTGTGCTATACCTTGACATTCTGACTTATTCACACGGTCTAGAGCACACGCCCATGTGCTAACCGTGTGTCACACACGGTCTGAACAAACGGCCGTGTGATTAGCCCGTGTTCTAATCTGACTTAAGACATTAAGGTGCAGGGGACACACGGCCTAGACACACGCCCATGTGCCTATCCGTGTGGGCACTTAGTGGCTATCTACCAAGCCTTTTACCACTCTCATTTGCATACATTCATATATCATTACATAAATTCACATAGCTTCATTATAACTCTTGAATTAAAGACATTTAATCATAAGAGATATAAAGTCTTCATCCCATACACTAGGGAGAACTATATCCAATACAATTACAAACAACTTAAGCCATCATCTATGACTATACACAACCAAACTATAATTTCTCTTAGGCCAACTCAATTTGGCTACATCAGTTAGAACTTAATCAACTTTAAAAGAATCCCTATACATGCCATGACTCATAAAAACCTTAAACACTGTACCAGGAGTCTACTCGATAGTGTGAAAACATCTCCGGTGGCCTCCAACCCGAGCTAGTTTAAAACCTATAAGAAATGGGAAAAAGAAAAGGAGTAAGCAAAAATGCTTAGTAAGTTCATCTGTATACAACTGACAAATACTGATATTCATTAAATATCCATGACTGCAAGGTATTATAATGAGTTTTTCTCATAAACCCATGGTTACTTACTCAACCACTCTTGAAGCTTACTCATTCTATCTCTTACCACATTCTTACCATGCCACAAGCTAATTGCTCGTTTAATTAGCATACATTCCTGCACTGATCACCACATGATCATATAAAACAACACATTAAGCATTTTCGATAAGCCACTCATACTACTAATCTCTCGGTGGTTTCGCACTTAGCCCACCATTGAATCTCTAATAGGGTGGTATCACACACAGCCCACCAATCATTTATACTTATGGTGATTTCGCACTTAGCTCACCAATCATTTATAAGCGATAGCATCACACACAGCCCATCGATTACTAATTAATCAGGTGGTAACGCACACAGCCCACCGATAATAATGTAATTGATGGTAACACACACAGTCCATCACTACCATCAATAAGGTGATATCGCACATAGCTCACCGTTATTTTACATTCATGGATAGTAATCGACATGTATATCTCTATTTCAAATGTTCATCCGAGAACATCCTCACACACTTCTATTCTTACTTAACTTTCTACGATACTCGTTCGCATTCACACAATGCATTAATAAATCTATCTCCTGCAACTAAGGTGTATTGATTGCATATAACCCACTAGAGGTTCATCATATACTGAATTCATCTCAAGTTGTTAAATAACACTCTTGAGTCTCATACACATAGTGTCACATTGACATCATACCCCATTAGGGTCTTACTTGCATTAACATATCGATGCCATGTCTCCGACATGGTCTTATACGAATTCTTACACCGAGGCCATATTCCAATATGGTCTTACACGGGACTTCAACTGTCATCATATCATGCTATATACCTTTCCCATTACTCTTAAATTCAATTCTCTTGACATCTCATCAAAGATATCTCACACATTCATAGAGTAAATATACATTCCATACAACATTGGAATACTAAATTAGCTCATACGTAATTGCAACATTCACACATGAACTTACCTTGATGTCGAAAGGGCCGAAAGGGACTTTTTGCCCACATTTCTCTTTTCACCCGTTCTAGGTCCGAAACTCATTTTCTTTGATCTAGAATAATGGAATTTACTGATTTAATCACTTATAAATCACAATACACCATAATCTACACTTTAGGCAAAAATGACTATTTTGCCCCTACGCTTAGGCAAAATTACGATTTTGCCCCTAGGCTCGTAAATAAATTTTCATCACATTTTCTTGTTAAACAAGACTAGCTGAACATTTAATCCTCTTAAAACTATCCAAAATTCCATCTATATCATGCCTTAATGAACAAATTACAACTTTTGCATTTTAGTCACAATTAGGTGTTTTCATGACAACACATTTCATAAAAGTTGTTTCTCATCATCCTATCATTCATTTTCTTCCATAAAAACTCATCAAACAACATTAACTTTAACATGGTAAGTCCCTAGACTTTCAACCATATTGCAAACTAGTCCTCCCAATAGCTAGCTTAAGCTTTGAGGACTCCAAAAATACAAAAATCATCAAGAATAATCATCAAAATGACTTACTTGAAGAGGAGATGAGCTGCTGGAATTTTGAGCTTCAAAAACCCCCATTCTTGTTTTTATTTTCGATGGAAGAAGAGAAGAAATAAAAAGATGATAGCTTTTTGCTTATTTCACCTTATTTTTATTTCTTTTTAATCACCTAACATGACCACATTTAATGCTCTTGTCCCCTTAGCTTTCCTTGACCAGCAAAACTAATTCCCATGGCCTAATTGCACATTTGGAACCTCCAATTTATAATCCATAGCTATTTGGCACCTTTAGCAAATAATATAGAACTTTCGCACTTAATGCAATTTAGTCCTTTTTCACAATTTAGCTAAAATTTGCTAAAATTAAGGCACCAAAATTTTCATGCATCCTTATAAACATGTTATAACACATAAAATAACATGAAAATAATTTTCTCTAACCTCAAATTAGTGGTTCCGAGATCACTGTTCTGACTAGCCCCTAAATCGGGCTGTTACAGGCATGGTATATGATAGATAAGAACAAGTACGAGTAAGTTATGGCAAAGTGCTTATGACCTTGTGTGGTTATCCAATGCCATGAATTAATGTCATTATGAACTTATTTTTGCTATTTATTTCTATGCAAACTTACTAAGCTATATGCTTGCTATTTATTTTTGCTATTTATTTTTCCCTTTTTCCTTGTAGTATTACCAAGATAATTTGAGAATCGTGGGACGTCGGAGTTCAGAAATCACACTATCGACATCTCTTTGGTATAACAAGTTAGACTTATTTTGAGTGTGGCATGTATAGGACTTGGGTACTTTGTTATGTCATTTTGATAGCCAGTGTGTTGGCTATTTATGTTATCAAAGTGATTTTGTAAATGGTCATTGGAATTGGGCCAATACATGACAAGTTTATTTATATGCAATGGTGATGAAATTATGAAGTTTATGCTTGTGTGGATGCTTTGAATTGAGTTTTTGGAAGTGTCATATGGTTATAAATGTGTTGAATTGATTTGGCATAAGTGTGGTTGCTTGGTAGGGTGGCAAAGGGCTTGGTAGATAGCCATATAATTGTCCATACGGGTAGACACACGGGCGTGTGTCTAGGCCGTGTGTGACACACGGTCAGCCCCATGGACGTGTGGAGAGGCCGTGTGTCCCCTTGCATGCTAGGTTTACAAGTCAGTATGCTCAGTAGTAAACACACGGGCAGAGACACGGCCATGTGTCTCAGCCGTATGGGAGGCACGACCATGGACATGGGCGTGTGCCCAGGCTGTGCGAAGTCTGCACCTAAAATTAGGAATTTAATTTGACACACGGTCTAAGGACACGGGCGTGTGCCTTGGCCGTGTGACCATAGTGAGGTGATGACATCGTAAATAAAATGCCATGGTTTTGGCACACAGGCTAAGACATGGGCGTGTCAAGGCCGTGTGAGGGACACGGGGTAAACACACGGGCATGTGAAATGCCACACGGGCGTGTCCCATTCTTCACACAGGTGTGTGGCCCTGTTTCATGTCAAAATTTTCTAAGTGTTTGAAAGTTTCCGGTTTGGTCCCGAAACATTACGAGTTTACGTATAGGGTCTCTTAGACCCATAATAGGAAAGTTACGATTGTAAATGAAAAAGTTTTAAGTTGGAACGAAATTTTATAGCCAAAGTTGTAAGTCTAAGCAAGATAAGTTTGGTAATGCCTCGTATCTGGTTCCGACGTCGAATACGGGTAAGAGGTGTTACATTGAGAAGAAGGGAGGAAGAGAAAATAAATAAATTGAGATATGGAAAATGAAAGGGAATGGAACGTTGGGTTTTCAATAATGTATACAACTCATTTTTTCCTTTTTGGTTTTAGTTTTATTTATTTACTTATTTATTTACTTGTCTGTTGGTTTTCAATGTTCTGTTGGTGTTTGTGCTTGTATTTGGCCATTATCCCATTAATAAAATCAAAACATATATTTTCAAATATTTATATATACAGTTGTTGATTTTGATTTCCATTTCAAATATAAAGCAAAGCATTTATTAGGGCCCATATGTTAAGAAATTTACCATTTTTTACATAACAACTTTAATTAATTTGGAATTAAATCTTTTTGTAAGGGAATTAAATCTTTCTAAAAGGAAACCTAAATTTCTCATGATTCTAATTTTTTCCCATTCACCTCTCCTACTCCCTAATCAAATCCACCTCTTTCCTTTCAACTTTTTTTTTCTTGTTTTTCCAATTTCAAGCATGTATACCATTTTTAATTTTTATTTTTCACTCTTTACTCCTCCCTAATCAAACAAACCGTTCCCTTCACTTTCATTTTTCATATCCCAATTTATTTCTTTTCTCTTCCTCCCTTATTCTCAATTTTTTTTATTTTCTCAAGTGTTTTTGGCTTTTCATTTTCTGAAACAGATAAACTATCATAAGGTTTTTTTTTTTCTTTTTAGTTTTCTGAAACATGAGATGATGAAAAAGAATGAAGGAGTTTGGGAAGAAATAGTGAAGGAGAACCAGTTGCAGAAGATGAGTTTGCATATTTTGTCTTTTGGTTTTTTGATCATGGAATACCCATATGTATTGTTGTCGGCCAATGGGTTCACGGGATCAAGAAAAAAAATATTTTTTACTAAAAATGCGTGTCAACCACCTTAATACCGGCACAAAAAAAATTAAAAATTTTGAAAATGGGTGACAACCACTTGCTACATGGCACCAAAAAAATTAAAATTTTTTAAAACCAAGTACAAAATGTATTGTACAAAATACGAGCAAAAAAAAATACACATGGGTGCTGACCATTGCATTGCCGACACCATTTTTTTTTAATCCTTTTTGACATGGGTGTCAACCATGGGGTTGCTGGCACCACCCTGCACTATTCCTTCCAGGTTATTTTCGTTAATGTTTTTGAATCTGGGTTATTCTTATAAATATTTAAATTTTTGGGGTCATTTTAGTAAAATAGCCTCAAATTCCACACGGGCGAATACATTATATGCCAGAATTTAACTTATCAAAATTCTAAAAAGTGGCGGACTATACTACAATAGTGCATCGAACATGTAATCTTCACACCTATTCGCTTTTCTCTCAAATCTGCCAATTTTGGGGTGTTACACATGGCTCGCATACTCGGGGGGACTAAATTGGATTCCCCACTTATCAGTGCTTTGGTCGAAAGATGGAGACCGGAGACACATACATTCCATCTTCCCTACAATGAGTGTACAATTACACTTAAGGAAGTTAGTTTACAACTCGGTCTACTGGTCAATAGGGAAGTCATTACGGGGCCAGTGATTAGTATCGATTGGAGTGCAACATGCAAGCAACTACTAGGGAAAGTGTCGAACAAGTTTAGAGGTAGCCGAATCGAGATGAGATGGTTAGAGGAATGTAACAGTCCGATTTATACCCAAGTCGGAACAGTGGTTTCGGGACCACAAATCTGAGTTAGTGAATTATTTTAATATTATTTTCTGTGCCTTTGATATGTGATTAAGCATGTGTTAAAGTTCCGTGAGTTAATTTGTCTGTCTTTGTGTTTAATTTGAGAAAAGGACTAAATCGCATAAAAGGTAAAAGTGGTCTTCTATTTAATTAAATGGCCTAATTGATGTGTCTTCTTTTATATGAGGCCTTATGTTGTAAATTGGCCTTTTAGCAATGTAGTGGATGGCATATTAATGTGATAAATAGTTTATTTTATATGATAATGGTTTATTAAATGATGAATATTATAATATAAAGTTTTAATAATTAAAACAAAATATGAATAAGTGGCCATATTTGATAAACCGTAAAAGTAACATATTTTAATCCCACATTTAGCATGCTTTTGGATGAATTATCCCTTATTTTATGTAATTTGGTGCTTTTAATCCTTTATTTTCATGTTTTATACTCAGGGAAGCACCGGAGGACGAAAAGAACAAGAAACGGGCTTAAAACGGGCCAAATGGGCCAGATCACGAAATCAGCACGGCCTGGACCAAAGACCACACAGCCGTGCCTCATTAATGAAGTCCAACACGGTCTGGCCACGATTCACACGGGCATGTGCCATGGCCGTGCCCCTGCCGTGGCAAAGAGAAGTTTCATTCGGATTGGGATACTTAGGGGCAAAGAAACACATTCCAAAAGCCTATATATACACCCTAAGTATGACCTAAAAGGAAGAGCCCAAGGCTATCGTCTAGGGGCGTCTTGCTAGGCCAGAGAAGGAAGATTTGTGGGGATTCACTCGAGGATAGCCAGTTGATTCATCTTTAGAAGCCAGAATTATACTCAAGATGGAGGGACTCTCCTTCAATTCCTTCAAGGAGTTTTAGGGATTTCTTATGTTTTGTTTTATCTTTTCTTCTGAGATGTTTTCTTTTATTGTTATGAACTAAACCCTCAGATACCGGAGGGGGATGAAACTTAGATGAATCTTGTTATCGTTTACTGAACTATATGATAAATATTTGACTTGTTCTTAATTATGTGTTCTTAATTCTTGTGTTGATATTTCCGGGATATTGATCCAAGTTTGATGTGCTTAGGTGGAGGAGCAAAGTCCCCGCTAAGAGTAGATCTAGCATAGTTAAGCGGAGTTGATCGCGCGCCTAGAGATAGGGTGACGAGATTTTGCGGATTAGGGTGAAACACAATATGGGATTCCATAGATCGAGTTAATACAATTCTAGGGGTTTTAATTAGAAAGAGATTTCAATTAATCAACCTAGGGTTAGACGTTATTCACTTCGAGAGAGGGTTTAATATACATTAGGGAATCTTACGGATCAAGTCAAATGAATAAATCGTCTGGTTCAGAGTTAGATAACAAGTGAAGTCTAGGTGGATTCTTCCTTGGGTGTCGTCTTAATCAATTGGTTTTTCCTCAAGTTATTTTCCCAAATTCATTCTTCTTTGTCTTAGAGTCTTTAGTTTAGTAGTTAATTAATTTAGATTAAACACACAAATTCCCTTTATTTTAGGCTAGATAATAAAAAGAAAGTTAGTATTAGTTCTTTTTGTTTCTTTGGGTTCGACATTCCGGTCTTGCCACTAAACTATTCTACTGTTCGATAGGTGCGCTTGCCTCAAATCGTTGTCATAGTTAGTTTCCAGGTTCGATCATTCTTTTTTATAAATTTTAAGACTTTGACATCGCAAAAACAACGATCAAGTTTTTGGCGCCGTTGCCGGGGAACTAAAATATTAAGAAAGCTTAATTTTTATTACTTTAGCCATTTTTTTATTTTTTGCAATTTAATTTTATTCTTTTTTTATTTTAATTTTTAACTTAGCTAATTTTTCTTCTGTTATTGTTTCCTCCTTTCAGGTACCTCTAGTTTATGACTAGAAGGAACCCAACAGGACCCCTACTTTATGATAGTGATATTGAAAGAACAGTTCGCAGAAATCGTAGAGAGATAAGGCGAAGCTTAAACTACACAGAAAAAGGGCAAGAAGGCGAAACTAATTCTACTGAAGGGATGGCTGAGAATCATCCGCCACCTCCAGAGATGGCCGAAAACAATGCTCCACGTACTATGTATGATTATGCTAAACCTAGTTTAACAGGAACTGAATCTAGTATTGTTAGGCCTACTATTGCTCGCAAATAATTTTGAATCTGAAACCTAACACTATACGAGATGATACAACAGTTTTGTTCGGTTTGATGGTTTGCAGGAAGAAGATCCTAACACACACTTAGCAAATTTTCTAGAATTCTGTGATACCTTCAAGATAAATGGCATTTCTGATGATGCCTTCCGTCTTCTATTATTTCCCTTTTCTTTGAGGAATAAAGCCAAACAGTGGTTACATTCTCTTCCACGAGGGTCAATCACTACATGGGATCAAATGACCGAAATTTTTTTACTAAAATATTTTCCACCGGCCAAAACGGCCAAATTGAGGAATGATATCTCTTCTTTTGTGCAGATGGATTTAGAGACACTTTATGATGCATGGGAGAGATACAAAGATCTGTTAAGGAGGTGCCCACACCACGGATTACCTTTGTGGCTACAGGTCCAAACTTTTTACAATGGTGTGAACCTTTCAACAAGGCAACTAATCGACTCAGCTGCCAGCGGAACCCTAAACAACAAAACTCCTGAAGCGGCCTACGAGTTTATAGAAGAGATGTCACTAAATAACTATCAGTGGCAAGTTACAAGGACAAGGCCAACCAAAGCAGCCGGAGTTTTCAACATTGATGCAGTGACCGCGTTATCAAACCAGGTAGAATTATTACATAAAAAATTTGATGGTTTATATGGTTCTTCGCAGGCACATCCAGTTATGCAGTGCGACACAAGTGAAGGAGTGGTGAATCCTGAGTACCCACCCTACGGACAGGGCATGGAGAGCGAACAAATGAACTATATGGGTAACAATTTTCGATCTAACAATAACCTTTATAGTAATACTTATAATCCAGGTTGGAAGAACCACCCCAATTTCGCATGGGGCGGTCAAAGAAATCAAAGGCAATAACCATCCCAAAACTTCCAACAACAGCCCTACCCAAAGGAAAAGAAGCCAAACCTTGAAGAGATGCTGACAAACTTCATAGCAGCCTCAGAAATACGTTCCCAAAATACAGAAACATGTTTCCAAAAGATAGAAACAAAACTTGAGGCATTGACACAAGAGTTCAAGGATCAAATCGGGCAACTCACTAAGTAAATCTCCGAGAGACCACATGGAAGACTACCGAGCAACACCGAGACTAACCCAAGGGAGCAAGTTCAAGCCATAACAGCTCAAGATAGTGAAGGGTTAGACGAGCCCAATTCGAGGCAAGAGAACGTGGTCGAAGAAGGTAAGGTTGATGTAAGTAATAATAAGCCAAAACCGGTAATCAAATAGTACCAACCTCGCATACCATATCCCGAAGCATTAAAGAGAGACGATACAGAGGAACAGCTCGGTAAGTTTCTTAAACTTTTAAAGAAATTACATATTAACTTACCATTACTTGAAGCTTTTACGCGGATGCCGACTCTAGAAAATTCCTAAAAGAGTTGTGACTTAAAAAGCGAAGGATAGACGAAGCATCACATGTGGAACTAAACGCAATGTGCTCGGCAGTATTGTAAAATAGACTACCACGGAAATTAAAAGATCCGAGGAGTTTTACAATTCCATGCTTAATTGGTAGTTTATCTATTGATAATCGTTAGGCGATTTAGGGGCAAGCATAAATGTCATGCCTTATAAATTGTTTAAACAACTAGGTCTAGGAGGCCTAAACAAACTAGGATGAGCATTCAATTAGCTGATAAAATCTGTTAGAATTCCTAGGGGCATAATTGAAGATGTACTCGTAAAATTGACAAATTTGTATTCCCGATGAGACTTTATCGTTTTAGACATGGATGAGGACAACACGATCCCCCTAATTTTAGGAAGACCATTCTTAGCAACTGCTAGAACTAAAATCGATGTTGATGCAGGCGAACTTATACTCTGTGTAGGTGACGAGACAATCACTCTTCAAGCCCTCGATTCAACTAGAACATCGAATAATCAAGGTGAGAAAATAAATTCGAATGATAACCATTCGGTTAACCCTTCTTTTCAGGAAGCACCACAAAAGAATACAACTGAACCCGATCCTATACCGTGTGCCAACAAAGAAATAACTCATGAGGAACGAGGGATTCAGATCGATGATCTAGACGAGTGGAAGACACATTTTAAGGAAAAATTAGGGATACACAAAGCAGAACCAGAGCCATTCCACGCGGTAAACAAGTTCAAAATCAGAGATCAAGTATTGATTGATAAAGCAGACCCTCGAATATCTCCTCCTGACCCTAACACTAACAAAGAAATCCCTTTTAGGGTAATCAGTGTTTTCCCATACGGAACAGTCGAGGTAAGCAATCCTATTTTTGGTACTTTCAATATAAACGCATCTCGACTTGAACTATATTATGATAATGAAACTGATAGCATGAGGAAGGACTTTCAACTCCTCAAAGCACCCTGATTAAGCGAACGAGAGGTGAGTCTAGCTTAAGACTTTAAACGAGCGCTTCTCGGGAGGCAACCCGAGTACTAACCCCATTAAATTTTACATTTTTATTTTGTCTTATTTATTCTATTTTATCCTTTCTTTATAGTACCTAACTATAAACTAACCAAAAGTACAGAATTCCAGGCCACACGGCCTTGCACACGGCCGTGTGGATGCACTGAATCACCGTACTGACATGGCAGAGATGGTACGAGTCAGAGCAAATCAATTTTCAAATCACAGACTCCAACCACCACACCACGGGCACCGACAAAACCCCACATCCGTGCGATGCGGCCGTGGTTGACACTGGTAGTTTACACACGGGCGTGGCAACCTGAACATAGGCATGGGAGAAATGATACGATGCTCAACACGGTCGTGTGAGGCAGCCGTGTGACTTAGCACGCCCACGGTACACGGGCGTGGGGTTGTACTAGGCTTGAAAATCTATTTAAACCCCCTCCTTCTTCTCTTCTCCTACTAACTCTCAACTTTCCACCATTTTCATTTTTCCCATTCCTCTCCTAACAAAACCCTTGATCTACCACATCGATGCCGAAGAAGCGGAAGGAACCAAGTACAATCTCCCCACGGGAGACCGATCTACATAAGTTCATGTCGGCCGCTTCATTTACTCGACAAGCCAAGGGTCTTTGAGACCATTCTATTTTTCTTTTTCCTTTCTCTTCTCCTTTATTTTCCTTTTCTTTATTTCTCTTATGTTTAATTTAGTTTATTTTATCTTAGTTTCTTGGTTTTCGGTTCTAAAGGCTGCTAGGAAATCACACCTCGACCACGACCACCACTCCACCACAGCCTTAGAAATCACACCCACCTCGCAAACCATCCAACAATAAGGACTCTTCGGTCCATTAATCTTTTCTTTTAATTTGATTTCACTTTTTATTTTCCTCCACTTTAGCTTGCTTTTCTTTAAATATATAATTAGTATAGTTTGAATTATTATTATTATTTCATGGCTAATTCTGCACGAGCTACCCAATTTTTTCATCTAGCGCAGAGACTGTGGACGACCACCATACCACCACCAGAGACGCCTCCTCCAACTTATCTTTCACCTCCAACGCAAGGAATCCATCCAAATTCAGGGAGTTTCACTTCTCTCCATATCTTTTTTTGATTGTTTATATATATATATATATCTTTGTACATTGAGGGCAATGTACATCTTAAGTGTGGGGGGGTGAACAACCTAAAAAGGCGCCTATTGTTTTTCATTATTCGCAAATTCCTGAAATTAGGTGCCAAACTTTTTGCATTATTCTCAAATCCTAAATTATGTCTTGTTTCTTAAGTAAGTTTCTCATATTATGATTAGAATGAAATTCCTTGTGATTCATGATTTTTATTGATATATTTTAGATTAAGTCATTGATAATTGTGCATTGATAATTAAATTCTAAGATACTAGAGAATCAAGCATGATAAGTCTATTTTTCAGAAATTAAAAAATTTTCTAGGTTGTCTACCTAAATTTGAATATTGCTTTGAAATTTGAAATTTACAAGGTTGACATCAAAATACCCTTAATTTTTGTGAGATTTTGAGCCTTATAGAGCATCAATTCTTTTTCTTGCTCACTTTATTGATTATGAGTGTGTCAACATTGATTTGTTATTCTAGAACTTGCATTGATTATACATGCCGAGACCATACCTTTGATTTGATATACAGAGATGATGAAGGCACCTAGGATTTAACCCACTTACTCCACTAAAAACCTACCTTCACAATTAACCCCTAGTGAACCCTTTTTAATCCTAACAACCCCATTTATTGGCTTACCCACTAATATTAACCCAAAACCCTTTTTATTTGTTATCACCATCCTTTTTGACTACCCTTATATCGAGATTTGATTTGATTAGTTGCCTAACTATGATTTTTATTTAAGTAATTTATCCTTTATTATGTATGTACTTATGAAAAAAAATTCGAAGTATATTCATTATTAGTTTTGTGATTAAATGAGCTTATATGTTTGAATATTGAAGAAGAAGCTCGAATTATTAGTACTATTAGTTTTTAATTGATGTAATTACTTATATTCAGTTTGTTGTTTCTGGTTAGGTAATTTGTCAATTCAATCTCGATTCTAACCCTCTAATTTAGCCTTTATCCATACCTTAACCCAAGCCCCGTTACAACCCTGTTAAAGACCTTTTGATTTGTGCATCATCTCATATTATAGTGGTGGAGACCTGATTTTCATGCAAGCCTATGGGATTAACTCTTCATGTTGACTTTTGAGTGCTTAATTCTAAACCTTAAACACTTTGAGTGATTTGAGTGAATCTTTAGTGAGGATGTCAATCCTTGTCGGTTTTGAATCAAAGGTAATTATTTAGATGAAGGGAAACACCTATGTTTTATGCTACAAATGTATGACTTAGATTGTTTGAATCTTTAGGACTCTTTGAGTTGAATTATCCATGTATAAATTATCTTTGAACTATAATGAAACATTATCAATGACTATCATGAATTGAGGGAAGTTTGTTTTAATTATGAGTTGAGAATTTTGCTTGAGGACAAGCAAAAGCTTAAGTGTGGGGGTATTTGATAAACCGTAAAAGTAACATATTTTAATCCCACATTTAGCATGCTTTTGGATGAATTATCCCTTATTTTATGTAATTTGGTGCTCTTAATCCTTTATTTTTATGTTTTATACTCAGGAAAGCACCGGAGGATGAAAAGAACAAGAAACGGGCTTAAAATGGGCCAAATGGGCCAGGTCATGAAATCAGCACGGCCTGGACCCAAGACCACACGGTCGTGCCTCATTAATGAAGTCCAACACGGTCTGGCCATGATTCACACGGGCATGTGCCATGGCCGTGCCCCTGCCGTGGCAAAGAGAAGTTTCATTCGGATTGGGATACTTAGGGGCAAAGAAACACATTCCAAAAGCCTATATATACACCCTAAGTATGACCTAAAAGGGAGAGCCCAAGGCTATCGTCTAGGGGCGCGTCTTGCTAGGCCAGAGAGGCGATTTTGTGGGATTCACTCGAGGATAGCCAGATTGATTCATCTCTAGAAGCGAATTATACTCAAGACGGAAGGACTCTCCTTCAATTCCTTCAGGGAGTTTTAGGGATTTCTTATGTTTTGTTTTATCTTTTCTTACGAGATGTTTTGTTTTATTGTTATGAACTAAACCTCGGATACCCTGAGGGGATGAAACTTAGATGAATCTTGTTATCGTTTCTTCGAACTATATGATAAATATTTGACTTGTTCTTAATTATGTGTTCTTAATTCTTGTGTTGATATTTCGGGATATTGATCCAAGTTTGATGTGCTTAGGTGGAGGAGCAAAAGTCCCCGCCTAAGAGTAGATCTAGCATAGTTAAGCGAGAGTTGATCGCGCCTAGAGATAGGGTGACGAGATTTTGCTTGGATTAGGGTGAAACCTAATATGGGATTCCATAGATCGAGTTAATGCAATTCTAGGGGTTTTAATTAGAAAGAGATTTCAATTAATCAACCTAGGGTTAGACGTTATTAAGCTTGAGAGGGTTTAATATACATTAGGGAATCTTACGGATCAAGTCAAATGAATAAATCGTCTGCAGTTCGAGTTAGATAACAAGTGAAGTCTAGGTGGATTCTTCCTTGGGTGTCGTCTTAATCAATTGGTTTTTCCTCAAGTTATTTTCCCAAATTCATTCTTCTTTGTCTTAGAGTCTTTAGTTTAGTAGTTAATTAATTTAGATTAAACACACAAATTCCCTTTATTTTAGGCTAGATAATAAAAAGAAAGTTAGTATTAGTACTTTTAGTTCCTTTGGGTTCGACATTCCTGGTCTTGCCACTAAACTATACTCTTTTGTTCGATAGGTGCGCTTGCCTCAAATCGTTGTCATAGTTAGTTTCGAGGTTCGATCATTCTTTTTATAAATTTTAAGACTTTGACATCGCAAAAACAACGATCAATATTCATCATCTTTAGCTGAATAAGAAAAGAAAAAGAAAGGAACAAAAGCTTTCAAGGGTTTCGACCATTTCAAGCTTAAATTAAGGTAAGTTTTGGTTTTAGATTTTGATGATTTTTATGTTTTTGAGATTGTTGCTTAGTCTACTATCAAGCCCATGTTGTAAATTGAAGAATTGTTGATATTTATGAAATTTGCCATTGAAATGAAATGCTGAGATTTGTGATGTTTTATGGTGTTAAATGAAAGATATATGTTAGATGAACATATGTTGTTCTTGAATTTTTGATGAATTTAGCTAAATAGGGCTAAATTGATAAAATAGCATTTTGAAGGATTAATTTGTGAAATAAATGAAATGTGAGGACTTATATGAGCATGGGTGGCATTCGATTAAGCATGAGTAATATGAAATTTGGTGTATTTTGTGAATTTTTGAAATAGGGACTAAATTGTCCAAATGTGAAAATATGAGGGCTAATTTGTAAATTGCCCTAAATATGTGATTTTGGATTGAATTGAATGTGTTGGTAAATAAAAGGGTTAAATTTGAATATGTATAGATCAAGAACCGAAGAAAACGGACTTAGATCGCGAGAAAGCGAAAGTAGTCGAATAGCCGTCCATTTCAACTAAACCGAACTCGAGGTAAGTCGATATACAAATAAATGCAATTGTATTGAATTATATATGTTCATATGATTATTGATAAGGATGAATGCTCATGAGATGATGTATACATGAATTCCGAGATAGAATTGATTTAGAGACAATATCCGAGAAGTCCCGTTTAAATCTAGGAATAGATAGGATTAACTATGTCATGACATAGGTGTCTATTATGTGATATCATGTAAGACTACGTCTGGGACGTTGGCATTGATTCGAGATTTCGTATAAGACCACGTTTGGGACGTTGGCATCGATATGAGTTTTACGTGTAAGACCATGTCTGGGATATTGGTATCGTATTGATTTCGTGTAAGACCCTGTCTGGGACAGTGGCATCGATATTTGATTACGTGTAAGACCCTGTGTGAGACAGTGGCATTGATATATGAGTACATGTAAGACCTCGTCTGGGACGTTGGCATTGTATGACCATTCCGAGCTTTCTGAATATCCTATTTAGTTCCGAACGATTCAACGGGCAAGTCTGAGAAATGAACAACGCTGTGAATTGTATATCTGTTTCAAGTACGTTTGAAAAGTACACTATGTGTGTATGAAAGGTAAGTATCTATATGAACTTACTATTATGATAATATGCAAAGAAATAATGAGATTCCATATGAAGATATGCTTGAATAAGCTTTGTGTATATGTGATATATGAATTGAAGAATGTGGTAAGAAATGGCTTAACAATTGAGCCAAGGAATGTATGAGATGAATTTGCTATGAGAACCATTAATGTTATTGCATCAATTTGGTTATATACATTTTATGATAAGTTTATTTGTATATGGCATACTAAGCTTTTGAAAGCTTACTCTCTGTGTGTGTTTGGTCTGTTTTATAGATCGTCAAAGCTACTGAAGGCTCGGGACCGTCAAGGATCGTCATCACACTACTCAAACTCATTTTGATACCTTTTGGATATGTATATACTAAGTATGGCATGTATAGGCTAGTTATTTGGTACAAGTTTGAGATATGAACTTAGCCATGGGATGTGGCTAGTTATATGTATTGGAAATATGCATGAGTGATGTGGTATATGATGATGGTTTTGGTTTGATTATATGATCATGTTATGATAAAATTTGTGAAAGGTAAATTGATGCTAAAAGAGCATATAATTGGGATCTATAAAATGAATATATGTTTGGTAAGATGTTTATGTACCATGCATGGTTAGACATGTGAATTTGTTAAGCAAACTAGTATATGAGTTGGTATGAATGGAAATGAGATTGAATGAGATATTATGTTGTTTGTTTGACATGTCTTTGGTTGTCAAATGTACATGAAATGAATTGGTTCTTTGCTTGTAGGGATGACCTTTGTGTGAGTGGTATTATGGCCTTGCAAATGGCCTGTTTAGCTTACACGGTCGTGGCACACGGACGTGCCTAGTGGCCGTGGGATTTAGTCAGTAGCTAGCTCAAGTATACACGGCCATGATACACGGACGTGCCTAGTAGCCGTGCGAAATAGTCAGTATCTAGCCTAAGAGCACACGGCCATGGCACACGGGCGTGCCTGATGGCCGTGGAGATAAGTGAGTATGCTTTCCCTGTTTTGGCACGGCAAGGACACATGGGGGTGTCTAGTAGCCGTGGGAGGTACACGGCTTGACTGCACGGGCGTGTGACCTCTGCAGTGTTCAAAAAGTTTTAAATTTTAGAGAATTTTCGTATACGTTCGGTTTAGTCCCAACCCTTCTCTAAAGCATGCTTAAGGTCTCGGTGACCTATTTAAGGGACATAGTGATAGTGATTGATGATTTGTTTAATGAAATATCTGTAAAAGTTTCTGATCTATCCGATAACGCCGTTATCCCTAATCCGGCGACGGATACGGGTTAGGGGTGTTACAAGGTAAACTTCCAAACTATCGAGGCATCTGCGAGTGATGTTGAAAAAGAAAAATTCGCGCGCACATTCTTCTTGAGGTTGATCGGGGGTTTGCTAATGTAGATATATCTCGCAATCTGGTACATTTAAAGTGGCTACTACTACTAGCTGACTTGAAAGAAACGAGATGAGTTAGTTGGGGATCAGTGGTGCTGACGACATTGTACCCAGAAATGTGTCGAACGACGATACCAAAAAAAGTTAAAACCGGCGGTTGCATGCTTCTTTTTCAATCATGGGTATGGTATCGACTACCATTTTTTACGCCATTGAGTGGAACTCTCTTATGAATTCTATCTCGTAATATGGTAAAAATCATTTGATAATATCATTATCATTTTTATTTTTAATTGTTGTAATTTTGAAATAACATATTATTTGAATAGGTGGAACAACTCTACGAGATACAATAGTATACCGACCAAGCTCGAGGATATCCGACTAGTTTTAAATCAACAAATCGAAGAGGAGGTTAGTTTATGAATTTCAAAGCTTTTGATTTTTTATTCTAACATTTGAAATCAAATATTATGCACATGCTAAAATTTATAATTTCATATTATAGTTTGTATGGATGCCATAGGCGGACCCGAGGATTCAAGAATGAGTCCGGCCAATTTTTTGGCTAATCGCAACATCTGGCACGTCAAGATGCCATTGATCGCTTTTGCAAGAATCGAGATGCACAAATCTGACCGATTGATGCGACAGTTTAAGTGTATGCAACGTATTCTGCCACCATACCAGGAGCTCGATGACTTGCACAAGATCAACATGTTGGGGAGACTCGAGAAGATTGGCTAACATTCCACAAGAAGTATATTGAGATTTGGTAGTGTAGGTATGACTTTTTGCCAACGCGTGAACCATTTCTCACACGAGATTTAGTGACATCTCCGAGATTACATGGATTGGAAAAGGCATAATGACAAGCTATATCTACTACCGAGTTTAGAAAGGAGTAGGCAACATCACCGTTGGAGGCCAAGACAAGGGTCCATCAATCCTAGGTCGGGAGAAGATACCGCGGGGAGATCAACATTTGCTCTATCTCTATAGGAGGATTTGATTGCGATGCAACACATCGTCGATCAAGATGGTTCATTTATTTTTGGTTCTAACCCAATTTATTTGACATGAATCACAACACACACAATCATTCCTCGGATCAAAACCTTCAGCTCCAATTTATTTTACACTAGCACTGCAGCATGCACAATCATTCCCTGCATTAACACATTCAGCACCAGTTTATTTTACACAAGCACCACAACACACACAATCATTCCTTGCATCAACACCTTTTCCAAGGGTATTTTTTCACGATCGTTGCCCACCGTATCATATTACACGCCAATCCCACCATCAACACTTACGCATCCAGTATCGCCAGTAATTCCCATCTTTTATCCGCAACTGACCCATGCTACACCATATAGTCATCCGTCGATAGTGTCGCAAACACCCCCAGCATCATTGTTCTATCGAGGTGGGTCATTCTCGCAACTGTTCATTCAAACAGGGGGATGTACGATGGGCGGCTAGGACATGGTTGTAGTCAACCACGGAGGAAAGGGATGATTGTGGCAATCAACCCCGACGTGCATGTGAAGATGAAGACAAAGTCAATGAGGAGCCGCCAACCCAAATAGTATGACAGAACCTTAGGCATACACGACGCCCACATTCGGGATGCTGATGATTATGTTATTTGTAATTTTCCCAAATTTTATACTTTGTTTTACATCCCAAATGTACACATATTTACAATATATGAAACAAATTTATTAAATTGGTTTGCTTTGTGCCATATCATATTGTGAGTTTAAAATTTATAATTATTTCTGTTACTTTTTCATTTAAGTTTTTCTTTATCCATTTGTTAAGTATAATATTTTGAAAAAGCAAAAAAATGCTCAGAAGGTTCCAAAAAAGATTAAAACTTTGGCTTGCATATTGTAATATATATTACTTGAATAATTAATATTAACTTACACTTTGAGGAAAAAATTAATAAATAAATGCATAAGTAAGTATTTTAATTAGCTCTTCTCCCTTGACACACATGAAATTTGTGGGGGAGAAAAGGCTCCCCCGCAGCGGCATTTTTCGGGAATCCCAGGTTGTAAGGGTTCAGAAGCAATCAAGTTTGGTGGTTGAAATGCCTAAAGAGAAAACGCCCCCTACAAGGGGTTTTCATCTGACATGATAGTGAAAACGCTTCCTGTAGGACGTGTTTTCTAGCCACATGTCTGACATGTCAGTGGAAAACGCGTTCTGTAGGAAGTGTTTCCACTGCCATACCAAATGAAAATGGACCTTGCAGGGACCATTTTCTCTCTTGCCATTTCAACACCAAGGCTAACTTTATTGCTTTTGAACATCTGCAACTTAGGATTCCTGGGATAAAAAGAAAAAAAATTCCCTTTTTACCCCGCTCACATCCCTTACTCACCCATATCTCAATCTCCTTTAAATTGGTTTTTTCTTTCCCTTGCGTGTTAAAATTTTTGGGTTTAAAGATTTATTTCTCTCTCTCTTTGAGTGAGACATAGTCATAGTTTTAAGTTGTGTTTGGGTTCATGGTGATGTTGTGGAGTTCAAAAACCTACAAATTTCACCTGCCGTGTAAGTATGGAGTCATCACCTGAGAAGCCGAGATTGTTTTGTAACTCGAGGTCTAAGTTGACGATGATTATACCGTCTCAGGTTGAAGTGTAACTACGGCTTCAAGTTTACAAATGTTATGCTATCAAAGGATGGAGCATATCCGGGGTTGTAGTTGATGACGCTAATGCAAGCATGGCAACGAGTTTCTCCTTGTTATAGGAGCATGCTTCATAAAACCCATACACTAGTGCGAGGAAGGAAAACGTAAGGGGCTTTCTAGTATAATCAAGTATTTCGTGTTTTCCATCTCCACTGAATGTGATGACCTTGTTAGTATAACCTATTGCACCCTAATTCTATCACAGGTTTTAATAACGGGGTCATCACCTTCAGTGGTGATGAATAAGATGCATTACTTGATTATACTAAAATGCCACTACGTTTTTCTTCCTCAGACTTGTGTATGAGTTTTATAAAGCATCATCTTCTGATGTGAAGAACTCGTTTTTGTGCACGCATAACCACTATCAACTACGACCCCATTTATGCTCCACCCTTTAACAGCATAGCCTTTTTAAACTTGAAGACTAGGACCTTGAGTTGCAACGCGATTTGGCTTTTCGGGTGATGGCTCCATACTCACATGGTAGATGAAATTTGTAAGTCGCCCAGCTCTACGCACCACTGTAAATTCAAACATCCCTTAAAACTATAACCATGTCTATCTCAAATACGAATAAAAATAAATCTACAAACTTCTAATTTCCAACCATAAGAAAAAAAAAAGAAAAAATAATAATTTTTAGCAAAGTGAAAACGCGCCCTGTAGAACACATTTTTATTCTCTCACCTGAAAACCCAACCTACAGGGTGCGTTTTCCTTTCTCTTTTCAAAAATAGTGTAGATTGGTAATTTTTTTTTTTTAAAAAATAGCCTAGTTTCTCAATTTTTTTTAATATATTGTTATAATTCTGACCAGATTTATTATTAAATAGATTTTCAAGAAAGTTGCTTTATTTTTTGTATTATTCATTTATTTTTTTAAACAAACCTTGTTAACCCCTTAAAAGAAAATTCTTGTTTAGGAACAAAAAATAAACTATTTTACCAAGATGGGAATTATAGTAAATTATACTTGGAGTAAATTATAGTTAAAATATATTTGTTGAAAATTGCTTTGGTTAGCTTTAAAAAAATGGTTTCATTTATTTATTAGTTTTTGTTATGCAAATTGATAGTATTTCATAAGTAGAAGAATCTATGATTTTATCACTTTTACTATTTGATGAAATTAATAATAAAAAATAATTGTAAAGCTTAACTCTATGTTAAGGAGGAAAAAAATCCTAAAAGGAAAAATGAGCACGGTGGTGATTAGTAGGTCATTAATTATCTTATGTTCATTAATTAGAGGTTTTGATTAGTTATGTGACGCTCCACATCTGTTTTGGTCGTCGAATCCAAAGACGTGACGTAAAATTACATTGCCAAAGTAACTCAAATGAACTTGATATAATTTTACTAAGTAACATGCATCCAAACAAATAAATCACGTATAATTCCAATTAATTCACATAAACATGTTCAATGAATGTCAATTGATCTAATTTAAAGTATTTAGGAGTTGTACAGGGTCAAATACGAAGTTGGGATTTGAATCCAAACTCATTTATACAAATTCTACTGTGGCCTTCATGTCTCGAGACATGATGAATTTAATTTTTTTTATTTGGTGTTAAAGTGTCTTGAGACTTAAGGATACATGTACCGAAACTTGGGTGACACAATTCCCTTGATTCAGATCTCTAGTTTCAATGTGTATGTGTCTCGAGACAAAAGTGTTCTTGTCTCGAGACTTAAAACATGACAAAATTAATATGGTTTCGATGTCGTGTTGCCTTGAGACGCAAGCCATAGTGTCTCGAGACTTGGACCATGATGTCTGGACACTTGCTTGGTAAGTATTGAGACCTATACCCAAAAATGCACAATTTGGTCATTTTTGTTCTTGGGGTCTCAAGACATTAATGTAATATGGTCTAAAATGAACATTTAAATGCATTCAAACACCAACCAATTCATACCTAACTTAAGCAAACTTAATACCAATTTCATATGCCTTAACTTAACAAATAAATATTTAACCAAATATCCAAACAACTTAGCAATCAATTCATCTCAACCTAACGTAGTTAAATAAATGACTTAATACTTATAGCTACACATACTCATTCATTACCCAAGAATTAAAACTCAAAAAAAAAAAACCTTATAGATCCATAGCTAACAAAGCATATTGTCACATTTGAAATCCTTTTAACCCAAAAATTTTAAACAATTAGGGGTTAAGTTGAAAGAAACTGTAAGTTAGCGGTCATTACTGAAAAACCAGGAAAAGCTAGAAATGGAATGGAGTATGGTTGAACCAAGTCTGGTTCGATTAGATTAAAACCAGTCGGTCTCTTAATGGGAGACAAAATGGTTACAAATGAATGGTTGATATGTGGTTGGAGACCATGTATGAAGGGTTATAAATAGTTGAGAAATGAATCCTCAGACAATTTCCTCTAAGTTTGTTTAATTTCTCCTCTTCTTCAACCTCCATGGTTGCTTTGAGGAAGCGGTGGTCATGGAAAGCTTTGTATAGAGTGACGACCAGGAGGTTTAATTTGGAAAAGTAGGAAAACCAATAAACTGCTGCAGGAAGATGGAAGCTCTAACGTTCGGAGAAGCTAAGCGGACAAGGCGAAGGGGTATCAGGTGAGTTTCTATAGTCAAACCCAGAACTGCAAAAGTATGATACATGTTTCATATGTTTATGAGTGTCCACCATTATAGTTTAATATGTATGACTAGGAGAAATGTTGAAACGGAATAGAAGAAGTTAGGAATGGGAACATGTGATGACTCTATTAGATACTGTAACACCCCAAACCTGGCCCAAACAGTACGACCGGATCTGGCATGTCACTAGGAGAAATTTAGAAAGTTTTACAAGTTTCAGAAGAATTCTAGTTCATTATAAAATCTCAAGCCTCGTGGCTCAGTTGAAAACCCGTTATTTATTTGAGTTACAAACTTATTTAGCCAAGCCCCTAAAATTAGGTGACATTTGAAAACATTTACCGATTATTCGACTATTAGTTTAGTAGTAAAATCCCTTTTTATTTATAAGAAATGTTATTTGGCAGGTTGTAAAGAAAACTTCAGTTTGTATTTTATTTGTAAAACGTCCCATTAAGCAATTTGTAATTAATATGTCCAAAATTTAAAACCCAAAGAAAATTATCAAATCTTGAAGTGGCCTTATTACAAATCAAAGAAAATCCCCAAAAGTGGCAAACGATAAATTAAATAAAGTAAAGTTTTAATAGTAAACCCATGCGTACCACCTCGAGTCCCCTCCATTGATCCATAAAGCTAAGAATCACTGCAGCTATTTAAATAAAAGAGTGAGTCACCAGACTCAGTGTGCAATTAGTCCACATATTCCACAAATGGGCCCTAGCCCCAAAGCACCACTGGCCAAGCCCAATCAATATAACATAACCGGATAATCAATATGATAACCCAACCCAACCTAATTTCCATCCTCTACACTCCGCCCCATATGTCCAACCTCAACACACACATGGGATTTCTACAATCAACCCTCCATCCTCTACACTCCTCTTTAGCGCGATCATGCTTTGTGCACACACTGCTTGCTCAAAGTCAATATAACGTGGTCTAGCCACCGATCAACATGTGATCAAATCACCAAACGATAAAGAGGCACCAAGCCATCCTTTAGTGTGACCATGTCACCGATATACACTTCCCTTTATAACATTATCATCCCAATATCCCATGCACATGCAACCAAGTATAATAGACAGGGTTATATGATGTCATACATGCAATCTTGAGTGTACACATACCATACGATCATGCTATCAACAATAATTATATGGCTCGATCATAATATCTTGACACAGGTTTTGGTTTTACCCACCATGGGTAGCTTAATCACCATTGCCGAGATTTTTGGCTTTCAAGCATAACGCATACACGATTTATACAAAAAGAAATAGTGTGATAATTACACACCTGTAAAAACGCAAGACTATACTATCGATCTCGCTTAACGTCCTCACTCCACAGAGATCACAACGATCTGCTTATCCTTTGTAAGCCGCCCACACCCCCGGTGGCCAATCACGAATAGCGACACCGCGTCTCTTGAATTTAGGGGTAGGGACTACGTGTCCAACCCCTCCTTTGTTCGGTGGTACTTGATTCCATAAAATGATCTTGGTCGGAAGACCGGGTTAAAACATCGAGCAAAGAATTTAAGGATATACGCTTAATAATATAACGATTTCTTACCTAAGTCGATAGAACACGGAGCTATTACACTGGATTAGTAAGTCACCAAAGTCCCTACACAAACTCCATATTAGAATCGGCCTCCAAGATATGGATTAGAAAGAGTGGCCTTTCGGCCAAAGAAATCTGAGAACATGGTTAACCCCATCGGTTACCAACCAAACAGAGATTAAGAGAGAATAGAGAAAGAAATCGCGCTTACCACTTAACAGAAGGAACCGATTTGAAAGGGAGATAGGAGGATGAGTGGCGGTACTTCACTGAAACAAGAATCGAACAAAGAGATATGAACACTAAAAGGGATTCGACAAATCAAGAAGATAAGAACAACTCAGGGAGAAAGAAGAGAAGATAGGCTTCGGTTTAAAAAGAAACAGAGAAAAGATGCAAGAAGAATTGGCTATGGAGGTTCGGCTTACCAAGAAGATAAAGAAGGGGTTGAAGCACAAAAGTTTCGGCCTTGAAAGAATAAACTTTGCAACAATAGTGATAAAAAGCGGCTAGAGAATGAAGCACTATTGTTTCGGCAATGGAGTAAGAACAACAGGGATGCTACGGCTTGGAGTAAATGAGGGAAAAAGCAAAAAGAATAATGGAAGCTAAGAGGGTTCGGCAAGAGGGAATGAAAGCTGCACACACGTTACCAAAATGCTAAAAGAAGAGGAGATGGTTTCGGTTTAGGCTAAAAGAAGAATGAATAAAGACCTTAGGAATTTTCGGCTATTCAAAGAAAAAGAACAAATTGCCCAAAATGCATCACACCCAAATGCCGAAAAGAGAGCTCACTACACCTAAAGCTAACCCTTCAAAATTTCGGCACCTATACTCACCAAACCGAATGCCACCCTCCAACACAACAAAAAAATTTGGCCATTCCCCTTTCATATCCCTACATTCACTCTTGATCACATATTTGAAACAATTTGAATTATTCAAAATCCCCTTTTACTCTAGTCCATCCTTTTGAAATATTTGACTAAGTCCATCACCACTTCTCAAGGCTCCTAACCGAATCCCTCATCCCAGCTTCTTAGGCGCATAAGCAAAAAAATAACATTCCACATTGCTGATGACGCGAATCGAACCTGTTCCCTCACTGCTCCCCCATTGAGGCGTCACTTACCTGCACCTTAAGTGGCGCCTCCTTGCCACTTTACCACTTTGATTCTTGTGCCACCAAACACAAGCTATAAACCTTAAGTCCCTTGCCTGCACAGCTCCCCTCCTAAAGTGCCCAAATTTGAAATTTTGGCCAAGGTTCCAACTTAACCCCGAGCCTTCCCGGGGACCCCAAACACACTCAAACAACATACGAAGCATACCAAACACACAGATACAAAGTAAATGCAAAGCCCCTAAATCTCAGATGTTACAGTTCTGCCTCCCTTAAAGAAATTTTGGCCTCGAAATTTACCTGATCAGAAGAGATGTGGGTATTGCTGCCGCATAACATCCTCTGGCTCCCACGTAGCCTCCTCTGAACCATGATTTCGCCATAATACCTTGACCAAAGGGACTTCTTTCCTTCTCAACACCTTGACGTCTTGTTCTAAGATCTGGATTGGCTTCTCCTCATAAGACAAGTCTGGCCTTACCTCAATTTCCTCTACTGGCACGACGTCAGACGGATCCGAACGATAGCGTCTTAACATTGAAACATGTAATACATCATGCATCTGTTTAAATTCTGAAGGTAACTACAGTTGATACGCCACTGGTCCCACACGTTTCAAAACCCGATAAGGCCCGACAAACCTAGGACTTAGCTTGCCTTTCTGTCCAAACCTCATCACTTTGTTCCAAGGTGAAACTTTCAAGAAAACCTGATCACCCACTGCAAACTCTATCTCCTTTCGCTTCAGATCTGCATATGATTTCTGCCTATCAGATGCTTCCTTCAATCGAGCCCTAATTAACTTAACCTTTTCCTCTGTCTCTGTAACCAATTCTGGACCCAAAATCTGACGTTCACCTAATTCTGTCCAACAGGTAGGAGAACGACACCTCCGCCTATATAACGCTTCATAGGGCGCCATCTGAATACTAGACTGGTAGCTGTTGTTGTAAGCGAATTCTGCCAACGGTAGAAACTCCTCCCAGCTACCCCTGAAGTCAATGACACAACCCCTCAACATGTCCTCCAAGATCTAAATTACCCTCTCAGACTGACCATCAGTCTGTGGATGAAAAGCTGTGCTGAAGTCCAGTCTCATACCCAATGCTTGATGCAGTGCCTTCCAGAACCGCGACGTAAACCGAGGGTCTCTGTCTGATATGATCGATACTGGTACCCCATGTAACCTCACAATTTCTGCCATATACAGCTTAGCCAACCTCTACAGAGAATAGTCAACACGAACAGGTATGAAATGGGCGGACTTCGTCAATCGATCTACAATCACCCATACCACATCTTTCTTAGTAGGCGTAAGAGGTAACCCACTAACAAAGTCCATAGTGATTCTCTCCTATTTCCACTGTGGAATCTTCACCGGCTGCAATAACCCTGAAGGATACTGATGCTCCGCTTTAACCTGCTGACAAGTTAAACACTTTCCCACAAACTCCGTAACCTCCCGCTTCAATCCAGGCCACCAAAACTATTCACGCAGATCCCGGTATATCTTACTCCCTCCAGGATGCATAGCGTAAGGGCTACTATGCACTTCCTGAAGAATCATCTGCCTCAACTCCACATCCTTTGGCATACAAGCCTTCCCACGAAAACACAAAACCCCATCACTGTTCAAATTATAATCATCTACCCCACCACTCTGTACTTGCAGAAGTCGAGCACTCAAGACATCATCCAATAACTGTTTCTCTTTAATCTGATCTACCCACGTCGGCTTCACTTGGAGTTCAGCTAATAGACTTCCGTCATCATATAAACTGAGATGAGCGAACATCGCTCTCAAATCTTCTATTACCTTTCGGCTTAATGCATCCGCCACCACGTTTGCCTTACCCAGATGATATTCAATCGAGCAGTCATAGTCCTTCAACAGCTCAATCCACCTTCGCTGCCTTAAATTCAACTCCTTCTGAGTTAGAAGATACTTCAAACTCTTGTGGTCGGTGTAGATAATGGACTTCTCTCCATACAAATAATGTCTCCAGATCTTTAAAGTGAACACTACCGCGGCTAACTCTAAATCATGCGTGGGATAATTACTCTCATGCGGTCTTAACTGCCGAGATGCATACGCAACAACCTTCCCATTCTGCATTAACACACATCCTAACCCCGTGTGTGAAACATCACAATAAACCACGAACTCTTTTCCGGCCTCAGGCTGAATCAGAACTGGAGCATCTGTCAAAATCCCCTTCAACCTCTCAAAGCTTTCCTGCTGCTCATCGGTACACACAAATGGTACCCCTTTCCTTAACAACTTAGTTAAGGGTGCTACAATTAAAGAGAAACCCTCAACAAACCTTCTGTAATAACCTGCCAATCCCAAGAAACTTTGGATTTCTGCCACAGACTTAGGTGGTTTCCAGTCCAGCACGGCTTCAATCTTTCGAGGATCGACCCTAATCCCTTCCGCAGATACCACATGGCCCAAAAAGATAACTTCCTTTAACCAAAACTCACATTTGCTAAACTTGGCGTACAGCTGCTTCTCCCTTAAAATCTGTAGAACCACCTGAAGATGCGAATCGTGTTCTTCTTCAGTCTTGGAATACACCAGAATGTCGTCTATAAACACTAGAATGAACCGGTCCAAATAGGGTTGAAAAACCCGGTTCATCATATCCATGAACGCAGTTGGTGCATTTGTCAACCCAAACGGCATCACCAGTAACTCGTAGTGGCCATATCGAGTCCAAAAAGCCGTCTTATGAATATTCGCTTCCTTGACTTTAAGCTGATGATATCCCGACCTCAAATCTATCTTTGAAAAGACCGAAGCCCCTTTGAGCTGATCAAACAGGTCATCTATCCTCGGTAGTGGGTACTTGTTCTTAATCGTTAATTTATTCAATTAGCGGTAGTCAATGCACATTCGCATGGTCCCGACTTTCTTTTTCACAAACAGCATCGGGGCTCCCCACGGAGATACACTGGGTCGGATGAAACCATGATCTAACAACTCTTGGATCTGAGCTTTAAGTTCAACCAGCTCCTTCGGCGCCATCCTATAAGGGGCGATGGACACCGGAGCTGTACCTGGAAGTAGCTCAATTCCAAACTCCACCTCGCGATCCGGAGGCAACCCTAGAAGCTCTTCAAGAAAGACATCCACAAATTCCTTTACTGTTCTAACCTCATTCGCGGTCACTTCTTTTGCAACCAATGCACTGACAAAAGTTAAGAAAACCTCACACCCTTTTCTCACCATTCTTTCTGCCTTCAGAGCAGACACAACATTGGACAAGTAGTCTCTCCTTTCGCCTATTACTAAAACTTCATCATCCTCGGGAGTCCTTAACACCATGCGCTTAGCAGCACAATCCAACTTTGCTCGATATCTTACCAACCAATCCATGCCTAAGATCAAATCGAACTCTCCGAATGGTAGTTCCATCAAATCAGCTGGGAAAATCAATCCTTGCACTTCTAGAGGCACACTTCTAAAGAGTTTGTTTACCACTACAGTTTGTCCTAAGGGACTAAGTACAGTAATCTCCCTTGAAGTAGTTTCAGAGTTCATATTCAAGGTTCCAGACATCTCACTAGCAACATAGGAATGTGTCGACCCAATATCAATTAATGCAGTAAAGGGTAAACCGAAAATGAGGAACGTACCCGTTATAACATCTGGTGCATTACCCTCTTCTCGACGTCTGGCTGCATAAACTAAGCCGGGCTGTCTTGCCTCTGCATTCCCAGCACCCCTGCCCGATGCTTCTCGACCCCGACCGTAACCATTCCCTCCTCTGTTCGGACCACGACCTCTCGGCATCTGCTGTCCACCCCTTTCTGGCTGCACAAACCCCTGACCTACCATCCGAGCCCTGCTCATTTCTAGCAGACAGTTCCTGATCAGATGATCCTTTGACCCACACTTGAAACATCCCCTATCTCTTCCCCAGCACTCTCCTGCATGAGACCTCCCACACTGAGCACACTGTCGAAATCGCCCAACAGCAGCTGGCGTTGCAACACGACTCGGCCCATCAACCCTAGGCCTCTTTTGAAAACCCCCAGATGACCCTGACGGTCCATAACTCCTCTTATTTCTGCCTCTATCCTTGTCCTTATTTTGCTTCTCGGTCCCTTTTACCTCTTCGGCTATTTTGGCCTTTTCTACTAGAATAGCGAAATCCCTCTCTCGTTGTGGAGCTATCAACACTCGCAGCTCATCTCGTAGCCCTTCTTCGAACCACACACAACGCTCATAATCGGTTGCCACTATCCCTCGGGCATACCGACTCAACCGCAGGAATTCTGCCTCATACTCAGCTACCGACTTACCCCCTTGAACTAAATTCAAGAATGCTTTCCTCTGAGCATCCACGTAACTGGCCCCAACGTACTTTCCTTGGAACGTCAGCTTAAAGAAATCCCAATCAACTCGGTCCGCCAAAGTACCCTCTCTCACGGTGAGCCTCCACTGATATGCCTCATCCCAAAGTAGAGACACCGCGCCCTTCAGCTTCTCCTCTACCGTGCAGTCCAGATCATCCATAATTCTCTCGACCGCCTCTAGCCAATACTCAGCCACGTTTGGAGCTACTCCAGAAATACCTCTAAACATTTCAGCTCTATTAGCTCGGAGTCGCTCGGGGATTGACTTCCGAGTTGCTGCTCCACTGCCTGCCCCAGCCACTCTTTCCAACACGCGCAACATCGCTTGAGATAGGGCATCATCTCCACCAGTTCTGTCTTGCGGTCCTGCTTCCGCCACAGGTGATGCGGGCACTTCACCCTCAAGCTCATATCCTGCTTCCGAGAACTCAGCTTCAACACCTCGGCCTTTACCACAGCCACGTGCACCACGTCCACGTCTAGCACTCATGTCTAACATTTCATTTTATCTGATTACAAATTTTATGCATTAGCATTTCTTCCACTGTTTATTACCGAGTAGTTTTATGAAGATAAGATTATAAGTAGTTTTTTCATAAGCACAAGTATTCCTAGAGTTTTTCATTTCTACAGTAAAGTCTCTTAATTTCATCATCCATAACAACATATTCACATAATACATCCACTTTATGCAAATCACTTAACCATCAGAAATACTTACCTGGCAGACTTGGGCCGGAGACTCGGGTGCCATGCTTCCAGAAAACAGGTTCATATAGATATATATATATATTGAAATCATCTTAAATACAAAATTTGGAAAACATTTTGAACCCAAAACCCAAGGCCGAGCTTTTGAAACCAGGCTCTGATACCAAATTGTAACACCCCAAACCCGACCCAAACACTACGACCGGATCTGGCATGTCACTAGGAGAAATTTAGAAAGTTTCACAAGTTTCAGAAGAATTCTAGTTCATTATAAAATCTCAAGCCTCGTGGCTCAGTTGAAAACCCGTTATTTATTTGAGTTACAAACTTATTTATCCAAGCCCCTAAAATTAGGTGACATTTGAAAACATTTACCGATTATTCGACTATTAGTTTAGTAGTAAAATCCCTTTTTATTTATAAGAAATGTTATTTGGCAGGTTGTAAAGAAAACTTCAGTTTGTATTTTATTTGTAAAACGTCCCATTAAGCAGTTTGTAATTAATATGTCCAAAATTTAAAACCCGAAAGAAAATTATCAAATCTTGAAGTGGCCTTATTACAAATCAAAGAAAATCCCCAAAAGTGGCAAATGATAAATTAAATAAAGTAAAGTTTTAATAGTAAACCTATGCGTGGCCACCTCGAGTCCCCTCCAGCCCAGTCCATAAAGCTAAGAATCACCTGTAGTTATTTAAACAAAAGAGTGAGTCACCAGACTCAGTGTGCAATTAGTCCACATATTCCACAAATGGGCCCTAGCCCCAAAGCACCACTGGCCGAAGCCCAATCAATATAACATAACCAGATAATCAATATGATATCCCAACCCAACCTAATTTCCACCCTCTACACTCCGCTCCATATGTCCAACCTCAACACACCTGTGGGGATTTGTACAATCAACCCTCCATCCTCTACACTCCTCTTTGGCAGTCATGCTGACAGACACACTGCTGAAAGTCAATATAATATGGTCTAGCCACCGATCAACATGTGATCAAATCACCGAAACGATAAAGAGGCACCAAGCCATCCTTTAGTGTGACCATGTCACCGATATACACTTCCCCTTTATAACATTATCATCCCAATATCCCATGCACATGCAACCAAGTATAATAGACAGGTTATATGATGTCATACATGCAATACTGAGTGTACACATACCATACGATCATGCTATTAACAATAATTATATGGCTCGATCATAATATACTGACCTGGGGTTTCAGTTTTACCCACCATGGGTAGCTTAATCACCATTGCCGAGATTTTCGGCTTTCAAGCATAACGTATACACGATTTATACAAAAAGAAATAGTGTGATAATTACACACCTGTAAACACGCAAGACTATACTATCGATCTCGCTAACGTCCTCACTCGCAGAGATCATAGCGATCTGCTTACACCTTTCAGAAGCCGGTCCACACCCCGGTGGCCAATCTCGAACTGCTGACACCGCACGTCTCTTGAATTTAGGGGTAGGGACTACGTGTCCAACCCCCTCCTTTGTTGGGCTGGTACTTGATTCCATAAAAACGATCTTGGTCAGAAGACCGGGTTAAAACATCGAAGCAGAGAATTTAAGGATATACGCTTAATAATATAACGATTTCTTACCTAAGTCGATAGAACCTGGAGACTATTACACCTGGATTAGTAAGTCACTGAAGTCCCTACACAAACTCCATAATAGAATCGGCCCTCCAAGATATGGATTAGAAAGAGTGGCCTTTCGGCCAAATAAATACAGAACATGGTTAACCCCATCGGTTACCAACCAAACAGAGATTAAGAGAGAATAGAGAAAGAAACTGGCGCTTACCACTTAACAGGAAGGAACCGATTTGAAAGGGAGATAGGAGGATGAGTGGAGGTACTTCACTGAAACAAGAATCGAACAAAGAGATATGAACACTAAAAGGGATTCGGCAAATCAAGAAGATAAGAACAACTCAGGGAGAAAGAAGAGAAGATAGGCTTCGGTTTAAAAAGAAACAGAGAGAAGATGCGAGAAGAATTGGCTATGGAGGTTCGGCTTACCAAGAAGATAAAGAAGGGGTTGAAGCACAAAAGTTTCGGCCTTGAAAGAATAAACTTTGCAACAATAGTGATAAAAAGCGGCTAGAGAATGAAGCACTATTATTTTGGCAATGGAGTAAGAACAACAGGGATGCTACGGCTTGGAGTAAATGAGGGAAAAAGCAAAAAGAAGAATGGAAGCTAAGAGGGTTCGGCAAGAGGGAATGAAAGCTGCACACACGTTACCAAAATGCTAAAAGAGGAGGAGATGGTTTCGGTTTAGGCTAAAAGAAGAATGAATAAAGACCTTAGGAAGTTTTGGCTATTCAAAGAAAAAGAACAAAATTACCCAAAATGCATCACACCCAAATGCCGAAAAGAGAGCTCACTACACCTAAAGCTAACCCTTCAAAATTTCGGCACCTATACTCACCAAACCGAATGCTACCCTCCAATACAACCAAAAATTCAGCCATTCCCCTTTCACATCCCTACATTCACTCTTGATCACATATTTGAAACAATTTGAATTATTCAAAATCCCCTTTTTACTCAAGTCCATCCTTTTGAAATATTTGACTAAGTCCATCACCACTTCTCAAGGCTCCTAACCGAATCCCTCATCCCAGCTTCTTAGGCGCATAAGCAAAAAAAAATAACATTCCACATTACTGACGATGCAAATCAAACCTGTTCCCTCACTGCTCCCCCCTGAGGCATCACTTACCTGCACCTTAAGTGGCGCCTCCTTTCCACTTTACCACTTTGATTCTTGTGCCACCAAACACAAGCTATAAACCTTAAGTCCTGCCCCAGACAGCTCCCCTCCTAAAGATCCCAAATTTGAAATTTTGGCCAAGGTTCCAACTTAACCCCGAGCCTTCCCGGGGACCCCAAACACACTCAAACAACATTCGAAGCATACCAAACACACAGATACAAATTAAATGGAAAGCCCCTAAATCCCGGATGTTACAGATACTGCCATATAGTCATACTGAGTTCAAACTGTGAGGAGTAAATCTCTGGGCCTTAGGAGGGAACACTGCGGTATTCGAGTATCAAGGTATAGGATTGTGAAATAGAGGAGTAGATGGAACGAAATGGGATGAGTGAATAGGAAAGATCATGGCTAAGACACAAACCGATCGGAGGCTATACACCTAAAGATGAGTAAGACCATGGTTGAAAGACGCCATGGCATCACAACTACTGATGCAACACCCCATACCCGAGTCCGAGACTAAGACTGGATACGAGACATTACCATGCTTGAACTCACTTAATCATGTACTTACGGACTATAAAATTTCATTCCGAATTAAAAACTTCTCTTTCTTAGTCAAATCAGACATTTCATGCACCTACGAGGCCTCAGACTTACGTCCCAAAACTTTCGGAACTCATCTGGAAACTTTCTCTCCATACAGGGGTCACACGTCCGTGTGACTTGGGGCACGCCCATGCACCCCTAAAACATGCCCGTGTCTTTCACCCGTGGTGGATACTGGCAAATTACACACAGCCTGGACACGCCCGTGGCCCCAAACCGTGCCTAAAACCCCAGCATTCTGCCAATGCCCCACGGCCAAGGCACACGCCCGTGCTTACCACCCGTGGTGCACACTGACTACCTTAACACAGCCTAGAGTCTAGACACAAGCCCGTGTAGCTAGCCCGTGGCCTATTCTGACTTAAGATACAAAGGTGCAGGGTGCACACGGCCTAGACACACGCCCGTGTGTCCATCTGTGTGGGCACTTAGAGGCTATTTACCAAGCCAATTGCCACCTTGAAATCAAGACCAAACTCATGCTCAATTCAGCAACTCAAGTATTACATCTAACATGAACAAGGATGCATACTTCATTGATAGATTAAAACATACATACTTAATCATTCATGACTCATCTCTTTGGCCATATACAAAAAGAATGCTAAGCTTTTATAGCCAACACTTTGGCTAGTTTTAAAACATAACTCAAAGTGAAATGTTTCCTATACATGCCATACTTAATATAAACAACTTGGCTATACCAAAATAGCGATTGATAGTGTGCTCCGAGCTCCAGTGACGATGATCCACGAGATTAGCTTGGCAAGACTACATGGAAAGAAAGAATAAAGAACGTAAGCATTTAGCTTAGTAAGTTTGCATATAATGCACGTAGCAACATACTTGCTCAATATAAACCATTTAACATAAACAATGGTATCATGAATTTCAGTTATTTAAGCTTACTTACTCATATTGATTCTTACATATCTTATGATACTTACTAGTCTCATACTCGTGAGGTAAACAAGGTACCTGTATCACTTGATCACATAGACCAGCATGCTCTAAAATAATAATTATAATCTCTAGTTCATCATTCATAATATGAGTAATACTCATTTCTAACTTGATAACAACTTTTCTTACTTGTCTTTCTTGTTATCATTTTAACTTTACTCATTTTCCCGATGAATTTCTGCGAATAACCGAGAATACTGAATCTCATCCCACATAGTTCGATGCCAAAGCCATATCCTCGATATGGTCTTACATGGGATCTCTCATCTTGGTATTGATGCCATGTCTTGACATGGACTTACTCAAAGTCTTCCTTGTGTGTTCCCTTGGGAACTTACCATCGCCATGTCTTGACATGGTCTTACTTGGTGTCTTTACTCATGAACTGGTTAATGCCGAGCCTTGGCTTGGACTTACATGAAATCTCTTCCTCATGATAGCTTTTCAATGCCAAGACTTGTCTTGGACTTACATGACATCTTTGCTTGGAGACTCACCAATGCCATGCCTTGGCTTGGGCTTACATGGGTCTTCATCTCATAATAACTCTTCAATGCCAAGACTTGTCTTGGACTTACATGATAACTTTCTTGATTACCGATGCCATGCCTTGGCTTGGTCTTATACGGACTTTCTTATATCGTGTGGTAGATTGAGTATCCTAAGTAATTCAACTTCAATCGGGACTTTCTCATGCTTAATCTCATTAATTTCTTTATTTAACATAGCAATAAGCATTTCTATGGTAATAATGTACGTTATACTAAGCAATTCAATGATAATAATCATAAAGCTTAGAAATCATACAAACTTACCTCAATATACGAAATGTATGTAGATATGCAATTTAGTCCTCGACTTTGTTCTTACCTCAGTTTCGATCCGGGCTTCGTTTCTCTTGATCTATAATAATAATTAGATAATTTAATACTCACATTGACTAAATTGACTCTTAACTCATACTTTGGTAAAATTACTATTTTGCCCCTAAACTTTCTCTTATTTGCACTTTTTCCCCTAGGCTCGTAAAATGATTCTCACTTAACTTTCTTAAACATCATGCTTAGCTGATTCATTTTCTCTACTATAACAATCATCAATTCTCACTATTTCTAATAGGTATGACCAATTTCATAACTATTACAAATTAGTCCATACTATCATTTTTCATGAAATTCACTAAGGAAAAGATGTTTATCTAACATCAAACTCTCATAAACTTCCATAAAATATCATTTTACATGCATGATACACATGGGTAGATTTTGAACATGCTTCTTAGCTCATCTTATAGCTAAAAATAGCTAATTCATAATACGAGGACTCCAAAAATACGAAGAATATTAAAAAGCAGGGCTAGGATGACTTACTTGCAAGCTTCAAAAATTTGAAGAACCCTAGCTATGAAGTCTCCCAATTTTTGGCACAAGGAAGAAGATGAATGAAATTTTTATGATCTTTTTCCCATTTTAATCATTTAATTGGTAAATGACCAAAATGCCCTTCTCTTTAAAAATTTACAATTTACTAACTCATGTCCATTTTTGTCCAAAACTTATAATTTGGGCAAATTGATATTTAAGGACTTCTAATTAATATTCTAAAGCTATTTCATACAAAAAGCTTCTAGAAACTCATATTCTGCAACTTTTGCAATTTAGTCCTATTTGATCATTCCATGTCAATTTCACAAAATTTCTACATGGAACTTTAATACTATCATGCAAACATGTCATAAACCTTAAGAACTTAATTTACTAACTCAGATTTGTGGTCTCGCACCACTATTCCGACTAGGCCCTGAATCGGGCTGTTACAACTGATGTGTAAGACCATAGTTGAAACATGCTATGGCGTAATGATATAGATGAGTAAGACCATGGCATCAAAGTTAGTACACTGAGATGGTAAACACAGGGCTGCATTGAGTAAGACCATATCTGAAAGACGTTATGGCATCAAGTGATGAGTTAACGACAATAATGAGTAACACCATGGTTGAAAGATACCATGGCATCACAATCAGTTGACCTGGACGATAAACATGGGTGATATTGTGTAAGAATATGGCTGAAAGATGCTATGGCAACAAAAGATGATTTTGTAACACCCCTTACCCATATCCGACGCCGGAGCAGGATTCGAGGCATTACCGTACTTAACTTACTTTAACATACAACATCGGGCTATAAAATTTTGTTCAACCTTAAACTTCTTCATTCACATTCGTAACATCCTTATTATGGGCCTATGAGGCCCTAAACATACAATTGGAATGGTTCAGAACCAAATCAGAAACTTTGGTGCACTTAGAAAGTTTTTACCTAAAACAGGGCCACACGCCCTTGTGGAATGGAACACGCCCATGTGGGCAGGCTGTATGGTCACACACGCTAATGTTCTCAGCTCGTGTGGAATTTATTTTACATTTTGAACCTACAGGGGTTTTTACACGGCCGGACACACGCCTGTGTCTGTGGCCCGTGTCCTCCATACAGCCTAGACACACCCGTGTCCTCACCCGTGTGAGAAAACCCTTGCATTCTATTTATGACGTCAGCAATCCCTTAAGTGCACACGGCCTAGGCTCACGTCCGTGTGCTGGCCCATGTGGCGAATCAAATTCTCGCAAATTTGATGCAGGGAACACACGGCCTGTCAACACACCCATGGGGTAACGCCTTTATCCCTAATCCGGCGATGGATACGGGTTAGGGATGTTACATTTTGTTGGTATCAAGGCTACGGTTTAGTCGATTCTCAGACTAACGTAGCGTGTTAGAGTCTAGCTATACATGCCATATATCTGAACTGTGATAGTGTGATGAATCCTGACGTATAAAATGTGATTTTTGTATAGTACTGCATCCCGAAAGAGCCGTAACTGACGATGTAAAAAGCAATGCGCCTGCTCCCGCTGAAGGGATAGTGCCCTCTGATCCGAGACCGGCTACGATCGGTCAAGAGGGAGAAGCTAAACAAGCTTTCTTTCAGATGATGAGTGAATGGTTCACTCAATTCGTAAGAAATAACCCGACTGTTTCCCAACCTCCGCCCCTGATTAATCCCCCTCAGACTACAATTGTGCCACCGGTTATGTATCCAAATCTGTTGAATAAGCCTTCGGTTGATAAGATCCGTAAATATGGGGCTGAAGAGTTCAGGGGTACTAGTGATGATGATGCCGAATAGGCCGAATTCTGGTTAGAAAATACAATCTGGGTATTCGATGAAATATCTTTAACTCCAGACGAAAGTATTAAATGTATTGTTTCACTATTGCGGGATGCAGCCTATCAGTGGTGGAAAACCCTAATTTCTGTTGTTCCGAAAGAGCGAGTCACGTGGGACTTCTTTCAGATTGAGTTTCGGAAGAAATACATCAGTGAGAGATTCATCGATCAGAAACGAAAGGAATTTTTGGAACTGAAACAAGGCCGAATGTTTGTTACAGAATATGAATGAGAGTTCGTGAGACTGAGTCAATATGCTCGTGAATGTGTATCCACTGAGGCAATAATGTGCAAAAGTTTTGAAGATGGCCTTAATGAAGATATCCGTTTGCTAGTCGAGATTTTAGAGATAAAAGAGTTTGTGGTACTTGTTGATCGAGCATGTAAAGCTGAAGCACTTGGGAAAGACAAAAGAAAAGCTGAGTTTGAAGCTCGAGATGTGAGAAAGAGATTTCTGAGAAAAACATTTCAGTCTGCTTCGAAGAAATTCAGAGATGATCAAAGCCGTCCAAGAGATAATGTGGGGCATTCAAATAGAAATCAAGCTAGAACACAAATGAGCTCCAAAACTTCGGCAACTTCAGTAGCAAGTGTTGGAAATGTTCGATCCGAACGACCAGAGTGTAAGCATTATGGTAAAAGACATTCAAGAAGTTGTATATTGAATGATCGGGCTTGTTTCAGATGTGGATAATTAGATCACTTCATTCGTGATTGCCCCGAGTCTGTTGAGCCAGAGACTATTCAGAATCCGAGATCAGATAATGCTCCAGTGACAGGTAGACCTTCGCGAAATACAAGAATGTCAGTGGTAGTCAGAGAACTATGAGAGATACTGTTGCGAGATCTGAAGCTTCATCTCCTGATGTTATAACTGGTACTTTTATACTTTATGATACTTCTGTGATTGCATTGATAGACCCTGGTTCTACACATTCGTATATATGCATGAAATTAGTATCCAGTAAGACTTTGCCTGTAGAGTCTACTGAATTTGTTATAAAAGTATCGAACCCCTTAGGTAAAAGTGTCCTGGTTGACAAAATATGCAAGAATTGTCCGTTAATGTTTCGAGATATCTATTTCCCTACTGATCTGATGCTATTACCGTTTGATGAGTTTGATATAATTCTGGGTATGGACTGGTTGACATTGCATGATGCTGTTGTGAACTGTAAAAGAAAGACTATTGATTTGAGTCGTCAGAATGGTGAAATAGTTCGTATTGAGTCAAATGATTTTAATGGATTACCTGCTGTTATATCTGTGTTGAAAGCTTAGAGTTATATGAAAAAGGGTTGTGAAGCTTATTTTGCTTATGTGATTGATTTGAAAGTGTCTGAAAAGAAAGTTGAATTAGTGCCAGTTGTTTGTGAGTTTTCTGATGTATTCCCTGAAGAATTACCGGGATTGCCTCCGATACGTGAAGTTGAATTTGGTATTGATCTGTTGCCTGATACGACACCTATTTCGGTAGCTCCGTATAGAATGGCACCAACAGAATTGAAAGAGTTAAAGACACAGTTGCAAGAGCTGACTGACAGAGGTTTTGCTAGACCGAGTTTCTCACCTTGGGGTGCTCCCGTTCTATTTGTGAAAAAGAAAGATGGCACGATGAGAATGTGCATTGATTATCGTCAGTTGAACAAAGTTACCATAAAGAATAAATATCCGTTGCCCAAAATTGATGATTTGTTTGATCAGTTAAAATGAGCTACTGTATTTTCTAAGATTGATCTGAGATCGGGATACTACCAGTTGAGAGTGAAAGGTTCAGACATTCCGAAAACTACTTTTAGAACAAGGTACGGGCATTATGAGTTTTTAGTTATGCCATTCGGACTAACAAATGCTCCTACTATTTTTATGGATCTGATGAACAGAATTTTCAGACCGTACTTAGATTGATTTGTTGTTGTATTCATAGACGACATTCTGATTTATTCACGGGATGAAACTGAACATGCTGAACATCTGAGAATGATGTTGCAAACTCTGAGAGAAAAGCAATTGTATGCGAAAATCAGTAAATGTGAATTCTGGTTGCATGAAGTTAGTTTTCTAGGACATATTGTATCGACCTCTGGAATACGAGTTGATCCGAGCAAAATTTCTTCTATTCTGGATTGGAAATGTAACAGCCCGAATTAGACCCTAGTCGAAATAGTGGTTTCGAGACCACAAATCTGAGGTTGAAATAATATTCTAATATTATTTTTGGTGTGAATTATATGTGATATAGCCTGTGTGAAAATTCTGTGTGATAATTTTATTGACTGTGTGTCAAATTGTGAGAAAGGACTTAATTGCATAAAGTGTAAAATGATGTGTGCCGATTGTTATATACTTAATTGTTGTTGGCTTTTTAAGGTGGAGGCCTTATGTTGTTAATAACCCATTTTTAAGATAGTGGATGGTTAAATGACTAGATAACCATAATGTAAATTTGTCTTATATGACTAATAAAAGAGCAAAATTGGTATTAGATTATTAAGTTAATTTATAATAAAACAAAGCATCAAAATAAACCATTTTCTATTCATCTTTGCATCGAATATTGAAGAAAGAAGAGAGGTTTTAAGCTTTGGTAATTTTGGCTAGGAATTGGCTTGATTCAAGGTTAGATTTTCCTCGATTTTTATTAATTTCTACGTTTTCGTAATCGTTGCTTTGTGCTCTACAAAACCCATGCTTAAATTTTACGAATTGATAATGTTTATGAAATGTGCCATTGATGAAATGGTGAGCTTTGTGATGAGTGTTGGTGTTAAATGAAAGATATGTGTTTAATGAACATGTTTTGTTCTTGAATTTTTGATGAATTTAGCTAATTAGGGCTAAATTGAGAAAATAGCATTTTGAAGGATTAAAATGTGAAATAAATGAAATGTGTGGGCTTGTATGAATATAGTGAGAATTCGGCTAGGCATGGGTGCAAACTAATTATGTGTATTTGATGATTTTATGAATTAAGGACTAAAGTGTCGAAATGTGAAAATGTGAGGGCTATTTTGTAAAATGCCCTAAATATGTGTGTTTGGACTAAAATGAATGATCTGGTGATTGAATGGATTGAATTTGAATGTGTATAGACCAAGAAAGGAGAGGTTCGGGTCGAGATCGAGGCAAAGATAAAGTGCTCGATTAATCGACCGTTTCGATAGTTCGACATCCGAGGTAAGTTCGGATATAATACATGTTATTAAGATATGTTTTAGTATTATGGAATGAATAAGTATATGATTATGAGATTTGAGATGTTATGTGCAAAATTAAATTGGATGGCACTAAGTGTGCAAAATCGAAATCGAAACAGAGATGAATAGCACTGTGTGTGCGATGTTATGAAAGCTTCGGCTTATTATTTGGCACTGTGTGTACGATACCGAGATAAGTCGGTTAAAAGAATAGGCACTAAGTGTGCGATGACGAATATGCTTCAATCATGTATATGGCACTGGGTGTGCGATTAAATTAGACGAATATCAGAGGATGATCGACGAGTAATATTGAGCATTAAATAACTATGTGTTAGCTAAGGTATGTATTAAACCTTTGTGGTTGACGAGTTTATAGATAAAGCCATGAATGGATGAATATGTATTTTAGCTATGGATGATATGGTATGAATATAAGAGAATTGAACTATGTGATGGTTTAATTATATACATTGGTTTGATCTGATGATATAATGGTATTGTATTTCGAACTTACTAAGCTTTGAAAGCTTACTGTGTGATTGTTTCTCTGTTTTACAGTGCCAGCAAAGCTAGCTCAGATTCGAGAATCGTCAGCACATCTATCACACTATTGGCAATCTAATTTGGTACTTTTGGAAAGATGTAAATAGATGAAATATGACATGTATAGGCTAGAAGTTATGGTATGTTTTGGGAATGTTTAATCCTTGCCATGTGAGTTGGCTTGGAAGTGAAATGATGTTAACTTATGAATGAGTTATGTTTATGATATGTTTTTAAGTATGGTAAGATTAGTGAAGAATTGATGTCATAATAATATAATGATTTTGTGGATGAGTCATGCTTGATAATGTATGTGATTTGGTTGAGCAAGATGGTATATAAGTTGACATATTTAGTAATGAGGTTGTATGTGATGATATGATGATCACTTGACATGAAATTGGTTGCTAAATTGTGTGTGGGATTATGCTTAAATGTGCTTGTAGGATTGACCCTAGTGTGGGTGGCAAATTGGCCTTGTAAATGGCCTATTTTGTCACACGGTTGTGGCACACGGGTGTGCCTAGTGACCGTGGGGCTAAGTCAGTAGCTGGTTAAGAGTACACGGCCTTGGCACACGGACGTGCCTGGTAGCCGTGTGATTTCAACAGGATCGACCACGGCCAAAGTACAAGGGCGTGCTTGGTGGCCGTGGAGCCAAGTCAGAATTGACCACGACCAATGTACACGGGCGTGCTTGGTGGCCGTGGAGTAAAGTCAGGTTCGAACACGGGGAAGACACACGGGGGTGTCCATCAGTCGTGGGAGGAACACGTCCTGCCCACACGGGCGTGTAACCCCTGAAACTTTGAAAAGTTTTAAATTTCTGAGAATTTCGTATGTGTTCCAGTTTAGTCCCGACCCTTTTCTAACACGTGTTTAAGGTCTCAAGACCTCCATAAGGGACTATATACTTATGAATGATTATGTTTGATTGATGTTTGACTTTGTGTCGTGAAATAGTAATGAAACGTTCTGATTGTCTGGTAATGCCTCTTAACTCTATTCCGGCGACATTCTCGGGTTAAGGGTGTTACAGAAAACCTCCGAGGAATGTGTCTGAAGTCCGTAGCTTTTTGGGACTAGCTGGTTATTATCATCGGTTTGTAAAAGGGTTTTCAGTGATAGCTACTCCGTTGACCAGATTGCTTCAGAAAGATGTGAGATTTGAATGGTCCGATAAATGTCAGAAAAGTTTTGATTAGTTGAAAACTCTGTTAACTGAAGCTCCAGTGTTAGTACAACCGGAATCGGGTAAAGAGTTTGTAATATACAGTGACGCTTCGTTGAATGGTCTGGGATGTGTATTGATGCAGGAAGGAAAAGTAATAGCTTATGCCTCGAGACAACTTAAGCCTCATGAGAAGAATTATCCGACAGACGACCTCGAGTTAGCCGCGATTGTGTTCACATTAAAGATTTGGCATAATTATCTTTTTGGTGAAAAATGTCACATGTTTTCAGATCATAAAAGTTTGAAATATCTGATGACTCAGAAAGATTTGAATCTGCGACAGAGAAGATGGCTAGAACTGTTAAAAGACTATGAACTTGTAATAGATTATCATCCGGGTAAAGCTAATGTAGTTGCCAATGCATTGAGTCGAAAGTAATTGTGTGCATTACGTGCTTTGAATGCTCAATTAGATCTGTCTTATGATAGTTCAGTGTTAGCTGAATTGAAAGCTAAACCGTTGTTTTTGCAACAAATATTTGATGCTCAAAAAGTTGATAATGAAATGTTAGCGAAACGAGCTTAGTGCGATTCTAATTCTGATTCTGATTTTTGAGTTGTTAATGATTGGTTGAGATTTCAAGATCGTATCTGTGTTCCAAGAAACCCTGAGTTAATTCAGTTGATTTTGAACGAAGCACATAACAGTCATTTATCTATTCATCCGGGAAGTACAAAGATGTACCATGATCTAAAGCAACATTATTGGTGGTCTGGTATGAAACGAGATATCTCTGATTTCATATCAAAATGCTTAGTCTGTCAGCAAGTGAAAGCAGAACATCAGGTTTCGTCTGATTTGTTACAACCGATTCTGATTCTCGAGTGGAAATGGGGTAGAGTGACAATGGATTTTGTTTAGGGATTGCCTCTGACTCCAAGAAAGAAAGATGCGATTTGGGTCGTAGTTGATCGTTTGACAAAATCTGCCATTTTATTCCGGTACGATCTGATTTCTCACTTGATAAGTTAGCTGAGCTTTATATTTCTGAGATTGTGAAATTGCATGGAGTGCCACTATCCATTGTATCTGATAGAGATCCGAGGTTTACATCTCGATTCTGGAAGAAACTACAAGAAGCTTTAGGCACGAAACTGCATTTCAGTACAGCTTTTCATCCGCAAACGGATGGTCAATCTGAGCGAATCATTCAGATCCTCGAGGATATGCTGAGATGCTGCATCCTTGAGTTTGACGGTACGTGGGAATCGTACTTGCCATTGATTGAATTTGCTTATAATAACAGTTTTTAGTCGAGTATTAAGATGGCACCTTATGAAGCTTTGTACGGACGTAAATGTCGTACACCTCTGTATTGGACTGAACTCAATGAAAATAAGCTACACGGGGTTGATCTGATAAAAGATACTGAACAGAAAGTGAAAGTAATCCGTGATAGTCTGAAAGCAGCGCCTGATCGTCAGAAATCCTATGCGGATTTGAAATGTAAAGATATTGAACTCGAGATCGGTGACAAAGTGTTTTTGAAAGTATATCTGTGGAAGAAAGTACTCCAATTCGGACGTAAAGGCAAGTTGAGTCCGAGATTCATCGGACCGTATGAGATTATTGAGCGTATTGGACCTGTTGCTTATAGATTGTTGTTGCCCTCTGAGTTAGAAAAGATACACAACGTATTTCATGTTTCGATGCTCCGTAGATATTGATCTGATCCATCACATGTGATTGCTCCGTCTGAAATTGAAATCCGATCTAATATGACTTACGAAGAAGAGTCGATCCGTATTTTAGCTCGAGAAATAAAAGAATTGAGAAAAAAGAAAATTTCGTTAGTAAAAGTGTTGTGGCATCGACACGGTGTAGAAGAGGCCACGTGGGAGCCCGAAGATTTAATAAGACAGCAATATTCGAATCTATTTAACGGTAAGATTTTCGGGGATGAAAATCCCTAAAGGGGGAGAATTGTAACAGTCCGGTTTATACCCAAGTCGGAATAGTGGTTTCGGGACCACAAATTCGAGTAGTGAATTATTTTAATATTATTTTCTGTGCCTTTGAAATGTGATTAAGCATGTGTTAAAGTTCCGTGAGTTAATTTGTCTGTCTGTGTTTAATTTGAGAAAAGGACTAAATCGCATAAAAGGTAAAAGTGGCCTTCTATTTAATTGAATGGCCTAATTGATGTGTCTTCTTTTGCATGAGGCCTTATGTTGTAAATTGGCCTTTTAGCAATGTAGTGGACGACATATTAATGTGATAAATAGTTTATTTTATATGATAATGGTTTATTAAATGATGAATATTATAATATAAAGTTTTAATAATTAAAACAAAATATGAATAAGTGGCCATATTCATCATCTTTGGCCGAATAAGAAAAGAAAAAGAAAGGAACAAAAGCTTTCAAGGGTTTCGACCATTTCAAGCTTAAATTAAGGTAAGTTTTGGTTTTAGATTTTGATGATTTTTATGTTTTTGAGATTGTTGCTTAGTCTACTATCAAGCCCATGTTGTAATTTGAAGAATTGATGATATTTATGAAATTTTCCATTGATGAAATGGTGAGATTTGTGATGTTTTATGGTGTTAAATGAAAGATATATGTTAGATGAACATATGTTGTTCTTGAATTTTTGATGAATTTAGCTAAATAGGGCTAAATTGATAAAATAGCATTTTGAAGGATTAATTTGTGAAATAAATGAAATGTGAGGACTTATATGAGCATGGGTGGCATTCGGTTAAGCATGAGTAATATGAAATTTGGTGTATTTTGTGAATTTTTGAAATAGGGACTAAAATGTCCAAATGTGAAAATATGAGGGCTAATTTGTAAATTGCCCTAAATATGTGATTTTGGATTGAATTGAATGTGTTGGTAAATAAAAGGGTTAAATTTGAATATGTATAGATCAAGAATCGAAGAAAACAAACTTAGATCGCGGGAAAGCAAAAGTAGTCGAATAGCCGTCCGTTTCAGCTAAACCGAACTCGAGGTAAGTCGATATACAAATAAATGCAATTGTATTGAATTATATATGTTCATATGATTATTGATAAGGATGAATGCTCATGAGATGATGTATACATGAATTCCGAGATAGAATTGATTTAGAGACAATATCCGAGAAGTCTCGTTTGAATCTAGGAATAGATAGGATTAACTATGTCATGACATAGGTGTCTGTTATGTGATATCATGTAAGACTACGTCTGGGACGTTGGCATTGATTCGAGATTTCGTATAAGACCACGTCTGGGACTTTGACATTGATATGAGTTTTACGTGTAAGACCATGTCTAGGAAATTGGCATCGTATTGATTTCGAGTAAGACCCTGTCTGGGACAGTGGCATCGATATTTGATTACGTGTAAGACCCTGTCTAGGACAGTGGCATCGATATCTGAGTACATGTAAGACCTCGTCTGGGACGTTGGCATTGTACGACTATTTCGAGCTTTCTGAATATCCTATTTAGTTCTGAACGGTTCAACGGGCAAGTCTGAGAAATGAACAACTCTGTGAATTGTATATCTGTTTCAGGTACGTTTGAAAAGTACACTATGTGTGTATGAAAGGTAAGTATCTATATGAACTTACTATGATGATTATATGCAAAGAAATAATGAGATTTCATATGAAGATATGCTTGAATAAGCTTTGTGTATATGTGATATATGAATTGAAGAATGTGGTAAGAAATGGCTTAACAATTGAGCCAAGGAATGTATGAGATGAATTTGCTATGAGAACCATTAATGTTATTGCATCAATTTGGTTATATACATTTTATGATAAGTTTATTTGTATATGGCTTGCTAAGCTTTTGAAAGCTTACTCTGTGTGTGTGTTTGCTCTGTTTTATAGATCGTCAAAGCTACTGAAGGCTCGGGACCGTCAAGGACCGTCATCACACTACTCAAACTCATTTTGGTACCTTTTGGATATGTATATACTAAGTATGGCATGTATAGGCTAGTTATTTGGTACAAGTTTGAGATATGAACTTAGCCATGGGATGTGGCTAGTTATATGTATTGGAAATATGCATGAGTGATGTGGTATATGATGATGGTTTTGGTTTGATTATATGATCATGTTATGGTAAAATTTGTGAAAGGTAAATTGATGCTAAAATAGCATATAATTGGGATCTATGAAATGAATATATGTTTGGTAAGATGTTAATGTACCATGCATGGTTAGACATGTGAATTTCTTAAGCAAACTAGTATATGAGTTGGCATGAATGGAAATGAGATTGAATGAGATATTATGTTGTTTGTTTGACATGTCTTTGGTTGTCAAATGTACATGAAATGGATTGGTTCTTTGCTTGTAGGGATGACCTTTGTGAGGGTGGTATTATGGCCTTGCAAATGGCACATTTAGCTTACACGTGCGTGGCACACGGCGTGCTTAGTGGCCGTGGGATTTAGTCGATGAGCTAGCTCAAGTATACACGCCATGGTACACGGGCGTGCTCGTAGCCGTGCGAAATAGTCGATATCTAGCCTAGAGCACACGGCCATGGCACACGGGCGTGCCTGATGGCCGTGGAGATAAGTCAGTATGCCTGCCCTGTTTTGGCACGGCCAGGACACATGGGGGTGTCTAGTAGCCGTGGGAGGTACACGGCCTGACTGCACGGGCGTGTGACCTCTGCAGTGTTCAAAAAGTTTTAAATTTCTAAGAATTTCCGTATACGTTCGGTTTAGTCCCAACCCTTCTCTAAAGCATGCTTAAGGTCTCGGTGACCTATTTAAGGGACATAGTGATTGCGATTGATGATTTGTTTAATGAAATATCTGTAAAAGTTTTTGATCTGTCCGGTAATGCCTTTATCCCTAATTCGGTGACAGATACGGGTTAGGGGTGTTACAAGGTAAACTTCCAAACTATCGAGGCATCTGCGAGTGATGTTGAAAAAGAAAAATTCTCGCGCACATTCTTCTTGAGGTTGTTCGAGGGTTTGCTAAAGCAGATATATCTCGCAATCTGGTACATTTAAAGTGGCTACTACTACTAGCCGACTTGAAAGAAACGAGATGATTTAGTTGGGGATCAGTGGTGCTGACGACATTGTACCCAGAAATGTGTCGAACGACGATACCAGAAAAAGTTAAAACCGGCGGTTGCATGCTTCTTTTTCAATCGTGGGTATGGTATCGACTGCTATTTTTTACGCCATTGAGTGGAACTCTCTTATGAATTCTATCTCGTAATATGGTAAAATTCATTTGATAATATCATCATCATTTTTATTTTTAATTGTTGTAATTTTGAAATAACATATTATTTGAATAGGTGGAACAACTCTGCGAGATACAATAGTATACTGACCAAGCTCGAGGATATCCGACTAGTTTTAAATCAACAAATCAAAGAGTAGGTTAGTTTATGAATTTCAAAGCTTTTGATTTTTTATTCTAACATTTGAAATTAAATATTATACACATGCTAAAATTTATAATTTCATATTATAGTTTGTATGGATGCCATAGGCGGACTCAAGGATTCAAGATTGAGTCCGGCCAAATTTTTGGCCAATCGCAACATCTGGCACGTCAAGATGCCATTGATCATTTTTGCAAGAATTGAGATGCACAAATCTGACCGATTGATGCGACAGTTTAAGTGTATGCAACATATTCTGCCACCATACCAGGAGCTCGATGACTTGCACAAGATTAACATGTTGGGGAGACTCGAGAAGATTGGCCAACATTCCACAAGAAGTATATCGAGATTTGGTAGTGTAGGTATGAATTTTTGCCAACGCCTGAACCATTTCTCACACCAGATTTAGCGACATCTCCGAGATTACATGGATTGGAAAAGGCATAACGACAAGCTATATCTACTACCGGGTTTAGAAAGGAGTGGGCAACATCACCGTTGGAGGCCAAGACAAGGGTCCATCAATCCTAGGTCGGGAGAAGATACCGCGGGGTGATCAACATTTGCTCTATCTCCATAGGAGGATTTGATTGCAGTGCAACCTCTCGGTCAGTATGGTTGATTTATTTTTGGTTCTAACCCAATTTATTTGACACAAGCATCACAACACACACAATCATTCCTCGGATCAAAACCTTCAGCTCCAATTTATTTTACACTAGCACTGCAACATGCACAATCATTCCCTGCATTAACACATTCAGCACCAGTTTACTTTACACAAGCACCACAACACACACAATCATTCCTTGCATCAACACCTTCTCCAAGGGTATATTTTGCACGACCGTTGCCCACCGTATCATATTACACACCAATCCCACCATCAACACTTACGCATCCAGTATCGCCAGTAATTCCCATCTTTTATCAGCAATCGACCCATGCTACACCATATAGTCATCCGTCGATAGTGTCGCAAACACCCCCAGCATCGTCGTTCTATCGAGGTGGGTCATTCTCGCAACTGTTCATTCAAACAGGGGGATGTACGATGGGCGGCTAGGACATGGTTGTAGTCAACCACGGAGGAAAGAGATGATTGTGGCAATTAACCCCGACGTGCATGTGAAGATGAAGACAAAGTCAATGAGGAGCCGCCAACCCAAATAGTATGATGGAACCTTAGGCATACACGACGCCCACATTCGGGATACCGATGATTATGTTATTTGTAATTTTCCCAAATTGTATGCTTTTTTTTACATCCCAAATGTACACTTATTTACAATATATGAAACAAATTTATTAAATTGGTTTGCTTTGTGCCATATCATATTGTGAGTTTAAAATTTACAATTATTTCTGTTACTTTTTCATTTAAGTTTTTCTTTATCCATTTGTTAAGTATAATATTTTGAAAAAGCAAAAAATTGCTCAGAAGGTTCCAAAAAAGATTAAAACTTTGGCTTGCATATTGTAATATATATTACTTGAATAATTAATATTAACTTACACTTTGCAAAAAAAAAATAATAATAAATAAACGCATAAGTAAGTATTTTAATTAGCTCTTCTCCCTTGACACACGTGAAATTTGTGGGGGAGAAAAGGCTCCCCTGCAGCGGTGTTTTTCGAGAATCCCAGGTTGTAAGGGTTCAGAAGTAATCAAGTTTGGTGGTTGAAATGCCTAAAGAGAAAACGCCCCCTACAAGGGGTTTTCATCTGACATGATAGTGAAAACGCTTCCTGTAGGACGTGTTTTCTAGCCACATGTTTGACATGTCAGTGGAAAACGCGTTCTGTAGGAAGCGTTTCCACTGCCATACCAAATGAAAATGGACCTTGCAGGGAGCATTTTCTCTCTTTCCATTTCAACACCAAGGCTAACTTTATTGCTTTTGAACATCTGCAACTTAGGATTCCTGGGATAAAAAGAAAAAAAATTCCCTTTTTACCCCGCTCACATCCCTTACTCACCCATATCTCAATCTCTTTTAAATTGGTTTTTTCTTTCCCTTGCGTGTTAAAATTTTTGGGTTTAAAGATTTATTTCTCTCTCGCTTTGAGTGAGACATAGTCATAGTTTTAAGTTGTGTTTGGGTTCATGGTGATGTTGTGGAGTTCAAAAACCTACAAATTTCACCTGCCGTGTAAGTATGGAGTCATCACCTGAGAAGCCGAGATTGTTTTGTAACTCGAGGTCTAAGTTGGCGATGATTATACCGTCTCAGGTTGAAGTGTAACTACGGCTTCAAGTTTACAAATGTTATGCTATCAAAGGATGGAGCATATCCGGGGTTGTAGTTGATGATGCTAATGCGAGCATGGCAACGAGTTTCTCCTTGTTATAGGAGCATGCTTAATAAAACCCATACACTAGTGCGAGGAAGGAAAACGTAAGGGGCTTTCTAGTATAATCAAGTATTTCGTGTTTTCCATCTCCACTGAATGTGATGACCTTGTTAGTATAACCTATTACACCTTAATTCTATCACAGGTTTTAATAACGGGGTCATCACCTTCGGTGGTGATGAATAAGACGCATTACTTGATTATACTGAAATGCCACTACGTTTTTCTTCCTCAGACTTGTGTATGAGTTTTATAAAGCATCATCTTTTGATGAGAAGAACTCATTTTTGTGCACGCATAACCACTATCAACTACGACCCCATTTATGCTCCATCCTTTGACAGCATAGCCTTTGTAAACTTGAAGACTAGGACCTTGAGTTGCAACACGATTTGGCTTTTCGGGTGATGGCTCCATACTCACATGGTAGATGAAATTTGTAAGTCGCCTAGCTCTACGCACCACTGTAAATTCAAACATTCCTTAAAACTATAACCATGTCTATCTCAAATACGGATAAAAATAAATCTACAAACTTCTAATTTCCAACCATAAGAAAAAAAAAGAAAAAAAATAATTTTTAGCAAAGTGAAAACGCACCCTGTAGGACACATTTTTATTCTCTCACCTGAAAACCCAACCTACAGGGTGCGTTTTCCTTTCTCTTTTCAAAAACAGTGTAGATTGGTAAATTTTAAAAAAAAAACAGCCTAGTTTCTCAAATTTTTTTAATATATTGATATGATTCTGACCAGATTTATTATTAAATAGATTTTCAAGAAAATTGCTTTATTTCTTGTATTATTCATTTATTTTTTTAAACAAACCTTGTTAACCCCTTAAAAAGAAAATTCTTGTTTAGGAACAAAAAATAAACTATTTTACCAAGATGGGAATTATAGTAAATTATATTTGGAGTAAATTATAGTTAAAATATATTTGTTGAAAATTGCTTTGGTTAGCTTTAAAAAAATGGTTTCATTTATTTATTAGTTTTTGTTATGCAAATTGCTAGTATTTCATAAGTAGAAGAATCTATGATTTTATCACTTTTACTATTCGATGAAATTAATAATAGAAAATAATTGTAAAGCTTATCTCTATGTTAAGGAGGAAACAAATCCTAAAAGGAAAATTGAGCACGGTGGTGATTAGTAGGTCATTAATTATCTTATGTTCATTAATTAGAGGTTTTGATTAGTTATGTGACGCTCCACATCTGTTTTGGTCGTCGAATCCAAAGACGTGACGTAAAATTACATTGCCAAAGTAACTCAAATGAACTTGATATAATTTTACTAAGTAACATGCATCCAAACAAATAAATCACGTATAATTCCAATTAATTCACATAAACATGTTCAATGAATGTCAATTGATCTAATTTAAAGTATTTAGGAGTTGTACGGTGTCAAATACGAAGTTGGGATTTGAATCCAAACTCATTTATACAAATTCTACTGTGGCCTTCATGTCTCGAGACACGATGAATTTGATTTTCTTTTATTTGGTGTTAAAGTGTCTTGAGACTTAAGGATACATGTACCGAAACTTGGGTGACACAATTCCCTTGATTCAGATCTCTAGTTTCAATGTTTATGTGTCTCGAGACAAAAGGGTTCTTGTATCGAGACTTAAAACAGGACAAAATTAATATTGTTTCGATGTCGTGTTGCCTTGAGACGCAAGCCATAGTGTCTCGAGACTTGGACCATGATGTCTGGACACTTGCTTGGTAAGTATTGAGACCTATACCCAGAAATGCATAATTTGGTCATTTTTGTTCTTGGGGTCTCAAGACATTAATGTAATATGTCTAAAATGAACATTTAAATGCATTCAAACACCAACCAATTCATACCTAACTTAAGCAAACTTAATACCAATTTCATATGCCTTAACTTAACAAATAAATATTTAACCAAATATCCAAACAACTTAGCAATCAATTCATCTCAACCTAACGCAGTTAAATAAATGACTTAATACTTATAGCTACACATACTCATTCATTACCCAAGAATTAAAACTCAACAAAAAAAACCTTATAGATCCATAGCTAACAAAGCATATTGTCACATTTGAAATCCTTTTAACCCAAAAATTTTAAACAATTAGGGTTTAAGTTGAAAGAAACTGTAAGTTAGCGGTCATTACTGAAAAACCAGGAAAAGCTAGAAACGGAATGGAGTATGGTTGAACCAAGTCTGGTCCGATTAGATTGAAACCAGCCGGTCTCTTAATGGGAGACAAAATGGTTACAAATGAATGGTTGATATGTGGTTGGAGACCATGTATGAAGGGTTATAAATAGTTGAGAAATGAATCCTCAGACAATTTCCTCTAAGTTTGTTTAATTTCTCCTCTTCTTCAACATCCATGGTTGCTTTGAGGAAGCGGTGGTCATGGAAAGCTTTGTATGGAGTGACGACCAGGATGTTTAATTTGGAAAAGTAGGAAAACCAGTAAACTGCTGCAGGAAGATGGAAGCTCTAGCGTTCGGAGAAGCTAAGCGGACAAGGCGACGGGGTATCAGGTGAGTTTCTATAGTCAAACCCAGAACTGCAAAAGTATGATACATGTTTCATAAGTTTATGAGTGTCCACCATTATAGTTTAATATGTATGACTAGAAGAAATCTTGAAACGGAATAGAAGAAGTTAGGAATGGGAACATGGGATGACTCTATTAGATACTGCCATATAGTCATACTGAGTGCAAACTGTGAGGAGCAAATCTCTGGGCCTTGGGAGGGAACACTGCGGTATTCGAGTTTCAAGGTATAGGATAGTGAAATGGAGGAGTAGATGGAACGAAATGGGATGAGTGAATAGGAAAGATCATGGCTAAGCCACAGAACCGATCGGAGGCTATACACCTAAAGATGAGTAAGACCATGGTTGAAAGACGCCATGGCATCACAACAACTGATGTGTAAGACCATAGTTGAAACATGCTATGGCGTAATGATATAGATGAGTAAGACCATGGCATCAAAGTTAGTACACCGAGACGGTAAACACGGGGCTGCATTGAGTAAGACCATATCTGAAAGACGTTATGGCATCAAGTGATGAGGTAACGACAATAATGAGTAACACCATGGTTGAAAGATACCATGGCATCACAATCAGTTCACCTGGATGATAAACATGGGTGATATTGTGTAAGACTATGGCTGAAAGATGCTATGGCAACAAAAGATGATTTCGTAACACCCCTTACCCGTATCCGACGCTAGAACAGGATTCGAGGCATTACCGTACTTAACTTACTTTAATATACAACATCGGGCTATAAAATTTTGTTCAACCTTAAACTTCTTCATTCACATTCGTAACATCCTTATTATGGGCCTACGAGGCCCTAAACATACAATTGGAATGGTTCGGAACCAAATCGAAAACTTTGGTGCACTTAGAAAGTTTTTACCTAAAATAGGGCCACACGCTCGTGTAGAATGGAACACGCCCATGTGGGCAGGCCGTGTGGTCACACACGCCAATGTTCTCAGCCCGTGTGGAATTTATTTTACATTTCGAACCTACAGGGGTTTTCACACGGCCGGACACACGCCCGTGTCTGTGGCCCGTGTCCTTCACATGGCCTAGACACGCCCGTGTCCTCACCCGTGTGAGAAAACCCTTGCATTCTGTTTATAACGTCAGCAATCCCTTAAGTGCACACAGCCTAGGCACACGCCCGTGTGCTGGCCCGTGTGGCAAATCAAATTCTCGTAAATTTGATGCAGGGGGCACACGTCCTGTCAACACACCCATGGGGTTGGCCGTGTGTCACACACGACCTAGACACACACTTGTGTGTCTATCCGTGTGGACAATTATAAGGCTATTTACCAAGCCAATTGCCACCCCGAAACATAATCACACATATACCAACTCAAGCAACATATAACATGGCAATAATGTACTATGAAGAATTACTAATCATTATTCATGCATTTCACATTTTAAACCATCAATTTCATGAACTTTCATTGCATGAACTCATCATCATTAAAACATGAAACTTGATAAATATTGGCCAATTCTCTATGGCCATTTACAAAATGAGTGTATAATATTAGTAGCCAACACTTTGGCTTCCAAATATGACATAACACAAGATGACCAAATTCCTATACATGCCATACTCAAAATGAATCAACTTTACTATACCAAAATAATAGTTGATAGTGTGATCCGATCTCCGACGTCCTACGATCCCCAAGCTAGCTTGGCGAAACTACAAGGAAAAGGGAAAAGAGAGGGGTAAGCTCATAGCTTAGTAAGTTTGCATGAATTAAAATAGCAACATATATGCTCATGGCAAAATTCGTTCATCTCATAGAACAATAATAACACAAGTTCTCAAGTACTTCGTCATACTTACTCATACTTACGCTTACCCATTACATATCACATTAGGGTATCATAGCTCGTATTTTACTCATGGAACCTGTATCACTTCATCACATAATTTAGCACTTATGCTTTCATAAACATAAACTTAAATCATAATCATATTTCACTTAAATGTAACTCTTTGACATCTTTATTTAGCTTAGCTCTTGCCATCTTTGCATGCTTAGCTCTTTTGCCCATTGAACTACTCGGAATATCGGGGGATACTCAATCTCGTCATGCTGGTATTATGATGCCAATGCCATATCCCATATATGGTCTTACATGGGATCGCCTTATGATGCTGATGCCATATCCCAGATATGGTCTTATACGGGATCTCTTAACCCGATGTCGATGCCATGTCCCAGACATGGTCTTACACGAGATCGTACATAGATGTCGATGCCATGTCCCAGACATGGTCTTACACGAGATCTTCCTTTGGTGCTGAGGCCATGTCCCAGACATGGTCTTATACGGGACCTCCTTTATTTGGTGCCGATGCCATGTCCCAGACATGGTCTTATACGGGACCTCCTTCATTTGGTGCCGATGCCATATCCCAGACATGGTCTTACACGGGACCATCCTCATCTCATGTCGTGACATAGGTATCCTCGTTATTCCGAATCTTCAACCGGGACTTCAACTTATTATAAATCTCATTTCAATCTCAATGAAACATTATTGATCAATTTTCATGAAGTTAATATAAATATCTCATAGAATGAAGTATTTAAAGGCATAATAACATTATATAGCTTTAATTTCACACAAACTTACCTCGGCACTCAAAATGTGTGTAATTGATCAATTTAGTCCCCAATCTTGTTCTTGCCTCGATTTCGGTTCGGGCTTCGTGTTTCTTGATCTATAATAACAATTCACTTGTTTAATACTCAGATTAACTAAATTGACTCATAAATCATACTTTGGAAAAATTTATGATTTTGCCCCTAAACTTTCACATATTTACACTTTTACCCTTAAGCTCGTAAAATGATTTTTATTCAACTTTCTTGTATTTTAAGCCTAGCCAAATCTTTTTCTTAACTATAAAAACCTCTAATTTCCACTATTTCACCCATGTATGACCACTTTCTTAAGTTTTACAATTTAGTCCTTTTATGCATTTTTCATGAAAATTACTTAGAAAAAGATATTTATCATACATCAAACTCTCATATTCTTCCATAAAACATCAATATACATGCATGTCTTACATGGGTAAATTTTTGAACATAAACCCTAGCTCAAAATATAGCTAGAAATAGCTAAATCGAGTTACGATGATCTTAAAAATACGAAGAACATTAAAAACGGGATTAGGATGCACTTACTATCAAGCTTGGAAGTTGAAGAAACCCTAGCTATGGTGATCTTGTGATTTTCGGCCAAGGAGGAAGAAGATGGACATGATTTTGGCTTCTTTTTCCCTTTTTAATTCTTTTATTAACTAAATGACAAAAATGCCCTTAAGGCCCCTTTCTTTAGATTTTTCCTTCCCATGTCCATTTTTGTCCATCTTAACATTTAATGGTATAATTGCCAAATAAGAACCTCTAGTAAATTTTATACTTCTATTCCATATTTAAATCTTCTAGAATCTCATATTTTCTAATCTTTGCAATTTAGTCCTAATGGATAAATTGACTACTAATGAATAAAATTTCCTCATGAAATTTTCACATAATCATGCAAACATATTATAAGCCTCATAAAAATTATAAAACACATATTTCTACTTCGAATTTGTGGTTTCGGGCCACTATTCTGACTAGGCCCTAAATCGGGCTGTTACAATTCTCCCCCCTTAGGGATTTTCGTCCCCGAAAATCTTACCAGCAAATAGGTTGGGGTACTGGTTTCTCATAGCCTCCTCGAGTTCCTATGTAGACTCTTCTACCCCATGTCTTTACCACAATACTTTCACGAGAGCTATACTTTTATTCCTTAGCTGTTTAAGTTCTTGTGCTGGAATCTTAACCGGTTCTTCGCCATATGTCATGTCGGGTTGAATTTCAACCTCTATCGGTGTAATCACATGCGAAGGATCTGATCGATAACGACGTAACATAGACACGTGGAACACATCATATATCTTTTCCAACTCAGATGGTAAAGCCAATCGATAAGCTACCGGCCCTATCCTCTCGATAATCTTATATGGTCTGATAAAACGCAGACTCAATTTGCCTTTCTGACCAAATATGAGGACTTTCTTCCATGGTGACACTTTCAAGAATACCTTATCACCCACTTGAAACTCGATCTCTTTCCGTTTCAAGTCTGAATAGGACTTTTGTCTATCAGAAGCAGCTTTTAAACAATCACAGATTATTTTTACTTTCTATTTAGTTTCTCTAACCAGATCGACCCCATGAATCTAATTTTCCTTGAGTTCAGTCCAATACAAAGGCATTCGACACTTACGCCCATACAAAGCCTCGTAAGGCGCCATTTTCAAGCTCGACTGAAAACTATTATTGTATACAAACTCTACAAACGGTAAATACTTTTCCCAGATGCCTTGAAACTCAAGAACATAACACCGGAGCATATCCTCAAGTATCTATATTAACCTCTCCGATTGTCCGTCGGTTTGTGGGTGAAAAGCCGTACTAAAACTCAGCTTTGTACCCAAAGCTTCTTGCAACTTTTTCAAAAATCTAGATGTGAATCTCGGATCTCAGTCCGATGTAATTGAAAAAGGCACTCCATGAAGCCTTACAATCTCAAAAACATACAAGTTTGCTAACTTATCAAGTGAATAGTTGTAACAGCCCGATTTAGGGGCTAGTCAGAATAGTGATCTTAGAATCACTAATTTGAGGTTAGAGAAATTATTTTCATGTTATGTTATGTGTTATAACATTTTTATAAGGGTGCATGAAAATTTTGGAGCTTTAATTTTAGCGATTTCTTGCTTAATCGCGAAAAAGGACTAAATCGCATTAAGTGCAAAAGTTCTATTTTATTTGCTAAAGGTGCCAAATAGCTATGAAATATAAATTGGAGGTCCCAAATGTGCAATTTGGCCTTGTTAAGTGAGTTGGCCGGCCATAGGATGCATAGGGGACAAGTGCATTTATTATGATTAAAAGTTGGTGATATTAGTTGGAGAAAATGAATAAAATAAGATGATATAAGCAAAAGTTATCATCTTTTTATTTAGTCTTCTTCTCCAACCGAAAATATCAACCATGGGAGGGCTTTGAAGGCTTGAAATTTCAGCAGCTCATTTTCTCTACAAGTAAGTCATTTTGATGGTTATTTTTGATGATTTTTGTATTTTTGGAGTCCTCAAAGCTTAAGCTAGCTAATGAGAGGACTAGTTTGCAATATGGTTGAAAGTCTAGGGACTTACCATGATATAGTTTATGTTGTTTTATGAGTTTTTATGGAAGAAAATGAATGATAGGATGATGATAAACAGCTTTTGTGAAAGGTGATGTTGTGAAAACACCTATTTGGACTAAAATGCAAAGGTTGTAATTTGTTCATTATGGCATGAAATAGTTGGAATTATTGATAGTTGTAAGAGGATGAAATGTTCAGCTAGGCTTGTTTAATAAGATATTGTGATGAAAATTTATTTACGAGCCTAGGGGCAAAATCATACTTTTGCCAGAGTATAAGGGCAAATTAGTCATTTTTTTGCTTAAGTGTAGATTACGGTGTATTATGATTTATAAGTGATTAAATGAGTAAATTCCATTAATCTAGATCAAAGAAAACGAGATTCGGACCTAGAACGGGTGAAAAGAGAAATATGGGCAAAAAGTCCCTTTCGACCCTTTCGACATCGAGGTAAGTTGATACGCAAATTTTTGTAATTACGTATGAGTTAATTTGATATTCCAATGTTGTATGGAATGTATATTTACTCTATGAATGTATGAAATATCTTTTGATGAGACGTCAAAAGAACTGAATCTAAGAGCAATGGGAAATGTCTATAGCATGATATGATGATAGTTAAGGTCCCGTGTAAGACCATATTGGAATATGACCTCAGTGTGAGAATTCGTATAAGACCATGTCGGGGACATGGCATCGATATGTTAATGCATGTAAGACCCTATCGGCGTATGATGTCAGTGTGACATTAGGTGTATGAAACTCAAAAGTGTTATTTAACAATTTGAGTGATTCAACGGGTATGTCAAAAATGAGAAAGTATGTGGTTGCACCATGAGAAACACAAGTGTGTGTTAGAATTGAATTGAGATGAATTCAGTATATGATGAACTCCTAGTGGGTTATGTGTAATCAATGCACCTTAGTTACATGAGATAGATTTATTGATGCATTGTGTGAATGCGAACGAGTATCATAGAAAGTTAAGTAAGAATAGTAGTGTGTGAGGATGTTCTCTGATGAACATTTGAAATAGACAAATGCATGTGGATAACTATCCATGAATGTATAATGAGTGGTGGGCTATGTGCGATACCACCCTACTAGAGATCAATGGAGGGCTAAGTGCGAAACCACCGAGAGTGTAGTAGTATGAGTGGCTATTGAAAACGCTGGATGTGTTGTTCTACATGATCATGTGGTGACCAGTGCAGGAATGTATGCTAATTAACACGAGCAGTTGGCTTGAGGCATGGTAAGAATGTGGTTGTATATATTCAATGAATATCAGTATTTGTCAGTTATATGCAGATGAACTTACTAAGCATTATTGCTTAATCCTTTTCCTTTCCCATCTCTTATAGGTTATTTAACTAGCTCGGGTTGGAGGCCGCCGGAGATGTTTTTACACTATCGAGTAGAAGCTTGGTATGATGTTTCAAGTTCTTTTGAGTCATGGCATGTATAGGGACCTCTTTTAAAGTTGACTAAGTCATAGTTAATATAGCCAAATGTGTTGGCGTAAGTGGGTTATGCTTTGGTTGTGAATAGCCATAGATGATGGCTTAAGTAGATTGTAATTGTATTGGAAATAGTTCTCCCTTGGGTTTGGGATGAAGAATTTATTGTATGAATTAAATGTCTTTAATTCAAGAGTTATATTGAGTACTTGGATATGCCTTTGGGTTATGAATTGTGTTGAAATGGATTGGTGTTGCATGTGTGCAATGTAGGGTGGCAAAAGGCTTGGTAGATAGCCATCTAATTGTCCACATGAATAGACACACGGGCGTGTGTCTATGCCGTGTGTGACACACGGTCAGCCCTATAGGCGTGTGAATCGACCGTGTGTCCCCTTGCATGCTAGGTTTACAAGTTAGTACGCTCCACGGGCTAGGGACATGGGCGTGTGCCCAGGCCGTGTGAAGTTTGCACATTAATTGTCGAATTTAAATCGACCACGGGTAGAAGACACGAGCATGTCTATGCCGTGTGAAGTTAGTCAGAATTGACCACGGGTGGAAGACACGGGCGTGTCTAGGCCGTGTGAAGTTGGTTAGGATCGACCACGGGTGAATGACACGGACATGTCTTAGGGGCACACGGGCGTGTCCCTAGACCAACACGGGCGTGTGGCCCCTATTTTGTTGAAAAGTTCTCGAGCTCGTAAAAGCTCCCAGAATAGTTCTGATACCTCTCGGAGGTATGTTTGGGGCCTCTTAGGCCGAGTATGTGCAAGTGATGGGTTTAAACGAAATTTTATAGCCTGTTTCGAAGTGTTAAGTAAGATTAAGCATGGTAATGCCTCGTATCTGGTCTCGGTGTTAGACTCGGGTAAGGTGTGTTACATTTAGTGGCATCAGAGCTATGGTTTAGTCGGTTCTCGGACTAACCTAGCGTGAGTAAGAGTCTAGCTATACATGCCATATATGGACCGTGATAGTGTGATGTCTCCCGGCTCTAACAAAATTATTTTGATAAGACAGGAATGATTTCCAACCGAGCTAATTTCAATAAGGTTGTAAGTGGCAATAAGGTAATTGAAATGTACTTATGCATTGTTGAAATTTAGAGAAGTATGAATAGAAGTTTATGACATGTGTATGATGAGGTATGGAATGATATAACTCCAGGTTGAGGAATGAGAGTTATGAAGTGATAAGCTTACCTATATTGGTTTGATATGTGTACGGCGTTATGTACCCAACCTATTGGGTTAAGTGCTTATAACGAGTAATTTATCCAGAGAATGGGATATGTGTGTATATACAACTATTTGAATGATGTATGATAAATATGTCCACATGGTTAAATCTCACATGTGATTTATTAAAGTAGAGAATGCATGATGTTTTGTTTTATGACTCATTATGAAGCCACACATATTATGGTGTGGAAATTAAACTGAGAAGTTTGACTAAGTAGAATGCAGGAGATGAGTACGGTAGTTTAATGATAAACTGATAAATAAGACCATGGTAGGACCATGGCAATACATGTGATCCCATATAAGACCATATCTGGGGCATGGCATTGGCAACGATACGTGATCCCGTGTAAGACCATATTTGGGATATGGCGTCGGCCTCGAATAGTGATTCCATGTAAGACCACGTTCGGGACCTGGCTTCGGCATGAAATCGTGTAAGACCATATCTGGGATATGGCATCGATATTGATATAAGATCCCGTGCAAGACCATATCTAGGATATGGCATCGGCATCGACATGAGTTCCATGTAAGACCGTATCGAGGATATGGCATTGGTATTGATATGAGATTTCATGTAAGACCATAGCGAGGCTATGGCATCGTGATGACATGTAAAGAAATAGCTGGGCTATGACGTTGTGATACGAGTAAGACCATAGTTAGACTATGGCAATCAGGTAAACGATGTACTCAAAATCTGTAAGACATTCTCTAAATTGATAAGTAATGGTAAGAGAAATTAGAGTTTAATGTTGAGTACTCGAGTAGACATTAAGGTGGAACTTGAGTAAGTGAAGTCACTGTTCGAAAGTATGAGTGATAGAAACAATTGTAGCATGATAAACATGAAAACTCACTTGGAGCGAGTTGTGTGACTATGATGATATTGCATTGATGATGAATATTAAATCATATGTATGTAGTCACGAGAGTTAGGTTAAGGGACTCTACAACCTCACCCCTTTACCACTGTTGAATTATGATGAGATGTTATGAGAGTCAAGTTGAGTAAGTTTGTATGTGATTAATGCAGTATTTACGTTAGCATAATTGAGAATGCTTTGTATCACATTGATACATGATACTCTACTAAATAGAGTAATTATTGTTAAACATGAGATGTTGAAGTCCTAGCGGACCATATTGAATATGAAAATGCCATCATCGAGATATGAAATGGATAAGGTCCCGTATAAGACCATGTTCGGGACATGGCCTCGGCACCGAGTTGAGATCCCGTATAAGACCATATCTGGGATATGGCTTCGGTAATGAAAATGAGAATCGTATAAGAACATATTCGGGATATGGCATCGATACTTGATTTGGAAGTCCATATAAGACCTTATCCAGGATATGGCATTGGCATTGAGAGGTGACTCCATATAAGACCACCTCGGGGATGTGGCATTAGTTTCGTACCTACATGAATGACGATGAATATGCGTCTTCGATTATCCCTAGTGATCAATGGGACAGATAGGTGAGTCTAGAGGTAGAAATGAGAATTGTACTAAAGTCATGTGAATGGACGAATACAGGCACTCGTGAACGAGTCAAGAAGAAACGAGTACGATGTGTGGCACGGTATGTGCTAAATCAAGGGCAAGTATGAGTAAGTTGGCTTGAAGCCTGTGATCTGTGCATGGTTAGTTAATGCCATGGATGGGTTATAATGATCTCCTTGGGTATTATGTATAAATAATTGTTGCCTTTCAGATCGATGTAGTTGTTCTTCTCATAAATTGTGATTATGTGAGAACGCTTAGGTATCGAAAAAAATCAGACTAAACGGTTGTCGATTTAGTTAATTGAAATCGACATTCCTTTATCTCCTTGTAACCCTATTCGGGTGCTTTGAGGGGAAGTTGGAGATGATTCTAGTATAAGGAGTGAAATCACAAGTTTCACATTGTGTGATGGGTTTTCGGTAAGCCAGAATAGAGTTAATGAATTCGATCGAGATGTCCCTACTATCGTGAGATATGACGATGGTAAAGGTTTTAGATTAGCATAGCAAGAGAAACTCAGATGAGAGTGTACTTGAAATATGTTCTCAGTGTGGAGAAAAGAGTAGATTAATGTATTGAAATATGATTCAAGTTTTGTGTATATTTACGCATGAATCAATAAGGAGAATAAAATTCTGTGTGTACGTGAGTAGGGAGTATGATACAAAGGTATGCTCATTGAAATGTTCAAACCGTGATGGTCGAGTTGAAAGCTATAGAAGGAACTATTAATTGAAAGTTCTAGTACCGAGTTCAGTCTGAATCGAGAAAAAGAGTTGCCAGATTGGTGATCCAGAGATGATCACTTTTATGTCCGTGGAGTGAGTTAGATGTTATGAAATGATCCATGGAAAAATTGATATGTATTTTCTGAATTTTGATGAGTTAGAGTATCTTATGCTGCAGAAGATTTTGAAAATGAAATAGTGGAAACGACTTGAACCATTACAAAGGTGTGTATAGTTATTGTAATACTTCTCAGATAGTAGACATAGTACAGATGTCTGGATGAAAGATCCATGTTAAGCAATGCGAGTTAGTTACTTGGTTGACCTTAGTTGGTAACATCCTAGTTTCAATGAGGTTAATGACTATAGCGAGTCTTCCTTTCAAAACAAAGGAGTTCAGAAGTGATTTAGTAAATGGTATTTTAAATAAGCTCTGAATGAGTTTATTTGAGATGATAAAATCCAGGTTGGATAAGATTTCTGTTGTTGATGTTTCCTCAAGATAGAATTTTAATGATGATGAATCCAGAACTTATACAGAAGTTTTGGCATGGGATTCAGTAGTAGGATATCTACTAATGCAAGAATAAGAAAGTACAGTTATGTGCATAAATGTTTTGACAATAGAGTACATTTCATGATATGATTGAGTTTATGGTCAGAAGTAGTTGATCACTAAAAGCTAAGTTTTCAAAGCATACAGGTCAAGACTATTACAGTCGGTGAATGCTTTAATGGGAAAGTGAGATAAAACCTTATAGATTTCAAATTTGGTTTGACAAAATCCCCAAGAAGGGGAATGTCATTTAAATTTGTAGTGGATCAACCGGTAAAGATCTGAATGATCATTTGGATATGTACAGAGTTCCAAATTGGTGGATTACTGAGTATATGCCCTAGAGGAAGAATAACCTAGGTCTCAAGTTACGCTTCGACCTTGTGTATTATAGCTTAAAGGTTGTTGGCAAGAGAAACTTGAGGATAGGTGGATTTGTGATTTTGAAGAGTTGATGGAAATGTTTTAAGAATGTTGGTAGCAACTCCTCCTAATAAGATTTTCGCGGACGAAATTCCCTAAGGGGGGAGAATTGTAACAGCCCGATTTAGGGGCTAGTCGGAACAGTGATCTCAGAATCACTAATTCGAGGTTAGAGAAATTATTTTCATGTTATGTTATGTGTTATAACATATTTATAAGGGTGCATGAAAATTTTGGTGCTTTAATTTTAGCGATTTCTTCCTTAATTGCGGAAAATGACTAAATCGCATTAAGTGCAAAAGTTCTATTTTATTTGCTAAAGGTGCCAAATAGCTATGAATTATAAATTGGAGGTCCCAAATGTACAATTTGGCTTTGTTAAGTGAGTTGGCCGGCCATAGGATGCATAGGGGACAAGTGCATTTATTATGATTAAAAGTTGGTGATATTAGTTGGAGAAAATGAATAAAATAAGATGATATAAGCAAAAGTTATCATCTTTTTATTTAGTCTTCTTCTCCAACCGAAAATATCAACCATGGGAGGGCTTTGAAGGCTTGAAATTTCAGCAGCTCATTTTCTCTACAAGTAAGTCATTTTGATGGTTATTTTTGATGATTTTTGTATTTTTGGAGTCCTCAAAGCTTAAGCTAGCTAATGAGAGGACAAGTTTGCAATATGGTTGAAAGTCCAGGGACTTACCATGATAGAGTTTATGTTGTTTGATGAGTTTTTATGGAAGAAAATGAATGATAGGATGATGATAAACAACTTTTGTGAAAGGTGATGTTGTGAAAACACCTATTTGGGACTAAAATGCAAAGGTTGTAATCTGTTCATTATGGCATGAAATAGTTGGAATTGTGGATAGTTGTAAGAGGATGAAATGTTCAGCTAGGCTTGTTTAATAAGATATTGTGATGAAAATTTATTTACGAGCCTAGGGGCAAAATCGTACTTTTGCCAGAGTATAAGGGAAAATTAGTCATTTTTTTTGCCTAAGTGTAGATTACGGTGTATTATGATTTATAAGTAATTAAATGAGTAAATTCCATTAATCTAGATCAAATAAAACGAGATTCGGACCTAGAACGGGTGAAAAGAGAAATGTGGGCAAAAAGTCCCTTTCGACCCTTTCGACATCGAGGTAAGTTCATACGCAAATGTTGTAATTACGTATGAGTTAATTTGATATTCCACTATTGTATGGAATGTATATTTACTCTATGAATGTATGAAATATCTTTTGATGAGACGTCAAGAGAATTGAATCTAAGAGCAATGGGAAATGTCTATAGCATGATATGATGATAGTTAAGGTCCCGTGTAAGACCATGTTGGAATATGGCCTCGATGTGAGAATTCGTATAAGACCATGTCGGGGACATGGCATCAATATGTTAATGCATGTAAGACCCTATCGGGGTATGATGTCAGTGTGACATTAGGTGTATAAAACTCAAAAGTGTTATTTAACAATTTGAGTGATTCAACGGGTATGTCGAAAATGAGAAAGTATGTGGTTGCACCATGAGAAACACAAGTGTGTGTTAGAATTGAATTGAGATGAATTCAGTATATGATGAACTTCTAGTGGGTTATGTGTAATCAATGCACCTTAGTTGCATGAGATAGATTTATTGATGCATTGTGTGAATGCGAACGAGTATCGTAGAAAGTTAAGTAAGAATAGTAGTGTGTAAGGATGTTCTCTGATGAACATTTGAAATAGAGAAATACATGTGGATAACTATCTATGAATGTATAATGATTGGTGGGCTATGCGTGATACCACCCTACTAGAGATCAATGGAGGGCTAAGTGCGAAACCACCGAGAGTGTAGTAGTATGAGTGGCTACTGAAAATGCTGGATGTGTTGTTCTACATGATCATGTGGTTACCAGTGCAGGAATGTATGCTAATTAACACGAGAAGTTGGCTTGAGGCATGGTAAGAATGTGGTAAGAGATAGAATGAGTGAGCTTCAAGAATAGTTGAGTAAGTAACCATGAGTTTATGAGAAAAACTCATTATAATACCTTGCTGTAACAGTCCGGTTTATACCCTAGTCAGAACAGTGGTTTTGGGACCACAAATCCGAGTCTAAATAATATTTTAATATTATTTTTTGTGCCCTTGATGAGTGTTTAAGCATGTATTAAATTTTCGTAAGTTAATTTGTCTGTTTATATGTTTAATTTGACAAAAGGATTGAATTGCATTAAATGTGAAAGTTGCTTGCTATTTGTTAAAGTATCCATGTGTTGTGGCTTTGTAAAGGTGAATGCCTTATATGGCTATTAAACCACTATTTAGTTAGTGGATGGATATGGACAAATATATCCTTAATGCATAGTTGTTTTATTTATTAATTGGAAGGTTAATTTAGTAAATGAAATAATAATGTTATAATGAAAATAACATGGAAATAAGCTATTATCATCCTTCACCTAGCCGGATATTGAAGGAAGAAAAGAAAGAAAACTATCCTAGGTTTCGGCACTTACAAGCTTGAATTAAGGTATGTTTTTGCTTTGGTTTTTGATGATTTTTATGTTTTTGAGATTGTTGCTTAGTTTACTGTTCATATGTCTGTCGAGTTTTAAAATTTATAAAGAGAATGATCGAACCTGGAAACTAACTCTGACAACGATTGAGGCAAGTGCACCTATCGAACAGTAGTATAGCTTAGGCAAGACCATATTGTCGAACCCAAAGGAACTAAAAGTACTAATACTAACTTTCTTTCTATTATTTAACCTAAGAATTAAGCGAATGGTTGTTTAATCTAAATTAATTAACTACTAGACTAAAGACTCTAAGACAAAGAAGAATGAATTTGGGAGAATACTTGAGGAAAAACCAATTAATTAAGACGACACCCAAGGAAGAATCCACCTAGACTTCACTTGTTATCTAACTCTGAACTGCACGATGTATTCACTTGACTTGATCCGTAGGATTCCTAATTTATATTAAACCTTCTCTCGAGGCGAATAACGTCTAACCCTAGGTTGATTAATTGAAATCTCTTTCTAATTAAAACCCCTAGAATTGCATTAACTCGATCTATGGACTCCCATATTAGGTTTCACCCTAATCCGCAACGCCTCGTCACCATATCTCTAGGCGCGCGATCAACTCCGCTTAACTATGCTAGATCTACTCTTAGCGGGACTTTTGCTCCTCCACCTAAGCACATCAAACTTGAATCGATATCCATGAAATATCAACACAAGAATTAAGAACACATAATTAAGAACAAATCAAATATTTATCATATAGTTCAAAGAAATTATAACAAGATTCATCTAAGTTTCATCCCCTCGTGTATCGAGAGGGTTTAGTTCATAACAATAAAAGAAAACATCTCAGAAGAAAAGATAAAACAAAACATAAGAAATCCCTAAAACTCTTTGAAGGAATTGAATAGGAGATCCTCTGTCTTGAGTATAATTTCGGCTTCTTGAGATGGATCAACTGGCTATCCCTGAGCGAATCCCCACAAATATGCCCTCTCTGGCCTAGCAAGACGCCCCTAAACGATAGCTTTGGGCTCCTCCTTTCAGGTCATACTTAGGGTGTATTTATAGGCTTTTGGAATGTGTTTCTTTGCCCCTATGTATCCAAATCCGATTGAAATTGCTCTTTGCCACGGCTGGGGCACGACCTCTGGCACACGCCCGTGTAAGTCGTGGCCAGGCCGTGTGGACTTCGTTGATGAGGCATGGCCTTGCATCTCGTGGCTAGACCGTGTTTCGAGATTATTGAGGAGGCACGGCCGTGTGGTCTTAGGTCCAGGCCGTGTCAATTTCGTGCTTTGGCCTATTTGGCCCGTTTTAAGCCTGTTTCTTGTTCTTTTCATCCTCCGGTGCTTTCCTGGGTATATAACATGAAAAGAAAGGATTAAGAACACCTTTTTACATAAAATAAGGGATAATTCATCCAGAAGCATACTAAATGTGGGATTAAAATATATTACTTTTACGGTTTATCAAATACCCCCACACTTAAGCTTTTGCTTGTCCTCAAGCAAAATTCTCAACTTAGAATTAAAACGAACTTTCCATAATTCATAATAGTCATTAATAATGTTTCATCATAATTCAAGGATAATTTATACATGGATAATTCAACTCAAAGAGTCCTAAAGATTCAAACAGTCTAAGTCATACATTTGTAGCACAAAACATAGGTGTTTTCCCTCATCTAAATAATTACCTCTGGTTCAAAACCGACAAGAATTGACATCCTTACTAAAGATTCACTCAAATTACTCAAGGTGTTTAAGGTTCAGAATTAAGCACTCAAATGTCAAACCTTAAAAGTTAATCCCATAGGCTTGCATGAAAATCAAATCTCCACCACTATAAAATGAGATGATACACAAATCAAAAGGTATTTAGTAGGGTTGTAATGGGGCTTGGGTTAAAGGTGTAGTTAAAGGCTGAATTAGAGGGTTAGAATCGAGATTGAATTGACAAATTACCTAACCAGAAACAACGAACTAAATAAAAGTGATTACATCAATTTGAAAAATACTAATACTACGAGCTTCTTCTTCAATATTTTGAATTCAAACGTATAAGCTCTTTAATCACAAAACTAATAATGAATACTTTTTGATTGATTTTTTTTACATCATAAATACATAACAAAGGATAAATTACTGAAATAAAAAACATAGTTAGGCTATTAATCAAATCAAATCTCGATATAAGGGTAGTTAAAAAGGATGGTGATAATAAATACAAAGGGTTTTTGGGTTAGTATTAGTGGGTAAGTCAATAAAAAGGTTGTTAGGATTAAACGGGGTTCACTAGAGGTTAATTATGAAGGTAGGTATTTAGTGGAGTAAGTGGGTTAAATCCTAGGTGCCTTTATCATTTCTGTATATCAAATCAAAGGTGTGGTCTCGACATGTATAATCGATGCAAGTTCTAGAATAACAAATCAATGTTGACACACTCATAATCAATGAAGTGAGCAAGAAAAAGAATTTACGCTCTATAAGGCTCAAAATCTCACAAAAATTATGGGTATTTTGATGTCAACCTCGTAAGTTTCAAACTTCAAAGTAATATTCAAATTCAGGAAGACAACCTAGAAAATTTTTTATTTTCATGAAAAATAGACTTATCATGCTTGATTCTCTAGTATTCTTAGAATTCAATCATCAATGCACAATTATCAATGACTTAATCTAAAACATATCAATAAAAATCATAAATCATGGAAATTTCATCCTAATTAGTAATATGAGAAAATTACTTAAAAACAAGACTAAATTCAGGGATTTGAGAATAATGCAAGAAGTTAGGCATCCTTAAGATTCACTCCCCACACTTAAGATGTACATTGCCTTCAATGTACAAAGATAGATAATATCATTATAAAATCATAAGATATGGGAAGAAGTGAAACTTCCTGAATTTTCGATGACATCCTTGGATTGGAGGTGAAAGCGACATTGGAGGTGTCGTTTTTTTGTTGTGGCGGTTACTAACGAGCTCTGTGCTAGATGAACAAATTGGGTAGCTCATGGAGGATTAGCCAGGAATTATTAAGACACATTTAAAATAAACTAAATATATAATTATAGACAAGAAAGATAATGAGAAAGAAAACAGAAAGTAAAATAAAATTAAAAGAAAAGATGGATGGACTGAGGGGTCCTTATTGTTGGATGGTTCGCGAGGTGGGTGTGACCTCTAAGGCTGGGAGGTGCTGGCGATGGTAGAAGTGGCGTGATTCCCTAGCAGCCTGAAGAACCTAACACTAAGACACTAAAGTAAAATAAACTAAATTAAGCATAAGATAGTCAAAGAGAAGGAAAATAAAGGAGAAGATAAAAGTAAAAGAAAAAATAAATGGTCTCAAAAACCCTTGGCTTGGCGAGTGATTGAAGCGGCCGGCATAAACTTATATAGATCGGTCTCCCTCTGGGAGACTATGCTTGATTCCTTCCGCTTCTTCGGCATGGTTTTGGTGTAGCTCAAGAGTATATAGAAGGGAATGTATTGGAGGAGGAAAGTAGGGAGAGGGTTGAGAAAGAAAAGAAAAACTAAATGGGCTGAATGGGTGAGAAGAGGGAAGGGTGGGTGGTTTAAATAGAATTCTCAAGTCAGGTATATTCACATGCCCGTGTCTTGTGGGCGTGGCATCTCACACGGCCGCATCGCACGGTCGTGGTGGGCTTTGTTCGTTTCTCCCACGCCCATGCTCAGGTCGTCACGCTCGTTGGTGATAAGTCAGTGTCGTCCACGGCCGCGTCGCACGGCCGTGGCATTTTGTCGGTGCCCTTGGGGTGGTGGTTGGAGTCCATGACTTGAAGATTTGATTCTTTCTGACTTGTACCTCTTCTGCCATTGTCAGTATGGAGATTCTGTACCTCCACACGGCCACGGCCACGGCCGTGTGCAAGGCTATGTGGGCTGGAAATCTGCACTTTTGGTTAGTTTAAAACTAGGTGTTTAACACTAAGATAAGAGAAGAAAGTAAAATGAAAACAAATACAAAAGTAATTAGGGTTAGTGCTCGGGTTGCCTCCCGAGAAGCGCTCGTTTAACATCTTAAGCTAGACTTTCCTCGTATTCACAACAAATCAGGGTGGTTTAAAAATTTGAATATCTTCCCTCATGCTATCAGTTCTATTTCCTTGATAAAGTTTAAGCCGAGAAGCGTTTATATTGAAAGTACCGAAAATAGGATTACTTACCTCGACTGTTCCGTATGGAAAAACACTGATTACCCTAAACGGTATTTCTTTGTTTGTGTTAGGGCCAGGATGAGATGTTTGAGGGTCTGTTTTTTCTATCAATACCTGATCTCCAATTTTGAACTTGTTTGCTTCGTGGAGTGTCTCTGGTTCTGCTTCGTGTATTCCTAATTTTTCCTTGAAATGCGTCTTCCACTCGTCTAGATCATCGACCTGAATCCCTTATTCTTTGTGTGTTATTTCTTTGTTGGCACATGGTATAGAATCGGGTTCAGTTGTATTCTTTCCCGGTGTTTCCTGAAAAGAAGGGTTAATCGAATGGTTATCAATAGAATTTGTTTTCTCACCTGGATTACTCGATGTTCTAGCCGAGTCGAGAGCTTAGAGAGTGACTGTCTCATTACCTACACGAAGTATTAGTTCTCCTGCATCAATGTCGATTTTAGTTCTAGCAGTTGCTAAGAATGGTCTTCCTAAAATTAAGGGAATCGAATTATCCTCATCCATGTCTAAGACAAAAAAATCTACTGGGAAAACGAATTTATCAATTTTTATAAGAACATCTTCGATAATACCCCTAAGAATTCTAACATTTTTAACAGCTAATTGAATGCTCATCCTAGTTTGTTTGGGTTTCCCAAGACCTAGTTGTTTAAACAATTTATAAGGCATGACATTTATACTTGCCCCTAAATCAGCTAAGGCATTATCAACAGTTAGTCTACCAATTAAACATGGAATTGTAAAAATCCCTGGATCTTTTAGCTTTCGCGGTAGTCTATTCTGTAACATTGCTGAGCATACTGCGTTTAATTCCACATGTGGCTCCTCGTCTAACTTACGCTTGTTCGTCAAGAGATGTTTTAAAAATTTCCTCGAATCTGGCATTTGTGAAAGAGCTTCAAGAAGAGGTAAGTTGATATGTAATTTCTTTAAAAGTTTAAGAAACTTACCGAACTGTTCCTCTATATCGTCTCTCTTCATCGCTTCGGGATAAGGAATGCGAGGTTGGTACTTTTTGATTACCTGTTTTGGCTTTTCTTGTGTTACCTCAACTTTACCTTTTTCTACCTCGTTTTCTTGTATTGGACTGGGTTCGTCTAACCCTATACTATCATGAGCTGTGATGGCTTGGATTTGCTCATTTGGGTTAATCTCAGTGTTGTTTGGTAGACGCCCTTGCGGTCGTTCAGAAATTATCTTTGCAAGCTGTCCAACTGTGTTAGTAAGTTGTCCAACTATCTTATTGAGTTCCCCAACTTGGCTCTCGATCCCTTTAATTGATTCCTGTTGGTTCTTAAGGGTGGTCTCAGTGTCTTGGAGACGGTTATCTGTAGTTGCCATGAATTTTGTCAGCATCTCTTCAAGGTTCGGCTTCTTCTCCTGTGGATAGGGCTGATTTTGGAAATTTTGAGGAGGTTGTTGTCTTTGATTTCCTTGATTTCCTTGTCCTCCCCATGAAAAATTTGGGTGGTTCCTCCAACCTGGATTATAAGTATTACTATAAGGGTTATTATTAGATCTGAAATTGTTACCTATATAGTTCATCTGTTCGTTCTCTGTGCTCGGTTGGTAGGGTGGGTACTCAGGATTTGCCACACTTCCACTTGCGTCTGCTTGCATTCTTTGGATGTACTGCGAAGAACACAAACTATCAAGCTTTTTATTCATCATCTCTACCTGTGTTGATAGCATGGTTACTGCATCGATGTTGAAAACTCCGGCTGATTTTGTTGGTTTTGTCCTTGTAACCTGCCACTGATAGTTATTTAGTGACATCTCTATGAATTCGTAGGCTGCTTCAGGAGTTCTATTGTTCAGGGTTCCACCGGCGGCTGAATCAATTAGTTGCCTCGTTGAGGGGTTTACACCGTTATAGAAAGTTTGGACTTGGAGCCACAAGGGTAAACCATGGTGTGGACACCTTCTCAAGAGATCCTTATATCTCTCCCATGCGTCATATAATGTCTCTAAATCCATCTGCACAAAAGAAGAGATATCATTCCGTAATTTAGCCGTTTTGGCCGGTGGGAAATATCTTAATAAAAATTTTTCGGTCATTTGATCCCATGTAGTGATTGACCCTCGAGGTAACGAGTTTAACCACTGTTTGGCTTTATTCCTCAAAGAAAAGGGAAATAAAACCGAAGCCGTATGGCACCATCAGAAATGCCATTTATTTTGAAGGTACAACAGAACTCTAAAAAAATAGCTATATGAGTGTTTGGGTCTTCGTCCTACAAACCATTAAATTGAACAAATTGTTGAATCATTTGTATAGTGTTAGGCTTTAATTCAAAATTATTAGCAGCTATAGCAGGCCTAACAATACTCGATTCGGCTCCTGTTAAATGAGGTTTAGCATAATCATACATAGTACGTGGAGCATTATTTTCTTCCACATCTTGTGGTGGTGGATTATTCTCATCCATCCCTTCAGTAGGATTGGATTCGTCTTGTTGTTCTTCTTCTTGGTAATTTAGGGCTCGCCTAATTTCTCTGCAATTTCTACGAACGGTAGCTTCAATATCACTGTCGTATACTAAAGATCCTCTCGGGTTCCTTCTAGTCATAAACTAGAGGTACCTGGAAGGAAGAAGTAATAAAAGAAGAAAAATTAGCAAATAAAATAAGAAATAAAATTAAATTGCAAAAAATAAAAATGGCTAAAGTAATAAAAATAGTGTTCTTAATATTTTAATTCCCACACAACGCGCCAAAAAACTTGATCGTATGTCCATCGAGTTTTAAAATTTATAAAGAGAATGATCGAACACAGAAACTAACTCGACAACGATTGAGGCAAGTGCACCTATCGAACAATAGTATAGCCGAGGCAAGACCAGTTATCGAACCCAAAGGAACTAAAAGTACTAATACTAACTTTCTTTCTATTATTTAGCCTAAGAATTAAGCGAATGGTTGTTTAATCTAAATTAATTAACTACTAGACTCTAAGACTCTAAGACTCCTGCCCATGTCTCAATTTAATGAATTGATGTTGTTCATGAAATGTGCCATTGATGATATGTTGAGCTTTGTGATGATTTATGGTGTTAAATGAAAGATTTAAGCTAGATGAACAAACTTTGTTCTTGATTTTTTGATGAATTTAGCTACTTAGGGCTAAATTGAGAAAATATTATTTTTGAGGACTAAATTGCAAATTTGATGGAAAATATGGGCTTGTATGAGATGCATATACATTCGGCTAAGCTTAGATGTGTAATGATTTTTGTGAATTTGATGTTTTGAGAAAAATGGACTAAATTGATAAATTGTGCAAATGTGAGGGCTAAGTTGCAAATAGCCCTAAATATGAGTATTGAGTTGAATTGAATGAATTAGTGAATAAAAAGGATTAATTCTGAATATGTTTAGATCAAGAACCGAGGAAAACAGACCTTGACCGAGGGAAGGCGAAAGTAACCGAGTAACCATTTCCATTTCAGATAAATCGAATCCGAGGTAAGTCATATTGAAAATAAATGCAATTGTATTGAGTTGAGCATATTCATATGTCTATTATTGATTTTGAATGCTTATGAGTTGTAATGCAAATGAATTCTGAGACAAGATCGACTTAGGGACGATGTCCGAGAAGTCCCGTACGAACCTAGGAATACATAGGTATCTGTTCTGTTTATCATGTAAGACCACGTCCGGGACATTGGCGTTGATTTGAAATTTGTGTAAGACCACGTCTGGGACGTTGGCATCGACATTATCCTTATGTGTAAGACCACGTCTGGGACGTTGGCATCGGTTTGAGCTTTATGTGCAAGACCACATCTGGGACGTTGGCATCGATTTGAGCTTTACGTGTAAGACCATGTCTGGGACATCGGCATCGTATCGATTCGTATAAGACCCTATCTGGGACAGTGGCATCGATATCTGAGTGCATGTAAGACCTCGTCTGGGACGTTGGCATTGTGTGAACATTTTGAGTTTCCGAGTATCCTATTAGATTACGAAATGTTCAACTTGCAAATCCGAGCTATACACTATTACGTGAATGTATATCCGTTTCAGGTACTTTGATTTATACACTAAGGGTGTATATAAGGTAAGTACCTATGTGAACTTACTATGATGATTATTTATATTGGAATAACAATATGATATGTGAAAGTAAGCATGAATGAGCTATGTTTATATAAGACTTTGGAATTGATGAATGTGACAAATATGGCCAAGTACATGGACCAAAGCATATATGTGATAGTTTGCTAAGTCATTAAGATGTGCCAATGTACCTATGTACTTATATGCCTTTCATACTAAGTTGTTTGTATTATGACTTACTAAGCTTTTGGAAAGCTTACTCTGTGTGGGTGTTTTCTCTGTTTTATAGGTCGTCAAAGCTACTGAAGGCTTCGGACCGTCAAGGATCGTCATCACACTACTAAACTCATTTTGGTACACTTTGGAAATGTATATAGTTAGATATGGCATGTATAGGCTAGTATTTGATATAAGTTTGTTATATGAATTTAGCCATGTGATTTGGCTAGTTATGATGTTGAGAAATTGCTTGAAAGAATATCATATATGAGGTATGTTGTGGTAAGGTTATTGATGCATACAATGGTCAATTTTTGATTAAGTGAATGAATGAAATATGTATGTGATGAGATGAGTTTTAACCTTGTAATTTAGCATGTTTGGAATTGGTTTTGGATGTATAGATTGAATGGTTAATTTGGTATGTTTTTGTTTGTCATATGAGTATGAAATGAATTGGTAAACATTGCTTGTAGATATGACCCATGTGGGTGGCATTTTGGCCTAGCAAATGGCCTATTTTGCCACACCTGCCAGGTAACACTGGGCGTGCCTAGTGACCGTGGGACAAAGTCAGTAGCTAGGCTAATAGCACACAGCCAAGACACACGGGCGTGTCTAGTAGTCGTGTGAGAAAGTCAATATACAGTGTAAGAGTACACGGCCAAGGCACCGGGCGTGCTTGGTGGCTGTGGAGCAAAGTCAGTTTCGACCACGGGGAGGACACACGGGTGTGTCTAGAAGCCGTGGGAGGCACACGGCCTACCCCCACGGGCATGTAACCCCTGAATCTTAGAAAAGTTTTAAATTTCTGAGAATTTCTGTATGTGTTCCGGTTTAGTCCCGATCCCATTTCTGAGCATGCTTTAGGTTTCGATGACCTACTTATGGGACAATATGGTTGTAATTGATGTACAATTGTATGAGATTTTCTATAAAAGTTTTCGATCTGTCCGGTAACACTCTTAACCCTAATTCGGTGACGAACACGAGTTAGGGGTGTTACATTTGAGTGGTATCAGAGCTACGGTTTAGTCGATTCTCGGACTAACGTAGCGTGTCAGAGTCTAGCTATACATGCCATATTTCTGAATTGTGATAGTGTGATGAATCCTGACGAATAAAAATGATTTTCGTATAGTAATGGATCCCGAAAGAGTCGTAGTTGACGACGTAGAAAGCAATGCGCCTGCTCCCGTGCAAGGGAAAGCGCCCTCTGAATCGAGATCGATTACTAGCGGTCAAGAGGGAGAAGCTAAATAAGCTTTCTTCCAGATGATGAGTGAATGGTTCACTCAATTTGTAAGGAATAACCCGACTGTTTCGTAACCCCCACCCCCGGTTAATCCCCCTCAAACCTCGGTTGTGCCTCCAGTGATAGGTATAAATGTATTGAATAAGCCTCTGCTAGACAAGATCCGCAAGTATGGGGCTGAAGAGTTTTGAGCTACTAATGATGATGATGCTGAAAAAGTCGAATTCTGGTTAGAGAATACTATCCGGGTATTTGACAAAATGTCTCTTACTCCGGAAGAATGCATAAAGTGTGTTATATCATTACTCCGAGATGCAGCGTATCAATGGCGGAAAGCTCTGATATCTATTATTCCGAAAGAACGGGTGACATGGGACTTCTTCCAAAGCAAGTTCCGGAAGAAATATATTAGTGAGAGATTCGTAGATCAGAAACGAAAAGAATTTCTGGAACTAAACAAGGCCAAATGATAGTTACGGAATATGAACGAGAGTTTGTGAGACTGAGACAATATGCTCGAGAATGTGTATCATCTGAAGCTATAATGTGCAAAAGGTTCGAAGATGGGCTTAATGAAGACATCCGTTTACTAGTAGGGATTTTAAAGATAAAAGAGTTTGTTGTTCTAGTTGATCGAGCGTGCAAAGCTGAGGCACTCGGGAAAGATAAAAGAAAAGCTGAGTCAGAAGCTCGAGAAGTGAGAAAGAGATTTCAGAGTAGGTCACTTCAGTCTACTCCAAAGAAATTTAGAGATGATCAAAGCCGTTCGAGAGTTAATATGGGATATTCAAATAGAAATCGAGATAGATCACAAATGAGCTCCAAAGCTCCAGCAACTTCAGTGGCAAGTGTTGGAAATGTACAATCAGAGAGACCTGAATGTAAACATTGCGTAAAAAGGCATCCGGGAAGCTGTAGATTAAATGACAGAGCTTGCTTCAGATGTGGATCACTTGATCATTTTATCCGTGATTGCCCTGAATCTGTTGAGCCAGAGATTGTTCAGAACCTGAGATCTGATAATGCACCTGTGAGGGGTAAACTTTCGAAGAATGTATGAAATGTCGGTGGTAGTCAGAGAACTACGAGAGACAATGTTGCAAGATCTGAAGCTAGAGCACCTGCTAGAGCGTATGCTATTCGATCTCGTGAGGAAGCTTCATCACCTGATGTTATAACGGGTACTTTTATACTTTATGATACTTCTGTGATTGCATTAATAGACCCTGGTTCTACGCATTCATATATATGCATGAATTTAGTATTCAGTAAGACTTTGCCTGTAGAGTCTACTGAGTTTTTTATAAAAGTATCGAACCACTTAGGAAAAAGTGTCCTTGTTAACAAAGTATGCAAGAACTGTCCGTTAATGTATCGAGATATCTGTTTCTCTGCTGATCTGATGCTTTTGCCATTTGATGAGTTTGATATCATTCTGGGTATGGACTGGTTGTTTTTGCATGATCTTTATTGTGAATCTGTAAAGAAAGACTATTGATTTGAGATGTCTGAATAATGAAATTGTACGAGTTGAGTCTGATGATTTGAATGGGTTGCCTGCTGTGATATCTGTATTGAAAGCTCAAAGTTATGTGAAAAAGGGTTATGAGGCATATTTTGCTTACGTAATTGACTCGAAAGTGTCTGAAAAGAAAGTTGAGTCAGTGCCTGTTGTCTGTGAGTTTTCTGATGTGTTTCCGGAAGAATTGTCGGGTTTGCCTCCGATTCGTGAAGTTGAATTTAGTATTGAGTTATTGCCTGGCACTACACCTATATCAATAGCTCTGTATAGAATGGCACCAACAGATTTGAAAGAGTTAAAGTCACAGTTGCAAGAATTGACCGATAGAGGGTTTGCTAGACCGAGTTTCTCGCCTTGGGGTGCTCCTGTTCTGTTTGTGAAAAAGAAAGATGGCACGATGAGAATGTGCATCGATTATCGCCAGTTGAACAAAGTGACCATAAAGAACAAATATCTGTTGCCCAGGACTGATGATCTATTTGATCAGTTAAAAGGAGCTACTGTATTTTCCAAGATTGATAAGAGATCGGGATATTATCAGTTGAGAGTGAAAGATTCAGATATTCTGAAAACTGCCTTCAGAACGAGGTACGGGCATTATGAGTTTCTAGTTATGCCATTTGGACTAACCAATGGTCCTGCTGTTTTTATGGATCTGATGAACAGAATTTTCAGACCGTACCTAGATCGATTTGTTGTTGTATTCATAGACGATATTCTGATTTATTCACGTGATGAGACTGAACATGCTGAGCATCTGAGAATCGTATTGCAAACTCTGCGAGAAAAGAAATTGTATGCGAAATTCAGCAAATGTGAATTTTGGTTGCATGAAGTTAGTTTTCTAGGGCATATTGTGTAACACCCGTTGCCCATGTTCAAGCCGAAACAGGGTTTGAGGCGTTACCTAGCTAATCTTGCATCAATATTTAGAAAAGAGTTACTAAATTTCATTTAATCCTAACACTCGCACATAACCGGCCTAGGAGGCCTTCAAAATACTTCTGAGAAGTATCGAGGTTTTTTTGGGAACTTTCACGAGTTCAGAAAACTTTTTAACAAAACATAGCCAACACGCCCGTGTAGGTCTAGAGACACGCCCGTGCTCTCCCAAGGCATGTCCGTGCCTTGTGCCCGTGGTCGACACTAACTAAAATCACATGGCCATGGCACGCCCGTGGCCCTAGCCCGTGTGTAAAACCTTAGCATTCTGTGTTAACCACACGGCCTATACATACGCTCGTGTATCATGGCCGTGGGGAATTTGCAGTTTCAAGAGCAAGGTGCAGACTTCACAAGGCCTGGGTACACGCCCATGGGCTAGCCGTGCCTCTCACACGGTTTAGTCCCACGCCCGTGTGTCTAACTAAGTGGGCAATTAGTAGGCTATATACCAAGCCATTGCCACATAAGGGTGCACACCAACATACCTCTACTCAAAACAATACAACTCCTAACCCTTTTGCAAGTCTAAGAACTTATCCCACATACACATTATTGAAATGAACACACAATTCATGAATTTCTTCTTCATTAAACAAAAGAGTTTGCCAAGTATTTGCCTAACTCATAGGGCCATTTACGAAATGACTTACATAGCCAACACTTTAACTAACAATCACATCTTGACAAAATACTCAAGTCCTATACATGCCATACTCAAAACAAGTCTAAGATTGTTATACCAAAGTGCTGTCGATAGTGTGATTTCCGAACTCCTGCAGTCACGATCCTCGAGTTACCTTGGCAATACTATAAGGAAGAAGGGCAATGAAAAAGGGGTAAGCATAAAGCTTAGTAAGTTGCATGGAAATAAATAACAGTCATAATACTCATAAAAATAATCCATCCACGGTAGTATCTAACCATACACAAATCAAGGCTTCTCGCCATGCTTACTTACAATTGCCCTTACTTAGTACATACCGTGCCACACATCGCAAATCGTTTCTTCGTGACCCAGTCACGAGTACCTGTATTCACTCATTCACATGACTTAAATATCATTCACATCTCTACTTCTAAATTCATATACTTATCCCACCACTCACAAGGGATAGTCAAAGACACGTGTTTACAGCCATTACTATAAATATAAAGCCAATGCCACGTCCCCGAGGTGGTCTTACATGGAGTCTTCTCTATGTACCAATGCCAATTCCCTGATATGGTCTTATACGGGATCTCAACTCGGTGCCGAGGCCATGTCCCGGACATGGTCTTATACGGGACCTTATTTGTTTCATATTTCAATGATAGCATTTCTATAATCAACATGGCCCAATTAGGACTCCAACATCTCATTCACATTAACTACTCAATTTAGTAATGCATTATGCTTTAATATAATGCCAAGCATTTCTCAACATGCTAATATGAATATTGTTTAAGTCACATACAACTTACCTCGTTTTCAAAATGAGCTAGTTCTTCGGTTCAATCTAAGACTTTATTCTTTCCCCGGTCGAGGTGGACTCTCGTCTCCTCTTTCTCTATAATAGCAAATTAGCTCATTTTAATCACTACATTAATATAAACATTTCAATAACCATGCTTAAGTAAAATTACTATTTTGCCCCTAAACTTTGGCAAAATGACCATTTTGCCCCTAGGCTCGAAAATAAATTCTAATCACATTTCTACCTTCAACAAGCCTTGATAAACATTTAATGCTCTTAAAGCTATCATCAAAAATCAATATTTCACATACTTACTACAAATTTGTAACCTTTTCATCAAGGTCCTAATTGGTGTTTTCATTCTAACACCTCTCACAAAAGTTGTTCATATAACAACTAAGGCTCATTCTCTTCCATAAAAATGCAGAAATTAACAATAGAGGCTCTCATGGAAAAACTATAAACTCCTCACCATATTGCACATTAGTCCCCTCATATGAAAGCTTAAGCTTTAGGGGTCTTAAAAGTACAATTATTTTTAAGAAAAGGTCTCTAGAACACTTACTTGAATGGATGAGAGCTTCTGAAATTTTTGAGCATTCAAAACCCCTATTTGCTGCTAATTTTCGGTGGAAGATGAAAGGAGAAAAAATGATATCTTTTTCTCTCCTTATTTTATTAATATTAGTCAAATAAGTCACCAACTATCACCAATTTTGACCAACATTGTCCATCTTTGTCTCCTATGGCTGACCATGCTAAATTTGGGGGTCTAATTACCTTTTAAAGACCTCCAATTAGCAATCTATGGCCATTTGGCACTTTTAGCTTATAGAATGGAACTTTCACACTTTATGCGATTTAGTCCCTTTTCGCGATTAAACACGAAATCGCTAAAATTAAAGCATCAAAATTTTCATGTACATATGCTATCATGTTCTAACTCATAATATATCATGAAAATAGATCTCTCAAATCTTGAATTAGTGATCCCGAGATCACTATTTTGACTAGCCCCTAAATCGGGCTGTTACATATTGTGTCAGCTTCTGGGGTTCGAGTTATTCCGAGCAAGATTTCTGCTATATTGGATTGGAAACCTCCAAAGAATGTATCTAAAATTCGTAGTTTTCTAGGACTTGCTGGTTATTACCGTAGATTTGTAAAAGGCTTTTCGACGATAGCTACTCCATTGACTAGATTACTTCAGAAAGATGTTAGATTTGAATGGTCTGATAAATGTCAGAAAAGCTTTGATCAGTTGAAAACTCTATTGACTAAAGCTCCGGTTCTAGTACAGCCAGAATCAGGTAAAGAGTTTGTGATATACAGTGATGCTTCGTTGAATGGTCTAGGATATGTATTGATGCAGGAAGGTAAAGTAATAGCTTATGCCTCGAGACAACTTAAGTCACATGAGAAGAACTATCCGATGCACGACCTTGAGTTAGCTGCGATTGTGTTCGCACTAAAGATTTGGCGTCATTATCTTTTTCGGTGAGAAATGTCACGTGTTTTCGGATCATAAAAGTCCAAAATATCTGATGACTTAGAAAGATTTGAACCTGCGACAAAGAAGGTGGCTAGAGCTGTTAAAAGATTATGAAATTGTTATAGATTATCATCCGGGTAAAGCAAACGTTGTTGCTGACGCATTGAGTAGAAAATCATTGTATGCACTACGTGCTTTGAATGCTCAGTTAGATTTATCTGATGATAGTTCTGTGATAGCTGAACTAAAAGCGAAATCGTTGTTTATACAGCAGTTATGTGATGCTCAAACGGTTCTGTGTGATTCAAATTCTGAATCTGAATTTTGAGTTGTTGATGATTGTTTGAGATTTCGAGGTCGTATCTGTGTTCCGAGGAATCCGGAGTTGATTCAGTTGATTTTGAGTGAAGCACATAATACTCATTTTTCTGTTTAGCCGGGGAGTACTAAAATGTATCATGATTTGAAGCAACTCTATTGGTGGTCTGGTATGAAACGAGACATTTCTGACTTTGTTTCGAAATGTTTAATCTGTCAGCAAGTGAAAGCTGAACATCAAGTTCCGTTTGGGTTGCTACAACCGATTTTGATTCCTGAGTGGAAATGGGATAGAGTAATGATGGACTTTGTTTCTGGATTGCCTCAGACTCCGAGAAAGAAAGATGCTATTTGGTTCGTAGTTGATCGATTGACGAAATCTGCCCATTTCATTCCGGTAAGATCTGACTATTCACTTGATAGATTAGCCAAGCTTTATATTTCTAAGATTGTGAGATTGCACGGAGTGCCACTATCCATTGTGTCAGATAGAGATCCTAGATTTACATCAAGGTTCTGGAAGAAATTGCAAGAAGCTTTAGGCACGAAACTGCATTTTGATGAACCATAAAAGTAACATATTTTAATCCCACATTAAGCATACTTTTGGATGAATTATCCTTTGATTTATGTAAAAAGGTGCTCTTAATCCTTTCTTTTCATGTTTTATACTCAGGAAAGTACCAGAGGATGAAAAGAACGAGAAACAGGCTTAAAACGAGCCAAATGGGCCAAAGCACGACACCAACACGGCCTGGGCCCAAGACCACACGGCCGTGCCTCCTCAATAATCTCGAACACGGTCTAAGCCATGAAATACATGGTCGTGCGTCATTAATGAAGTCTGAACACAGCCTAAAGACGATTCACACTGGCGTGTGCCATGGCCGTGCCCCTACCGAGGAAAAGAGCAATTTCAATCCGATTTGGATACTTAGGGGCAAAGAAACACATTCCAAAAGCCTATAAATACACCCTAAGTATGACCTAAAAGGGGGGTGTCGACGGGAGCCTAAAGCTACCGTTTAGGGGCGTCTTGCTAGGCCAGAGAGGGCAGATTTGTGGGGATTCGCTCGGGGATAGCCATTTGATCCATCTCAAGAAGCCGAAATTCTACTCAAGACAGAGGATCTCCTCTTCAATTCCTTCAGGGGGTTTTAGGGATTTCTTATGTTTTGTTTTATCTTTTCTTCTGAGATGTTTTCTTTTATTGTTATGAACTAAACCCTCAGATACCTGAGGGGGATGAAACTTAGATGAATCTTGTTATCATTTACTAAACTATATGATAAATATTTGACTTGTTCTTAATTATGTGTTCTTAATTCTTGTGTTGATATTTCGCGGATATTAGTTCAAGTTGGATGTGCTTAGGTGGAGGAGCAAAAGTCCCTGCCTAAGAGTAGATCTAGCATAGTTAAGCGGAGTTGGTCGCGCGCCTAGAGATAGGGTGACGAGGCATTATCGGATTAGGGTGAAACCTAATATGGGAGTCCATAGATCGAGTTAATGCAATTCTAGGGGTTTTAATTAGAAAGAGATTTCAATTAATCAACCTAGGGTTAGACGTTATTCACCTCGAGAGAGGGTTTAATATAAATTAGGGAATCCTACAGATCAAGTCAAGTGAACAAATCGTCTGGTTCAGAGTTAGATAACAAGTGAAGTCTAGGTGGATTCTTCCTTGGGTGTCGTCTTAATTAATTTGTTTTTCCTCAAGTATTCTCCCAAATTCATTCTTCTTTGTCTTAGAGTCTTTAAGTTTAGTAGTTAATTAATTTAGATTAAACAACCATTCGCTTAATTCTTAGGCTAAATAATAAAAAGAAAGTTAGTATTAGTACTTTTAGTTCCTTTGGGTTCGACAATCCGGTCTTGCCTAAACTCTACTACTGTTCGATAGGTGCGCTTGCCTCAATCGTTGTCATAGTTAGTTTCCAGGTTCGATCATTATCTTTGTAAATTTAAAACTCTGACTTCACAGCGATCACATTTCAGTATAGCTTTTCATCTGCAAACAGATGGTCAATCCGAGTGGATCATTCAGATTCTCGAAGACATGTTAAGGTGCTGCATTCTTGATGTTGACGGTACGTGGGAACAGCATTTGCCATTGATTGAATTTGCATACAATATGGTTTTGATCGAGCATCGAATGGCACCATATGAAGCTCTGTCTGACGTAAATATTGTACACCTGCATCTTTGGACCGAGCTCGATGAAAAGAAGTTACTTGGAGTCGATTTGATAAAAGACTCAGAACAGAAAGTGAAACTGATCCGAGATTGCTTGAAAATAGCATCTGATCTTCAGAAATCGTATGCAGACTTGAAACGAAAAGACATAGAATTTGAGATCGGTGACAAAGTATTTTTGAAGGTGTCATCGTGGAAGAAAGTACTTCGTTTCGGACGTAAAGGCAAGTTGAGTCTGAGGTTCATCGGACCGTATGAGATCATTGAGCGAGTTGGACCTGTTGCATATCGATTGTTGTTGCCTTCCGAGCTAGAAAAGATACATAATGTATTCCATGTCTCGATGCTCCGTAGATATCGATCTGATCCGTCACATGTAATTGCCCCATCTGAAATTGAAATCCGATCGGACATGTATGAAGAAGAACCGATTCGTATCTTAGCTTGTGAAGTAAAAGAGTTGAGAAACAAGAAAATTTCATTAGTGAAAGTATTGTGGAATCGGCATGGTATTGAAGAGGCTACGTGGGAGCCGGAAGATTCAATGAAATAGCAATATCCGACTCTGTTTAACGATAAGATTTTTGGGGACAAAAGTCCCTAAGGGGGGAGAATTGTAACAGTCCGGTTTATACCCTAGTCGGAACAGTGGTTTTGGGACCACAAATCTGAGTCTAAATAATATTTTAATATTATTTTCTGTGCCCTTGATGAGTGTTTAAGCATGTATTAAATTTTTGTAAGTTAATTTGTCCGTTTATATGTTTAATTTGACAAAAGGATTGAATTGCATAAAATGTGAAAGTTGCTTGCTATTTGTTAAAGTATCCATGTGTTGTGGCTTTGTAAAGGTGAAGGCCTTATGTGGCTATTAAACCACTATTTAGTTAGTGGATGGATATGGACAAATATATCCTTAATGCATAGTTGTTTTATTTATTAATTGGAATGTTAATTTAGTAAATGAAATAATAATAATGTTATAATGAAAATAACATGGTAATAAGCTATTATCATCCTTCACCTAGCCGAATATTGAAGGAAGAAAAGAAAGAAAACTATCCTAGGTTTCGGCACTTACAAGCTTGAATTAAGGTATATTTTTGCTTTGGTATTTAATGATTTTTATGTTTTTGAGATTGTTGCTTAGTTTACTATCAAGCCCATGTCTCAATTTAATGAATTGATGTTGTTCATGAAATGTGCCATTGATGATATGTTGAGCTTTGTGATGATTTATGGTGTTAAATGAAAGATTAAAGCTAGATGAACAAACTTTGTTCTTGAATTTTTGATGAATTTAGCTACTTAGGGCTAAATTGAGAAAATATTATTTTTGAGGACTAAATTGCAAATTTGATGGAAAATATGGGCTTGTATGAGATGTATATACATTCGGCTAAGCTTAGATGTGTAATGATTTTTGTGAACTTGATGTTTTGAGAAAAATGGACTAAATTGATAAATTGTGCAAATGTAAGGGCTAAGTTGCAAATAGCCCTAAATATGAGTATTGAGTTGAATTGAATGAATTAGTGAATAAAAAGGATTAATTCTGAATATGTTTAGATCAAGAACCGAGGAAAACAGACCTTGACCGAGGGAAGGCGAAAGTAACCGAGTAACCGTTTCCATTTCAGATAAATCGAATCCGAGGTAAGTCATATTGCAAATAAATGTAATTGTATTGAGTTGAGCATATTCATATGTCTATTGTTGATTTTGAATGCTTATGAGTTGTAATGCAAATGAATTCCGAGACAAGATCGACTTAGCGACGATGTCCGAGAAGTCACGTACAAACCTAGGAATACATAGGTATCTGTTCTGTTTATCATGTAAGACCACGTCCGGGACGTTGGCGTTGATTTGAAATTCATGTAAGACCACATCTGGGGCGTTGGCATCGACATTATCCTTATGTGTAAGACCACGTCTGGGACGTTGGCATCGATTTGAGCTTTATGTGTAAGACCATGTCTGGGACGTTGGCATCGATTTGAGCTTTACATGTAAGACCACGTCTGGGACGTCGGCATCGTATCGATTCGTATAAGACCCTATCCGGGACAGTGGCATCGATATTTGAGTGCATGTAAGACCTCGTCTGGGACGTTGGCATTGTGCGAACATTTTGAGTTTTCGAGTATCCTATTAGATTCCGAACGAGTCAACGGGCAAATCCGAGCTATACACTATTACGCGAATGTATATCCGTTTCAGGTACTTTGATTTATACAGTAAGGGTGTATATAAGGTAAGTACCTATGTGAACTTATTATGATGATTATGTATATTGTAATAACAATATGATATGTGAAAGTAAGCATGAATGAGCTATGTTTGTATAAGACTTTGGAATTGATGAATGTGACAAATATGGCCAAGTACATGGACCAAAGCATATATGTGATAGTTTGCTAAGTCATTAAGATCTGCCAATGTACCTATGTACTTATATGCCTTTCATACTAAGTTGTTTGTATTATGACTTACTAAGCTTTTGGAAAGCTTACTCTGTGTGGGTGTTTTCTCTGTTTTATAGGTCGTCAAAGCTACTGAAGGCTCGGGACTGTCAAGGATCGTCATCACACTACTAAACTCATTTTGGTACAGTTTGGAAATGTATATAGTTAGATATGGCATGTATAGGCTAGTATTTGATATAAGTTTGTTATATGAATTTAGCCATGTGATTTGGCTAGTTATGATGTTGAGAAATTGCTTGAAAGAATATCATATATGAGGTATGTTGTGGTATGGTTAGTAGATGCATACAATGGTCAATTTTTGATTAAGTGAATGAATGAAATATGTATGTGATGAGATGAGTTTTAACCTTGTAATTTAGCATGTTTGGAATTGGTTTTGGATGTATAGATTGAATGGTTAATTTGGTATGTTTTTGTTTGTCATATGAGTATGAAATGAATTGGTAAACATTTCTTGTAGAGGAGATCCTCAGTCTTGAGTATAATTCCGGCTTCTTGAGATGGATCAACTGGCTATCCCTGAGCGAATCCCCACAAATCTGCCCTCTCTGGCCTAGCAAGACGCCCCTAAACGATAGCTTTGGGCTCCTCCTTTCAGGTCATACTTAGGGTGTATTTATAGGCTTTTGGAAAGTGTTTCTTTGCCCCTATGTATCCAAATCCGATTGAAATTGCTCTTTGCCACGGCTGGGGCACGACCTCTGGCACACGCCCGTGTAAGTTGTGGCCAGGCCGTGTGGACTTCGTTGATGAGGCACGGCCGTGTATCTCATGGCTAGACCGTGTTTCGAGATTATTGAGGAGGCACGACCGTGTGGTCTTAGGTCCAGGCCGTGTCGATTTCGTGCTTTGGCCCATTTGGCCTGTTTTAAGCCCGTTTCTTGTTCTTTTCATCCTCCGGTGCTTTCCTGGGTATATAACATGAAAAGAAAAGATTAAGAGCACCTTTTTACATAAAATAAGGGATAATTCATCCAGAAGCATACTAAATGTGGGATTAAAATATGTTACTTTTACGGTTTATCAAATACCCCCACACTTAAGCTTTTGCTTGTCCTCAAGCAAAATTCTCAACTTAGAATTAAAACGAACTTTCCATAATTCATAATAGTCATTAATAATGTTTCATCATAATTCAAGGATAATTTATACATGGATAATTCAACTCAAAGAGTCCTAAAGATTCAAACAGTGTAAGTCATACATTTGTAGCACAAAACATAGGTGTTTTCCCTCATCTAAATAATTACCTCTGGTTCAAAACCGACAAGAATTGACATCCTTACTAAAGATTCACTCAAATTACTCAAGGTGTTTAAGGTTCAGAATTAAGCACTCAAATGTCAAACCTTAAAAGTTAATCCCATAGGCTTGCATGAAAATCAAATCTCCACCACTATAAAATGAGATGATACACAAATCAAAAGGTCTTTAGCAGGGTTGTAATGGGGCTTGGGTTAAAGGTTTAGTTAAAGGCTGAATTAGAGGGTTAGAATCGAGATTGAATTGACAAATTACCTAACCAGAAATAACAAACAAAATAAAAGTGATTACATCAATTTGAAAAATACTAATACTACGAGCTTCTTCTTCAATATTTGGAATTCAAACGTATAAGCTCTTTAATCACAAAACTAATAATGAATACTTTTTGATTGATTTTTTTTTACATCATAAATACATAACAAAGGATAAATTATTGAAATAAAAAACATAGTTAGGCTATTAATCAAATCAAATCTTGATATAAGGGTAGTTAAAAAGGATGGTGATAATAAATACAAAGGGTTTTTGGGTTAGTATTAGTGGGTAAGTCAATAAAAAGGTTGTTAGGATTAAACGGGGTTCACTAGAGGTTAATTATGAAGGTAGGTATTTAGTGGAGTAAGTGGGTTAAATCTTAGGTGCCTTTATCATTTCTGTATATCAAATCAAAGGTGTGGTCTCGACATGTATAATCGATGCAAGTTCTAGAATAACAAATCAATGTTGACACACTCATAATCAATGAAGTGAGCAAGAAAAAGAATTTACGCTCTATAAGGCTCAAAATCTCACAAAAATTATGGGTATTTTGATGTCAACCTCGTAAGTTTCAAACTTCAAAGTAATATTCAAATTCAGGAAGACAACCTAGAAAATTTTTTATTTTCTTGAAAAATAGACTTATCATGCTTGATTCTCTAGTATTCTTAGAATTCAATCATCAATGCACAATTATCAATGACTTAATCTAAAACATATCAATAAAAATCATAAATCATGGAAATTTCATCCTAATTAGTAATATGAGAAAATTACTTAAAAACAAGACTAAATTCAGGGATTTGAGAATAATGCAAGAAGTTAGGCATCCTTAAGATTCACCCCTCACACTTAAGATGTACATTGCCCTCAATGTACAAAGATAGATAATATCATTATAAAATCATAAGATATGGGAAGAAGTGAAACTTCCTGAATTTTCGATGACATCCTTGGATTGGAGGTGAAAGCGACATTGGAGGTGTCAATTTTTTGTTGTGGCGGTTACTAACGAGCTCTGTGCTAGATGAAGAAATTGGGTAGCTCATGGAGGATTAGCCAGGAATTATTAAGACACATTTAAAATAAACTAAATATATAATTATAGACAAGAAAGATAAAGAGAAAGAAAACAGAAAGTAAAATAAAATTAAAAGAAAAGATGGATGGACTGAGGGGTCCTTATTGTTGGATGGTTCGCGAGGTGGGTGTGACCTCTAAGGCTGGGAGGTGCTGGCGGTGGCAGAAGTGGCGTGATTCCCAAGCAGCCTGAACAATCTGGAACTAAGACACTAAAGTAAAATAAACTAAATTAAGCATAAGATAGTCAAAGAGAAGGAAAATAAAGGAGAAGATAAAAGTAAAAGAAAAAATAAATGGCCTCAAAAACCCTTGGCTTGGCGAGTGATTGCAGCGGCCGGCATGAACTTATATAGATCGGTCTCCCTCTGGGAGACTATGCTTGATTCCTTCCGCTTCTTCGGCATGGTTTTGGTGTAGCTCAAGAGTATAGAGAAGGGAATGTATTGGAGGAGGAAAGTAGGGAGAGGGTTGAGAAAGAAAAGAAAAACTAAATGGGCTGAATGGGTGAGAAGAGGGAGGGGTGGGTGGTTTAAATAGAATTCTCAAGTCAGGTATATTCACACGCCCGTGTCTTGTGGGCGTGGCATCTCACACGGCCGCATCGCACGGTCGTGGTGGGCTTTGTTCGTTACTCCCACGCCCATGCTCAGGTCGCCATGCTCGTTGGTGATAAGCCAGTGTCGTCCACGGCCGCGTCGCATGGCCGTGGCATTTTGTCGGTGCCCGTGGGGTGGTGGTTGGAGTCCATGACTTGAAGATTTGATTCTTTCTGACTTGTACCTCTTACGCCATTGTCGATCACGAAAGATTCTGTACCTCACACGGCCCACGGCCATGGCCGTGTGCAGGTTAGTAATGGGCTGGAAATCGCACTTTTGGTTAGTTTAAAACTAGGTGTTTAAGACTAAGATAAGAGAAGAAAGTAAAATGAAAACAAATACAAAAGTAATTAGGGTTAGTGCTCGGGTTGCCTCCCGAAAAGCGCTGCTTAACGCCTTAAGCTAGACTTTCCTCGTATTCACAACAAATCGTGGTGGTTTAAAAATTTGAATATCTTCCTCATGCTATCGCTTCTATTTCCTTGATAAAGTTTAAGTCGAGAAGCGTTTATATTGAAAGTACCAAAAAATAGGATTACTTACCTCGATCGTTGTTCTGTATGGAAAAACACCGATTACCCTAAACGGTATTTCTTTGTTTGTGTTAGGGCCGGAGGAGATGTTTGAGGGTCTATTTTTCTATCAATACCTGATCTCCAATTTTGAACTTGTTTGCTTCGTGGAGTGGCTCTGTTACGCTTCGTGTATTCCTAATTTTTCCTTGAAATGCGTCTTCCACTGCGTCTAGATCATCGACTGAATCCCTTGTTCTCCGTGTATTTATTTCTTTGTTGGCACATGGTATAGAATCGGTTCAGTTGTATTCTTTCCCTGTTTCTGAAAGAAGGGTTAACCGAATGGTTATCAATAGAATTTTTTTCTCACCGGATTACTCGATGTTCTAGCCGAGTCGAGAGCTTGGAGAGTGACTGTCTCATTACCTACACGAAGTATTAGTTCTCCTGCATCAATGTCGATTTTAGTTCTAGCAGTTGCTAAGAATGGTCTTCCTAAAATTAAGGGAATCGAATTATCCTCATCCATGTCTAAGACAACAAAATCTACTAGGAAAACGAATTTATCAATTTTTACAAGAACATCTTCGATAATACCCCTAGGAATTCTAACATTTTTATCAGCTAATTGAATGCTCATCGTAGTTTGTTTGGGTTTCCCTAGACCTAGTTGTTTAAACAATTTATAAGGCATGACATTTATACTTGCCCCTAAATCAGCTAAGGCATTATCAACAGTTAGTCTACCAATTAAACATGGAATTGTAAAACTCCCAGGATCTTTTAGCTTTCGCGGTAGTCTATTCTGTAACATTGCTGAGCATACTGTGTTTAATTCCACATGTGGCTCCTCGTCTAACTTACGCTTGTTCGTCAAGAGATGTTTTAAAAATTTCCTCGAATCTTGCATCTGTGAAAGAGCTTCAAGAAGAGGTAAGTTGATATGTAATTTCTTTAAAAGTTTAAGAAACTTATCGAACTGTTCCTCTATATCGTCTCTCTTCATCGCTTCGGGATAAGGAATGCGAGGTTGGTACTTTTTGATTACCTGTTTTGGCTTTTCTTGTGTTACCTCAACTTTACCTTTTTCTACCTCGTTTTCTTGTATTGGACTGGGTTCGTCTAACCCTATACTATCATGAGCTGTGATGGCTTGGATTTGCTCCTTTGGGTTAATATCAGTGTTATTTGGTAGACACCCTTGCGGTCGTTCAGAAATTATCTTTGCAAGCTGTCCAACTGTGTTAGTAAGTTGTCCAACTGTCTTAGTGAGTTCCCCAACTTGGCTCTCGATCCCTTTAATTGATGCCTGTTGGTTCTTAAGGGTGGTCTCAGTGTCTTGGAGACGGTTATCTGTAGTTGCCATGAATTTTGTCAGCATCTCTTCAAGGTTCGGCTTCTTCTCCTATGGATAGGGCTGATTTTGGAAATTTTGAGGAGGTTGTTGTCTTTGATTTCCTTGATTTCCTTGTCCTCCGCATGAAAAATTTGGGTGGTTCCTCCAACCTGGATTATAAGTATTACTATAAGGGTTATTATTAGATCTGAAATTGTTACCTATATAGTTTATCTATTCGTTCTCTGTGCTCGGTTGGTAGGGTGGGTACTCAGGATTGGCCACAGTTCCACTTGCGTCTGCAATCGCATTCATTTGGATGTACTGCGAAGAACACAAACTATCAAGCTTTTTATTCATCATCTCTACCTGTGTTGATAGCATGGTTACTGCATCGATGTTGAAAACTCCGGCTGATTTTGTTGGTTTTGTCCTTGTAACCTGCCACTGATAGTTATTCAGTGACATCTCTATGAATTCATAGGCTGCTTCAGGAGTTCTGTTGTTCAGGGTTCCACCGGCGGCTGAATCAATTAGTTGCCTCGTTGAGGGGTTTACACTGTTATAGAAAGTTTGGACTTGGAGCCACAAGGGTAAACCATGGTGTGGACACCTTCTCAAGAGATCCTTATATCTCTCCCATGCGTCATATAATGTCTCTAAATCCATCTGCACAAAAGAAGAGATATCATTCCGTAATTTAGCCGTTTTGGCCGGTGGGAAATATCTTAATAAAAATTTTCGGTCATTTGATCCCATGTAGTGATTGACCCTCGAGGTAACGAGTTTAACCACCGTTTGGCTTTATTCCTCAAAGAAAAGGGAAATAAAACCGAAGCCGTATGGCATCATCAGAAACGCCATTTATTTTGAAGGTACAACAGAACTCTAAAAAAATAGCTATATGAGTGTTTGGGTCTTCGTCCTGCAAACCATTAAATTGAACAAATTGTTGAATCATTTGTATAGTGTTAGGCTTTAATTCAAAATTATTAGCAGCTATAGCAGGCCTAACAATACTCGATTCGGCTCCTGTTAAATGAGGTTTAGCATAATCATACATAGTACGTGGAGCATTATTTTCTTCCACATCTTGTTGTGGTGGATTATTCTCATCCATCCCTTCAGTAGGATTGGATTCGTCTTGTTGTTCTTTTTCTTGGTAATTTAGGGCTCGCCTAATTTCTCTGCAATTTCTACGAACGGTAGCTTCAATATCACTGTCGTATACTAAAGGTCCTCTCGGGTTCCTTCTAGTCATAAACTAGAGGTACCTGGAAGGAAGAAGTAATAAAAGCAGAAAAATTAGCAAATAAAATAAGAAATAAAATTAAATTGCAAAAAAAATAAAAATGGCTAAAGTAATAAAAATAGAGTGTTCTTAATATTTTAATTCCCCGGCAACGGCGCCAAAAACTTGATCGTATGTCTGTCGAGTTTTAAAATTTATAAAGAGAATGATCGAACCTGGAAACTAACTCTAACAACGATTGAGGCAAGTGCACCTATCGAACAATAGTATAGCTCAGGCAAGACCAGATTGTCGAACCCAAAGGAACTAAAAGTACTAATACTAACTTTATTTCTATTATTTAGCCTATGAATTAAGCGAATGGTTGTTTAATCTAAATTAATTAACTACTAGACTCTAAGACTCTAAGACTACTAGCCCATGTCTCAATTTAATGAATTGATGTTGTTCATGAAATGTGCCATTGATGATATGTTGAGCTTTGTGATGATTTATGGTGTTAAATGAAAGATTTAAGCTAGATGAACAAACTTTGTTCTTAAATTTTTGATGAATTTAGCTACTTAGGGCTAAATTGAGAAAATATTATTTTTGAGGACTAAATTGCAAATTTGATGGAAAATATGGGCTTGTATGAGATGCATATACATTCGGCTAAGCTTAGATGTGTAATGATTTTTGTGAATTTGATGTTTTGAGAAAAATGGACTAAATTGATAAATTGTGCAAATGTGAGGGCTAAGTTGCAAATAGCCCTAAATATGAGTATTGAGTTGAATTGAATGAATTAGTGAATAAAATGGATTAATTCTGAATATGTTTAGATCAAGAACCGAGGAAAATAGACCTTGACCGAGGGAAGGCGAAAGTAACCGAGTAACCATTTCCATTTCAGATAAATTGAATCCGAGGTAAGTCATATGGCAAATAAATGTAATTGTATTGAGTTGAGCATATTCATATGTCTATTGTTGATTTTGAATGCTTATGAGTTGTAATGCAAATGAATTCTGAGACAAGATCGACTTAGCGACGATGTCCGAGAAGTCCCGTACGAACCTAGGAATACATAGGTATCTGTTCTGTTTATCATGTAAGATCACGTCCGGGACGTTGGCGTTGATTTGAAATTTGTGTAAGACCACGTCTGGGATGTTGGCATCGACATTATCCTTATGTGTAAGACCACGTCTGGGACGTTGGCATCGGTTTGAGCTTTATGTGTAAGACCACGTCTGGGACGTTGGCATCGATTTGAGCTTTACGTGTAAGACCATGTTTGGGACATCGGCATCGTATCGATTCGTATAAGACCCTATCTGGGATAGTGGCATCGATATTTGAGTGCATGTAAGACCTCGTCTGGGACGTTGGCATTGTGTGAACATTTTGAGTTTCCGAGTATCCTATTAGATTACGAAATGTTCAACGGGCAAATCCGAGCTATACACTATTACGTGAATGTATATCCGTTTCATGTACTTTGATTTATACACTAAGGGTGTATATAAGGTAAGTACCTATGTGAACTTACTATGATGATTATTTATATTGGAATAACAATATGATATGTGAAAGTAAGCATGAATGAGCTATGTTTATATAAGACTTTGGAATTGATGAATGTGACAAATATGGCCAAGTACATGGACCAAAGCATATATGTGATAGTTTGCTAAGTCATTAAGATGTGCCAATGTACCTATGTACTTATATGCCTTTCATACTAAGTTGTTTGTATTATGACTTACTAAGCTTTTGGAAAGCTTACTTTGTGTGGGTGTTTTCTCTGTTTTATGGGTCGTCAAAGCTACTGAAGGCTCGGGACCGTCAAGGATCGTCATCACACTACTAAACTCATTTTGGTACACTTTGGAAATGTATATAGTTAGATATGGCATGTATAGGCTAGTATTTGATATAAGTTTGTTATATGAATTTAGCCATGTGATTTGGCTAGTTATGATGTTGAGAAATTGCTTGAAAGAATATCATATATGAGGTATGTTGTGGTATGGTTAGTTGATGCATACAATGGTCAATTTTTGATTAAGTGAATGAATGAAATATGTATGTGATGAGATGAGTTTTAACCTTGTAATTTAGCATGTTTGGAATTGGTTTTGGATGTATAGATTGAATGGTTAATTTGGTATGTTTTTGTTTGTCATATGAGTATGAAATGAATTGGTAAACATTGCTTGTAGATATGACCCATGTGGGTGGCATTTTGGCCTAGCAAATGGCCTATTTTGCCGCACGGTTGTGGCACAGGGGCGTGCCTAGTGACCGTGGGATAAAGTCAGTAGCTAGCCTAATAGCACACGGCCAAGACACACGGGCGTGTCTAGTAGCCGTGTGAGAAAGTCAGTATACGGTCTAAGAGTACACGGCCAAGGCACACGGGCCTGCTTGGTGGTCGTGGAGCAAAGTCAATTTTGACCACGGGGAGGACACAAGGGTGTGTCTAGCAGCCGTGGGAGGCACACGGCCTACCCCCACGGGTGTGTAACCCCTGAATCTTAGAAAAGTTTTAAATTTTTGAGAATTTCTGTATGTGTTTCGGTTTAGTCCCGATCCTATTTTTGAGCATGCTTTAGGTTTCAATGACCAACTTAAGGGACAATATGGTTGTAATTGATGTACAATTGTGTGAGATTTTCTGTAAAAGTTTTTGATCTGTCCGGTAACGCTCTTAACCCTAATTCGGCGATGGACATGGGTTAGGGGTGTTACACTTGCGATTGTATATATTCAATGAATATCGATATTTGTCAGTTATATGCAGATGAACTTACTAAGCATTATTGCTTACTCCTTTCCTTTTCCCATCTCTTATAGGTTTTTTAACTAGCTTGGGTTGGAGGCCACCGGAGATGTTTTCACACTATCGAGTAGAAGGTTGGTATGATGTTTAAGTTCTTTTGAGTCATGGCATGTATAGGGACCTCTTTTAAAGTTGACTAAGTCATAGTTAATATAGCCAAATGTGTTGGCGTAAGTGAGTTATCTTTTGGTTGTGAATAGCCATAGATGATGGCTTAAGTAGATTGTAATTGTATTGGAAATGGTTCTCCCTTGTGTTTGGGATGAAGAATTAAATGTCTTTAATTCAAGAGTTATATTGAGTACTTGGATTTGCCTTTGGGTTATTAATTGTGTTGAAATGGATTGGTGTTGCATGTGTGCAATGTAGGGTGGCAAAAGGCTTGGTAGATAGCCATCTAATTGTCCACATGAATAGACACACGGGCGTGTGTCTATGCCGTGTGTGACACACGGTCAGCCCTATGGGCGTGTGAATCGACCGTGTGTCCCCTTGCATGCTAGGTTTGCAAGTCAGTACGCTCCACGGGCTAGGGACACGGGCGTGTGCCCAGGCCATGTAAAGTCTGCACATTAATTGTGGAATTTAAATCGACAACGGGTAGAAGACACGGGCGTGTCTATGCCGTGTGAAGTTAGTCAGAATTGACCACGGGTGGAAGACACGGGCGTGTCTAGGCCGTGTGAAGTTGGTCAGGATCGACCACGGGTGAATGACACGGACATGTCTTAGGGGTACACGGGCGTGTCCCTAGACCAACACGGCCGTGTGGCCCCTGTTTTGTTGAAAAGTTATCGAGCTCGTAAAAGCTCCCAGAATAGTTCCGATACCTCTTGGAGGTATGTTTGGGGCCTCTTAGGCCGAGTATGTGCAAGTGATGGGTTTAAACGAAATTTTATAGCCCGTTTCGAAGTGTTAAGTAAGATTAAGCATGGTAATGCCTCGTATCCGGTCTCGGTGTCAGACTCGGGTAAGGGGTGTTACAATAGTCAACACGTACCGGTATGAAGTGTGCTGACTTCGTAAGTCTATCTACCACCACCCATACGGTGTCTTTCTTCCTCGGGGTCAACGATAATCCCGTCACAAAGTCCATGGTAACACAGTCCCATTTCCACTCAAGAACCATGATAGGCTGAAGGAAACCCGAGGGTACTTGGTGTTCAGCTTTCACTTGTTGACAAATCAAGCATCTCGATACAAACTAAGAGATATCTTTCTTCATACTTGGCCACCAATACCATTTCTTCAAGTCATTATACATTTTTGTGCTGCCTGGATGTACAGATAGGCATCCGCTATGTGCCTCGTGTAAAATCTTCTGAATAAGCTCATCGTTCCTCAGTATACAGACTTTGTTTCTGAACATCAAACATCCATCAGAATTAATCCGAAAGTTAGACTCAGCACCTGACTCGCACTGAACTCTTTTGGCTTGCAAGTCACTGACATCTTTTTGAGCCTCAAAAATCTCTTGAAGAAAATTTGGTCTAGCCCTCAACTCAGCTAGAATGGAACCATCATCTGACAAAATCACCCGTGTATTCATAGCCCTCAATGCGAATAGAGACTTTCTACTCAAAGCATCAGCGACTACATTCGCCTTTTCCGGGTGGTAGTCAATGACTAGCTCATAATCCTTTATTAGCTCTAACCATCTTCGCTGCCTTAGGTTCAATTCCTTCTGAGTCATCAAGTACTTTAGGCTCTTATGATCGGTGAATATCCGACATCTTTCACCATACAAATGATGTCTCCATATCTTCAAAGCAAACACAATGGCAGCCAATTCTAAATCATGTGTCGGGTAATCCTTCTCATACGGCTTTAACTGTCTAGAGGCATATGCTATCACCTTGCCTTCTTGCATAAGTACACAGCCCAATCCATTCAAGGATGCATCGCTGTAGACCACAAATTCTTTTCCCAGTTCAGGTTGCACTAGAACTAGAGCCTCAGTCAACAATGCCTTTAGTTTCTTGAAACTCTATTGGCACTTTTCTGTCCATTCAAACTTTAAATCTTTCTGTAACAGTCTCGTTATCGGAGTCGCTATCATGGAAAATCCCTTGACAAATCATCGGTAATAGCCATCTAGGCCTAGAAAACTTCTAACCTCTGATACATTTCTTGGCGACTTCCAATCAACAATAGCTGAAATCTTGCTCGGGTCAACTCGGATTCCTTCTCCCGAGGCAATGTGCCTAAAAAATCCAACCTCTTTGAGCCAAAACTCACTCTTGCTAAACTTGGCATACAACTAATTATCTCGTAAAATCTGTAAAACCATCCTCAAGTGCTTGGCATGATCATTCTCATCACGAGAATATATCAGTATATCATTAATGAAAACCACCACAAATTTATCCAAGTATGGCCGAAAGATGCGGTTCATTAAGTCCATAAACACGACAGGGGCATTTGTTAAACCAAAAGGCATGACTAGAAATTCGTAGTGCCCATACCTTGTCCGAAATGCGATTTTTGGAACATCTGAGTCTTTGACTCTCAACTGGTAATATCCTGACCTCAAGTCTATCTTGGAGAACACAGTGGCTCTCTTCAATTGATCCAACAAATCATCGATCCTTGGCAATGGGTACTTATTCTTCACAGTAACCTTATTAAGCTGCTGATAATCTATACATATTCTCATGGAACCGTCTTTCTTTTTCACAAATAGCACTGGAGCACCCCACGGAGAATAACTTGGTCTTGCAAAGCCTTTGTCCGTCAACTCTTGCAACTGTGCCTTCAATTTTTTCAACTCAGTTGGAGCCATTCGATACGGAGCAACCGATATAGGTGCAATACCAGGGGCTAACTCAATGCCAAAGTCAACCTCTCTAACTGGAGGCAACCCTAACAATTCTTCTAGGAATACGTCTGGATACTCGCATACTATCGGTACTGATTCAATTCTTAACTCAGTTTCCTTGGCATTCATCACAAAGGCAAGATAAGCTTCATATCCTTTCCTTACATATTTTTGAGCAGACATGTGAGAAATTACTACAGGCGATCTGTCCCGATTATCTGATTCAATACTAAGAATGTCCCCGTTTTCACATCTTAATTCAATGTATTTCTTTCCACAATTTACCGTCACATCATGAGTAGTTAACCAGTCCATACCAAGAATCATATCAAATTCATCAAATGGCAATAGCATGAGATTTGCCTTAAAATAATGACCTCTAATCATCAATGGGCAATCTTTTCATACCTTATCAACTAATACACTTTTGCCTAAAGGATTGGACACTTTTATCATAAAATCTGTAGACTCTACGGGCATGCTCATACTAGATACTAATTTCATGCAAATATATGAGTGGGTAGATCCCGGATCAATTAAAGCAACAACGTTAGTATCATGGAGAGAAAATGTACCCGTAATTACATCAGGGGATGACGCCTCTTCGCGAGCGCGAATGGCATAGGTCCTCACAGGCGCTCTACCCTCAGATCTTCCAGCCTGCTCTCTGGGAGTACTCTTGCTACTCGTTCCACTTCCCGAGTTTCTCTGCGGTTTCCCTCTTTTGGTACTTCCCGACCTTGTACTCTGAATTTTCTCTTTTTCAACCATCTCAGGGCACTCTCTAATAAAATGATCTTGGGAATCACACTTAAAACAGGCTCTCTCATGGGCTCGACACTCACCAGGATGTCGTCTGCCACACTGTGGACATTCCGGCCTATTAGGTCGTGTGTTCCCAAAACTAGCAACTGAAGTAGTCTGAGCTTTCATCCCCGAGTACTGTTTACTCTTACTTCTGTTCGAAAACCCAGCTAAAGTAGCTGATCGGGTAGGGAAGTCTCTCGATTTCTTGGACGAGGACTGAAACGACTTATTCAATTGTCTTTTTCTTGGGTCATGAGACTCCATCTCAGATTTTCTTTTCTCTTTCACTAATTCCTTGGCTTTACAAGTCCGATCCACTAGCACAACAAATTCCTTCAATTCAAGGACACCAACGAATAATATGATATCTTCATTTAATCCGTCCTCGAACCTCTTACACATGATGGCTTCGGAGGACACACATTCCCGAGCGTACTTGCTGAGCCTTACAAATTCACGTTCATATTCAGTTACTGTCATTTTTCCTTGTTTCAGTTCAAGGAATTCCTTTCTTTTATAATCGATAAACCTTTGGCTGATATACTTCTTCCGGAATTCTTCTTGGAAAAACTCCCATGTTATCCTTTCCCTTGGTACAACCGACACAAGGGTGCTCCACCAATGATAAGCGGAATCTCTCAAAAGAGACACCACACACTTCATGCACTTTTCAGGGGTGCAAGATAACTCATCAAATACCCGGATGGTATTTTCAAGCCAAAATTCTGCTCTTTCTAGATCGTGATCCTTACTGGCTCGAAATTCCTCGGCCCCTTATTTCTGGATTCTGTCAACCGGAGGCTTTTCTCTCCTTACCACTTCTACCACTTGGGGAGCTAAAGAGGTAGGCTGAGGAATAGGTGGGGGAGGAGGGGGTTATGCATTCGGGTTCGTACGAACGAACTCCGTGTACCATGCGTTCATCATGTGGAGAAAGGCTTCCTTAGCCTCTTCTCCTCCTCTCTGGCTTACAGTAGCTGGTCTATTTTCATTTTCAATCGGCGTCATCCGTTCCACGAGAGCTGGTGCGTTACTTTCTACATCATCCACCACAACTCTTTCGGGATCCATTTACTATATAAAAACACAATTTAAATCGTCAGGAGTCGTCACACTATCATAATGTAAATACTCAAGTGTATGGCATGTATAGCTAGACTCATACTTACGCTATGTTAGTCTAAGAATCGACTAAACCGTAGCTCTGATACCACTAAATGTAACACCCCTTACCCGTATCCGACGCCGGGACAGGATTCGAGGCATTACCGTACTTAACTTACTTTAACATACAACATCGGGCTATAAAATTTTGTTTAACCTTAAACTTCTTCATTCACATTCGTAACATCCTTATTATGGGCCTACGAGGCCCTAAACATACAATCGGAATGGTTCGGAACCAAACTGGAAACTTTGGTGCACTTAGAAAGTTTTTCCCTAAAATAGGGCCACACGCCCGTGTGGAATGGAACACGCCCATGTGGGCAGGCCGTGTGGTCACACACGCCCATGTTCCCAACCCGTGTGGAATTTATTTTACATTTCGAGCCTACAGGGGTTTTCACACGGCCGGACACATGCCCGTGTTTGTGGCCTGTGTCCTCTACACAGCCTAGACACGGCCGTCTCCTCACCCGTGTGAGAAAACCCTTGCATTCTACTTATGACGTCAGCAATCCCTTAAGTGCACACGGCCTAGGCACACGCCCGTGTCCTGGCCCTTGTGGCGAATCAAATTCTCGCAAATTTGATGTAGGGGACACACGGCCTGTCAACACACCCATGGGGTTGGCCGTGTGTCACACACGGCCTAGACACATGCCCGTGTGTCTATCCGTGTGGACAATTATAAGGCTATTTACCAAGCCAATTGCCACCCTGAAACATAATCACACATATACCAACTCAAGCAACATATAACATGGCAATAATATACTATGAAGAATTACTAATCATTATTCATACACTTCACATTTTAAACCATCAATTTCATGAACTTTCATTGCATGAACTCATCATCATTAAAACATGAAACTTGACAAATATTGGCCAATTCTCTATGGCCATTTACAAAATGAGTGTATAACATTAGTAGCCAACAGTTTGGCTTCCAAATATGACATAACACAAGATGACCAAATTCCTATACATGCCATACTCAAAATGAATCAACTTCACTATACCAAAATTGTAGTTGATAGTGTGATCCGAGCTCCGAAGTCCTACGATCCCCGAGCTAGCTTGGCGAAACTACAAGGAAAAGGGGAAAGAGAGGGGTAAGCTCATAGCTTAGTAAGTTTGCATGAATTAAAATAGCAACATATATGCTCATGGCAAAATTCATTCATCTCATAGAACAATAATAACACAAGTTCTCAAGTACTTCGTCATACTTACTCATACTTACGCTTACCCATTACATATCACATTAGGGTATCATAGCTCGTATTTTACTCATGGAACCTGTATCACTTCATCACATAATTTAGCACTTATGCTTTCATAAACATAAACTTAAATCGTAATCATCTTTCACTTAAATGTAACTCTTTGACATCTTTATTTAGCTTAACTCTTGCCATCTTTGCATGCTTAGCTCTTTTGCCCGATGAACTACTCGGAATATCGGGGGATACTCAATCTCATCATGCTGGTATTATGATGCCAATGCCATATCCCAGATATGGTCTTACATGGGATCGCCTTATGATGCCGATGCCATATCCCAAATATGGTCTTATATGGGATCTCTTAACCTGATGTCGTTTCCATGTCCCAGACATGGTCTTACACGAGATCGTACATAGATGTCGATGCCATGTCCCAGACATGGTCTTACACAAGATCTTCCTTTGGTACCGAGGCCATGTCTCAGACATGGTCTTATACGGGACCTCCTTTATTTGGTGCCGATGCCATGTCCCAGACATGGTCTTATATGGGACCTCTTTCATTTGGTGTTGATGCCATATCCCAGACATGGTCTTACACGGGACCATCCTCAGCTCATGTCGTCACATAGGTATCCCCGTTATTCCGAATCTTCAACCCGGACTTCAACTTATTGTAAATCTTATTTCAATCTCAATAAAACATCATTAATCAATTTTCATGAAATTAATATACATATCTCATAGAATGAAGTATTTAAAGGCAGAATAACATTATATAGCTTTAAGTTCACACAAACTTACCTCGACACTCAAAATGTGTGTAATTGATCAATTTAGTTCACAATCTTGTTCTTACCTCGGTTTCAGTCTGGGCTTCGTGTTTCTTGATCTATAATAACAATTCACTTGTTTAATACTCACATTGACTAAATTGACTCATAAATCATACTTTGGAAAAATTTATGATTTTCCCCCTAAACTTTCACATATTTGCACTTTTACCCCTAAGCTCGTAAAATGATTTTTATTCAACTTTCTTGTATTTTAAGCCTAGCTGAATCTTTTTATTAACTATAACAACCTCTAATTTCCACTATTTCACCAATGTATGACCACTTTCTTAACTTTTACAATTTAGTCCTTTTATGCATTTTTCATGAAAATTACTTAGAAAAAGATGTTTATCATACATCAAACTCTCATATTCTTCCATAAAACATCAATATACATGCATGTCATACATGGGTAAACTTTTGAACATAAACCCTAGCTCAAAATATAGCTAGAAATAGCTAAACCGAGCTACGAGGATCTCAAAAATACGAAGAACATTAAAAATGGGACTAAGATGCACTTATTATCAAGTTTGGAAGTTGAAGAAACCCTAGCTATGGTGCTCTTGTGATTTTCGGCCAAGGAGGAAGAAGATGGACATGATTTTGGCTTCTTTTTCCCTTTTTAATTATTTTATTAACCAAATGACACAAATGCCCTTAAGGCCCCTTTCTTTAGATTTTTCCTTCCCATGTCCATTTTTTTCCATCTTAACATTTAATGGTCTAATTACTAAATAAGGACCTCTAGTAATTTTTATACTTCTATTTCATACTTAAATCTTCTAGAATCTCATATTTTCTAATCTTTGCAATTTAGTCCTAATGGATAAATTGACTACTAATGAATAAAATTTCCTCATGAAATTTTCACATAATCATGCAAACATATTATAAACCTCATAAAAATCATAAACACATATTTCTACTTCGAATTTGTGGTCTCGCACCACTATTTCGACTAGGCCCTAAATCGGGCTGTTACAGATTTGACGATAGAGAGAGTAAGACCATAGCTAAAAGATGCTATGGCATCAAAGAAGTCCAACGGGACGTTAAACACGAGATAGTCTGACTAGATGTTAAACATGAGATAGTCTGACGGGACATTAAACACGGGATACTTCGACGGAACGTTAAGTTCAGGGTAGTTTGTCGAGATAGTAAACACGAGGATTAGGGAGGTAAGACCATAGTTCAGACCATGACAACTAATGGAGTTTGCCAGGACATTAAACATGGGGTATTTGTGAAAACCATAGCTCGACTATGGCAGTGTGGAAAGAGAAAAAGAGAAAGTTTGATGGGACATTAAGCGTGGAGGGAATCTTGAACAGAGATCAAAATAACCTACTTATGGGACAATGCGTGAAAGGAAAATGGAATTGTGAACAAGCAACCAGTAAGAAGTGGGTCTAAGGAATCCGAAATTGAATAGAAAGAGAAACGAAGGTGGAAGTACCTTCGCAGGATAGTAGGTATAAAAGCTTGGGGGACAAAAAGGGGTGGTAACTTAACTAGAAAAAAATACAGGAAATGAAGTACCATTAATAATTGGGGAACAAAGAAAGGAACGAAGGTTTAACTAAGGGTCACGGTTAAGGATTTGTCATAAAAAAACATCGAGGGCACTCAGAGAAAACACATAGTCTAGGGGCGTATAATAGGTTCGCAGGTTAGTCCTTAAGGAAGTGATGGTTGGTCAGAACCCATTAACGATTAAGGATACACTGGATGACAGAATTGTCTGTCAAGTTGAGAAACCATGAACCTAGATGGGCCACTTAGTGATAGTTGGCTGAGTACTAAAGGTCATAGTGGACCATAGTAGAAAGACGTGTTACACTTAAAGGACATAGTCCACAAAAGAGGCAAGGGGTCCTTTTAGTCACCTAAACAGAAGGGAAATCAATAAGTTTGTCGTGGACTAAATAGGTTTAAAAATAACCTCCAATATTATTTAGGAGGGTTTTGGGTTTAGGGTTTGAACCCTAGCTAGGTGGGGGTATGTATTAAATTATGAAGAAACTCACTAAGTTCTTTCAAACTTATCAAAGTTTGGCATGTTTGTTATAGGAAAAGTGGAATGAAGGAATTGCAGAAAGGACCAAGCTAGATCAAGTAGAACTAGGGACTTATCTTATGTTTAGAGTCATGTACATAAGATAGGGGTCACCTTTGAGAACTACGCCAAACGGGGTGAATATGTTGTATTTGTTTTAAGTACTCCGAGTTCGTAGTTAGGATCATAAATCTTATTTTGAATTCAGATGTTGTTGTAAGTTAATTTATTAGGTAATATAAATTGTTTTAAACTTAGTGAGACTTTAGTTCAACTGATAAATCGGTTTGATTGTGATGCCTGTGCTTGGATTCGATGAACGGATCGGGTGAGGGTGTTACTCATGCCCAATTGACCAAAACAATATTTAACCACAAAAAAACATAGGTACATGTCGTTAACTATTTTTAGATAGAACAATACAAACTTGACTTGAGCTAAGATGAGTTACTGACCTTGGATGCTTTACGACTTCGATATATAAAAAACCCTACCCAAGACCTATACACGAAAACAAATATAATGGTATACCGAGTATTGAATACTTAGTGGTGCTAATATAATTTGAAATCAATATATAATTAAATTGAAATTAAATTTATCAACTTATATGGAAATCATTGAATCACATATTAATAAACTTAATAATAATAATTATAAGTCACATAAGATGTTATGATATCCAACTCTTATAACACACTTAGGTTATTCGTTTATACTTTTGACTATAAAAAATATTGATGCACCTTCAAGGAATTAGCATCTTGTTTCTTATAACATAATCGATCTCAAAATTCATGTTTATAACATAATCATTTATCATTTATAAATCATATTCATTTTACTATTACGACGTATATTAACTTACTTGGATTTGAGGATAGGTACGTGATCTGTCGTAATTTGGTGTAGCAGATTAAACTAGTTTTCACATTTAAGGCGCTTGAATACAAGCATTTTCTTTATGTTTTAGTTTTCACATTAAAATTGAGTCTTTTTTTGACCTTAGGGTCCGAATGAGGCCTAAGGGTGAGCTAACGCACTTTGTGAGTGTGAAGGAGACCATTAGAAGCTGCACTAAATGAATACTGGTCCCTATGTCGCAACACAAATGACTCGATGTCACAATATAGGGAGCAGAATGGAGAAAACTCAAGACGGCCTTCGATGTCGTGACACAGACTTAGGGTATCATGACATACCCCTGAAGATAGTTGTAGAGGAGTATACTGATTGCTGTGTTGCGACATAGGTCCTGGTGTGCCGCGAAGTCAACTCTGTGATGGAAACAACACATGAAGCAGGGGAATTTCGGTTTGCACCATTAAACTTTAAGCTCGGGATCGTCAGCTAACCTAGGATTAAGGACATCTTTCCTTTAGCCTAGATTCTCTCTTGTAAATTTAGTTTAGCTTTCTTTCTTCCTTAGGGTTTTAGATTTATTTCAATTGTTCTTGTTGATTTCAAGAGATCTAAGTTGCGAAAGCATTCCAACTCTGTGGATTCGTGCTTAATTTCAATACAATCAGTCTTTCATTTACTATATCTTATCGATTTAATTAGCATGCTTTCTCTTTACATCGATTATATATTGTCTATGGAAGCCATGAGGAACTAATCCCTATATGGGGGATTAGCGAGTGAAGGTATGATTTGTTAACTGTTTTGTGGGGCTACTAAATGGATTAGCTATTTGGGAAAGGAAGAACGTGAAACAAACCCTAGGCCTGACAACCCCGGGAAGTCATCAAAGTGGGAATTAACCCAAAATTTGTATTGCCCATTCGTGAGCACCTTAACACCAAACTAGTCTGAACTATGAGGTTAGAAGATAAGTAGTTCTTGCTGACTCGTTATGTTAGTGGAAGATCGAAAGATCCTACTAGGGTAGCGACTAGTTGATTAACAGGGAACCCGAAGTGAAAGTTGATGGAGATTACCGACACAAGTTAATCACCATAATCAGATTTGATTTATTCTCCCCTTTTAATCTATTGAATTTTTCTTTTTATGTTATTTTGTTTTTATTACTATTATTATAAAACCCCCTAAAAAAAACCTTTATTTCATATTTTTCGTACTATAACTGATGAAAAAGTATTAATTAGATCTTTTAGTGTTTAGGTTAGAATTCGTTTGGAACTCGCCTCCCTTGGGTACGATCCTCGGAGCACTCGCCTACTTTATTGTAAAACTATATTACAACTCGACTCGTATACTTGCGGATACTGCCTTGTCTTTCTATATTTTATTGCAGTATTCACACTCTAGAAATTAGTATGTTCGAAGGTGGTCAAGTTGTTGGCACCGTTGCCAGGGAGGCAACGTCACTAGTTTAATTTTAATCTTTGCACTTAAATTAGAATAATTAAGAAATTTTTTAAGTTATATATACGATTCACACATAAGTTACTAATAATATGCAGGTCTTGGGAACATTATTTGATGTAAATTGGTTAAGGTTTAGCATTTCCCAACCTGTTATCCATAGTTCACATTTTGAATTAAATCCTACTCTACTAACATGGATCTCTAATAATGTCAGATTTGCCAATCATGTCAATGAAGACCCCATAGCATTCTTGAGGAAATTTGACCTTATATGCAACATTGTTAGTAGGAATTCCATCCGAGACTATCAAGTTATTATTGGTGCCATTCGCGTTAGAGGGAAAGGCAAAAATATGGCTAGAGACACTTCCTCTAAACACCATCACAATGTAGACCGACCTCGTGTAGTTATTCATTCGCTGAGTATTGCCTATGACTAAGGTACTAAGCAGTTACATGCAATTATTTTACTTCCAACAGGGTAGCACTGAAACTTTGTGACAAGCGTGGGAAAGGTTCAAAGTAATCCTTAGATCTATATTAGGTGAAGGAATACATTTTGCAGTTCATATATAGCATTTTTACAATGAGTTGGATAGTCAAAATAGATAAAAAGTTGATATCATGACGAGGGGAAGTATTTGGACAAAAACCCAGGAGGAAGTAATGGAAATATTGGAAAGATTTAGCATCAATGAATCAACTGGGAAGAATGTCCTGAAATACAAAATCAAGAACTGGAATTTGTAGGACATAAGGAGCAAGAATGTAACTAATTGTAGTTTAGTATGAAAGAATCAACGGGTTATGAAACAGAAGAAGAAAGGGACAGTGTGAAACAAGAGAACCATGACATGATAACTCAATTGGACTGGTAGAGACAGAATAAGGAACTACCAGAGCAAATTATCCCAAACTCAGTGAAAATGGTGCCATCTATTTTCAAACCCCTAGAATTAGAACTACATCCATTGCCTAACCATTTAAAGTATGGGTATCTGGGGAAACAAAATACTTTACCAGTAATTATTGCCGCAAGTTTAGACGCAAAACAAGAAGAGGCCTTATTAAATGTGATAGGATGGACAATTGTTGATATTAAAGGAATCAATCCTTCATTTTGTCAGCACAAGATTAGATTAGAAGAAGGGGAAAGACTTGTGGTATATGCTTAGTGTAGACTTAATCCAACTATGAAGGAGGTGGTCAAAAAGGAATTGCTTAAATGGTTAGATGTAGGTATTGTTTACGCTATTTCTGATAGTGAATGGGTTAGCCCAACCTAGTGTGTTCCGAAAAAGGGAGGTCTAACTGTAGTTGAGAATGATAACAATGAGTTAATTCCAACTCGAAAAGTTATAGGTTGGAGAGTATGCATTGATTATTAGAAATTGAACGATGCAACGGAAAAAGACCATTTCTCGTTGCCCTTTATTGATCAAATGCTTGATCGGTTAGCAGGAAAAGATTATTATTGTAACATCCCGAATTAATGGGCCTGTGCATTTTGGTGTGTTATATGTTAATGTGTTAATTTAAGAGTTAGGGGTTCAGATTGAGCTCGGGTATGGGCTGAGGCCTTGGCTAAATTCTTGTGTAGACACTCTAGAGCATTTAAGATAGGTATCTGTGTTTAAAACATCAAAGTGGCTTGTGGCCCAGTGGCAAAATGGCGCCACTAAGAGGGAAGGGAGTTGGCGTCACTAAGGGTCCAAGTTTTGGCCACTTGGAGCCCATGTTTTGGGCCAAATTTGGCACCTAAAGGAGGCTAGGGGGGGAAGGCAACAAGGCTAAAATATAGGGGATTTTTAATGTTTTAAAATATGTGATATTATTCGGATAAAGGAGGGAGGAAGTGGTGTGATGTAGGACACTTTTGGATGGGTGTTTTGAGAAAGATAAGGGATAGGATGAGGATCTATCAAGGAGGCTAGTATTGGCCGAAAATCAAACACAGGAGAGGGGGAAGAATCGGTTTAGTATAGGCAAGGAGTGTGCCGAAAATTTGCCTAGTAAGTTCTTGTCATCTTTTTCTTTTCTGCCGAAATCACCACTTCATTCTCCCTCTCCACTTTCTTTTCTTTTTCCTTCTAGTCAAAACCCTCTGAAGTCTCATCAATCGCCAAAAAAATGTTATTTTCTGTCTCTTCTCTTTCAAACACATTGGCCGAATATCCCTTGTAAGACAACATTCTTCTTGTTTATCTTTTTCGAGATTTTCTTAAAAGCCGAAATTCCTAGATCTCTAATCTTCTACGCTTCGATCTTCTTCTGTGATTGTCGAATCTTTCTGCAAAGGGGTAGCCGAAACCTTCTGTAGAGGTAAGTGTCGATTGTGCTATATTTTTCCAATCTTCTCCAGCTTTTAGAGACCATAGCCGAATGGCTACATGGTGGACTGATCTTGTGTTTTCTTTCATGGACGGCATCCCGGGATTTGAAGGAGATTTAATCGCCTAGGATTCTAATCGGTAGCACTCGAATTATACTACTTTCGGGATTCAATCAATTTAGGTAAGGAGATTTATCTTCGTCGTTTTATTAAATCGGTTTATCTCCAATCTGACATTTAACCTTGTTGGGTGGTTACTCAAATCAATCTCTTAAAGTGAAGTCTTTGACCGGCGGCATAGTGATTTGATAATCACGATTCCGGCTAGGGAAAGCATCAATTTCGATAGCATAGCATTAAGCGTAATCAGGTGTGTAATTTCCCACACCATCTTTGTTGTCTGATATATATATATGCATGAATCTGTCTATATTCAGTTAAATGCCGAAATCCTGGCATGGTTGTTGAAAACCCGTGGAGGGTAAAGGCGAATCACCAGGTTAGTGATTTCTGTCATTCATAAGTGAATGTTTCTATTGAGATGATATGTTTTGTATGTATGTCGATTTCTATGTATGCACGGGGGTTGGGTGATTGATGAAAGGGAAGTGTTCGCTCGTGGCTCGCCACGATCATTGTAGTGGCTCAGCACGATCGCTTCCGTGATCGTGTCACAAATCGACGATGAGCGACTAAGCGCAGAGCATGACTGCCATCGGTGGTGTGTAGGGGTGAGGGTAATTGTAGAAATCCCCAATGGTGTGATTGGCAGGAAAGGGTGGTGTGTAGCGGATGGATCTAGGTTTGGGATGGGCTTTGCCTAATTCTGATGTGTGATATTTTGCTATTCTATTCTGTGGGCTAAGGCCCAACCTGATGGTGCATGAGGGTTGCACACTGAGTCTCGTGACTCACCCCGTTGTTTAACATTTTTTTTCCAGGTGACACCTAGTGCATCGGACCGGGTTGGAGAGGAGCGCAAGGTGGCCATGCAGGAGTTTATTTGATTTAGGAAAAGGGCTTGTTAAAATTATTTATTCTTAACATTTTTAGTTACCTTGGTTCATTAATTCATTGTAATAAGGCCATGGGCCATTAGTTTTATATTTTCGGTTTTTGGGCTTTACTTTCAGACACTTGAATTATCCGATAAAATTGAAACCAGGGCATGTACTAAGTTTCGGTTTGTAATTCATAAAGGCATCATATAGAATTCATATCTTATATAAAGTATCAAATTATTAAGTTTTCCGGTATAAATGTTTAGACTCAACCAACGTTTTTTTTAAAAAAAAAAATGTGACATGTTTTACTAAATCTTCTTAGTGACATGCCAGATCCGATCGTGGTGTTTGGGCCGGGTTTGGGGTGTTACAAATTGGTATCAGAGCCAAGTTCAAAACTCGGCTTTGGGGATTTTAGGCTCAAAACATTTTCTAAAGATGGGTTTTGGAAACATGCATGTTTATAAATAATACAGGATGGTTTTCCCGGTATGGCACCTGCGTCTTCGGCCCAAGTCCGCCAGGTAAGTATTCAGAACTCACTGTGTGTTATATATGTATGTGGGCTTGAATGGGCTTTAAGGGAAGTAGATTATTTTAATTAGAACTTGATGGACTTTAGGCTTAGTTTAAACAACTCTCTGAATTCATAAGATTTAATCCAACCAGACAAACCTGGGAACAAGTCGCGAGATTAGGGTGTGGCAACAGGCATACGCATGTCTAGGATTGGATTCAGGGAGAGCTTGGTATTTAAGCGGTCCTAGTGACTCACCTCCTCTTAGCTAGAATCCTACCTGGTGTGCGTTGTACTGCTCACCTTAGTCATGAGGACTTGTTGACGGCCAAAATTTATAACTAAAACCCGAAAGGGACCATCCATCCTATTTTGTAAAATTACTAAATTACCCCTGATTTATAAGTGACCAAAATATCCCTGATTTGTAAAATTACCGAAATACCCCCATATTGCAAAATTACCAAAATACCCTTCTTTCACAAAATCACCAAGGAACTCTATTTCGAAAAATTACGAAAATACCCTGTAGGATGAATTACGAAAATACCCCTGGGTAGTAAAATGATGAAAATATTCTATGTGTTGAAGGTGGGTTCGTGGATGTTGTCTGTATGTTGATTGTTGAGTGTAAGTAGTTTCCTAGAACTAGGAGACAAACTTGAGACTGAAACTTGTGGATGTAATTTCGAATTCGAAATAACTACTCTTAAACTATTGTTCATAAGACTGATCGTGGTTAATCAGTGGAAGAAACCTATTAATTCATAAAATTTCTAATCAGATAAACGTCAATCGGAAGAATGAGTACAAGGGGTCGAGGACGTCCGCCGCGTGGTTGTGGTAGGGGTAGGATGACCTTGTTAGAGCCAGCAGGGTCTGGCCACGTGTCTGGAAACGAGATACAGGATATGCAGACTGTAGAGGGAGAATTTCGGGATCAGGCGGCCGGAGATGATGCGGTATCTCAGGCGATGTTGCGGGTCTTCGAAAGAGTTACTGGGGCAGGCACGGGTTCAGGAGCTCAGAAATCTGTGTCAGAACGACTCCAAGCCAACGGAGCAGAGATGTTTAGGGGTGTTTTTGGCGTAGCCCCTAACACAGCTGAGTATTGGTTAGAAGCGAGTGAGCGCATAATGGATGACCTCGACTTCATGGTGGAGGAAAAGTTGAAAGGGGTAGTGTCTCTTCTGCGAGACGAGGCTTACCAGTGGTGGCTCACGGTAAAGGAGGGTACTGCCGCAGACTGGATTGACTGGGATTTCTTTAAGGAATCATTTCAGTGAAAATACGTTGGGGCGGCTATGTGGATGCACAGAGGAAGGCATTTCTAAATTTGGTGCAGGGAAGTAAATCTGTGTCCGAGTATGAGGCAGAATTTCTACGTTTGAGCCGTTACGCTCGGGGAATTGTAGCGACTGACTATGAGCACTGTGTACGATTTGAAGATGGATTGCAGGATAAGTTGAGAGTGTTGGTAGCACCGCAGCGAGAAAGGGACTTTGCCGTCCTGGTTGAGAAACCTAAAATATCTGAAGAGGTGAAGCGGACTGAGAAGCAAAATAAGGATAAGGATCGGAGTAGGAATAAGAGAAATTTTGGGTCGTCGGGATCATCTGGGAGTTTTCAGAAAAGGCCTAGGTTTGATGGGCCAGCTCATGCTCTGACATCTGCTACTGGGAGTCAGAATCGATCATGTAACTTGTGCGGGAAAGTACATTTCGGGGAGTGCAGAGGGAGGACTGGTGGGTGCTTCAGGTGTGGGTCTATGGATCATATGGTGAAAGACTGTCCACAGGTAGATCAAGTACAACCAGCTAGACGAGGTTCTGATCAGGTTAGGAGGGGTGGTCAGCCATTACCAAGGGGTCGTGGCCCAGTCAGAGGAGGAAATGGGTCTGGTCGGGGTCGTGGAGCACCTGGTAGGGGTGCAGGCAATGTAGACGCGAGACAGCCGGGTCTAGTGTATGCAGCTCGTCGGCGGGAGGATGGTGACGCACCGGACGTCATAACCAGTACGTTTCTTATAGCTGATAATCCATTTCTTGCTTTGATTGATATTGGATAAACCCACTCTTACGTTGCATGCTCGGTATCTGAGACCCTAAGTATAGACTCTGAAACAACTTCTAGGAAGATGACTGTGGTTAGTCCTTTAGGACAATCTAGGGTAGTGGACAAACTGTTTAGGAACGTACCTTTAGAGACGCAAGGGGTAGTGTTCTCGGCAGACTTAATGGAATTACCGTTTGGAGAGTTTGATCTTATCTTAGGAATGGATTGGTTGACGAAACATCGTGCTAAGTTGGATTGTGAGACTAAGCGCATGGTGGTGAAAACCCCGGAAGGCGGGGAGGTGGTTGTGTTAGGAGAAAGAAGGAATTATTTGTCCAACGTGGTATCTTCCCTGAAAGCTGTTAAGATGATTCGAAAAGGATGTAACGTGTTTCTAGCTTTTATGAGTGCTTTGGATGCTAAGGAGGTGACTGTCGATGAGGTTCGAACAGTCAAAGATTTTGCGGATGTCTTCCCTGAGGAACTGCCAGGGTTACCCCCGGATCGCGAAGTGGAGTTTGGAATAGAGCTACTTCCGGGTACAGCTCCTGTGTCCATTGCTCCTTATAGAATGGCGCCGAAGGAGTTGGTGGAACTCAAAGCTCAGATCCAGGAACTGTTGGATCGTGGTTTTATCCGACCGAGTGTGTGTCCGTGGGGAGCGCCGATCCTATTTGTGAAGAAGAAGGACGGATCCATGCGTATGTGTGTGGACTACCGTCAACTGAATAAGTTAACGATTAAGAACAAGTACTCGCTGCCGAGAATCGACGATCTATTTGATCAGCTCAAAGGAGCTTCGGTTTTCTCTAAAATAGATTTGAGGTCGGGTTATCATCAGTTAAAGGTAAAGGAAGGGGACATTCATAAGATGGTGTTTCGAACTCGCTACGGTCATTATGAATTTTTGGTGATGCCGTTCGGGTTAACAAACGCGCCAGCAGCATTTATGGATATGATGAATTGGGTGTTCCAACCATACCTTGATCAGTTTGTCGTGGTGTTCATTGACAATATCCTGGTTTATTCCCAGTCCGAGGAGGAGCATGAGGCACATCTTCGTGTGGTGTTGCAAGTTTTGAGGGAGAAGCAGTTGTTCGCTAAGTTCAGTAAGTGTGAGTTCTGGCTAAGGGAAGTAACTTTCTCAGGGCATGTGGTTTCTGCAGAGGGAATTAGGGTTGACCCTCGGAAGATAGAAGCTGTATTGGATTGGAAACCGCCGAGGTCTGTGGCAGAGGTTTGAAGTTTCTTAGGATTGGCAGGGTATTACAGGAGGTTTGTTGAGGGGTTCTCATTAATTGCGGCACCTCTAACTAAGTTGTTGAGGAAGGGAGTACCGTTTGTTTGGACCGACAAATAGCAGGAGAGCTTTGAGAAGTTGAAGAAAATTTTGACAGAAGCACCGGTGTTAATCCAGCCATAGGCGGGAAAAGAGTTTACCGTCTACTGTGATGCGTCACACACGGGTTTAGGATGTGTGTTGATGCAAGAGGGAAAGGTTGTTGCCTACACGTCGCGACAGTTAAGACCGCATGAGTTGAACTACCCCACACATGATTTAGAATTGGCTGTGGTAGTGTTCGCTCTGAAGATCTGGAGACACTACCTGTATGGGGAGAAGTCGGTTATTTACACTGACCATAAGAGTCTGAAGTATCTCCTCACCCAGAAGGAGTTGAATCTAAGACAACGTAGGTGGATTGAACTTTTGAAGGACTATGACTGCTCGATCGAATATCATCCGGGCAAGGCTAACGTGGTGGCAGATGAGCTGAGTCGGAAGGCAATAACAGAGTTGAGGGCGATGTTCGCTCATCTCAGTCTATATGAGGATGGCAGTCTGGTAGCTGAACTCCAAGCGAGACCAACGTGGACTAGTCAGATCAAAGAGAAGCAGCTTCTAGACGATGTCTTGAGTGCTCGACTCTGGCAAGTACAAAGTGGCGAAGGAGAGGACTATAGTTTGAATGGTGATCGGGTTCTGTGTTTTCGTGAGAGAATTTGTATGCCAAAGGATGTTGAGTTAAGGCAGATGATTCTACGGGAGGCACATAGTAGCCCCTACGCTATGCATCCTGGAGGGGTGAAGATGTATCGAGATTTGCGAGAGCAATTCTGGTGGCCAGGTCTGAAGCAAGAGGTAACAGAATTCGTGGGTAAATGTTTGACGTGTCAGCGGGTGAAGGCGGAACACCAATTGCCTTCGGGGTTGTTGCAGCCGGTGAAGATTCCGCAGTAGAAATGGGAAAGAATCACGATGGATTTTGTTAGTGGGTTACCTCTTACGCCCACTAAGAAGGATTCGGTTTGGGTGATTATTGGTCGGCTGACGAAGTCTGCTCACTTCATACCGGTTCGTGTTGACTATTCTCTGCAAAGGTTGGCTAAGCTGTATGTGGCCGAGGTAGTGAGACTGCATGGTGTACTTGTGTCAATCATATCGGATAGAGACCCTAGGTTCACGTTACGATTCTGGAAGGCTCTGCATCAGGCGATGGGAACAAGGTTAGACTTTAGTACCGCTTTCCATCCGCAGACGGATGGTCAGTCTGAGAGGGTAATCCAAATCTTGGAGGATATGTTAAGAGGTTACATTATTGATTTCAGGGGTAGTTGGGAGGAGTATTTACCTCTGGTAGAATTTGCCTACAATAACAGCTACCAATCTAGTATTCAAATGTCACCTTATGAAGCGTTATACGGACGGAGATGTCGTACCCCTACTTGTTGGACAGAGTTGGGTGAGCGTCAGGTGTTGGGTCCGAACTAGTTTCGAGACGGAAGAAAAAGTTAGGAGTATCTGGGCTCGGTTAAAAAAGCGTCGATCGGTAGAAATCTTATGCGGATCTAAAGCATAAGGAGTTGGAATTTGCAGTGGGAGATCAAGTCTTTTTGAAAGTGTCACCGTGGAAGAAGGTGATGAGGTTTGGTCAGAAGGGTAAACTAAGTCCCCGATTTATTGGACCTTATCGGATACTAGAACGTGTGGGACCAGTAGCGTATCGATTGGAGTTGCCTCCAGGGTTGGAGCGGATACATGACGTGTTTCATGTCTCGATGCTAAGACGTTACCATTCGGATCCATCGCATATTGTGCCGGTAGAAGAGATTGAAGTAAGGCCAGACTTGTCTTTTGAGGAGGAACCAGTGCAAATCTTGGATCGAGATGTAAAGGTGTTGAGAAGGAAGTCCGTCCCTTTGGTCAAGGTGCTGTGGCGAAACCACGGTGTGGAGGAAGCGACATGGGAGCCAGAGGATGTTATGCGACAACAGTATCCCCATCTCTTCTGATCAGGTAAATTTCGAGGCCGAAATTTATTTTAAGGGGGGTAGAACTGTAACATCCTGAATTAATGGGCCTGTGCATTTTGGTGTGTTATATGTTAATGTGTTAATTTAAGAGTTAGGGGTTCAGATTGAGCTCGAGTATGGGCTGAGGCCTTGGCTAAATTCTTTTGTAGACACTCTAGAGCATTTAAGATAGGTATCTGTGTTTAAAACATCAAAGTGGGCTTGTGGCCCAGTGGCAAAATGGTGCCACTAAGAGGGAAGGGAGTTGGCGTCACTAAGGGTCCAAGTTTTGGCCACTTGGAGCCCATGTTTTGGGCCAAATTCGACACCTAAAGGAGGCTAGGGGGGGACGGCAACAAGGCTAAAATATAGGGGATTTTTAATGTTTTAAAATATGTGATATTATTCGGATAAAGGAGGGAGGAAGTGGTGTGATGTAGGACACTTTTGGATGGGTGTTTTGAGAAAGATAAGGGATAGGATGAGGATCTATCAAGGAGGCTAGTGTTGGCCAGAAAATCAAACACGGGAGAGAGGGAAGAATCGGTTTAGTATAGGCAAGGAGTGTGCCAAAAATTTGCCTATTGAGTTCTTGTCATCTTTTTCTTTTCTGCCGAAATCACCACTTCATTCTCCCTCTCCACTTTCTTTTCTTTTTCCTTCTAGTCAAAACCCTCTGAAGTCTCATCAATCGCCAAAACATCACATTATTTTCTGTCTCTTCTCTTTCAAACACATTGGCCGAATATCCCTTGTAAGACAAAGATTCTTCTTGTTCATCTTTTCTCGAGATTTTTTAAAAGCCAAATTCCTAGATCTCTAATCTTCTACGCTTGATCTTCTTCTGTGATTGCCGAATCTTTCTGCAAAGGGGTAGCCGAAACCTTCTGTAGAGGTAAGTGTCGATTGTGCTATATTTTTCCAATCTTCTCCGGCTTTTAGAGACCATAGCCGAATGGCTACATGGTGGACTGATCTTGTGTTTTCTTTCATGGGCGGCATCCCGTGATTTGAAGGAGATTTAATTGCCTAGGATTCTAATTGGTAGCACTCGAATTATACTACTTTTGGGATTCAATCAATTTAGGTAAGGAGATTTATCTTCGTCATTTTATTAAATCGGTTTATCTCCAATCTGACATTTAACCTTGTTGGGTGGTTACTCAAATCAATCTCTTAAAGTGAAGTCTTTGACCGGTGGCATAGTGATCTGATAATCACGATTCCGGCTAGGGAAAGCATCAATTTCGATAGCATAGCATTAAGAGTAATCAGGTGTGTAATTTCTCACACCATCTTTGTTGTCTGTTATATATGCATGAATCTGTCTATATTCTGTTAAATGCCGAAATCCCGGCATGGTTGTTGAAAACCCGTGGAGGGTAAAGGCGAATCACCGTGTTAGTGATTTCGTCATTCATAAGTGAATGTTTCGCTTGAGATGATATGTTTTGTATGTATGCCAATTTCTATGTATGCACGGGGTTGGGTGATTGATGAAAGGGGAAGTTACGTGCTCGTGGCTCGCCACGATCGCTGTAGTGGCTCTGCCACGATCTGCTCTGGTGACTATGTCACAAATCGACGATGAGCGACTAATCGCAGCATGACCGCCATCGGTGGTGTGTAGGGGTGAGGGTGATTGTAGAAATCCCCAATGGTGTGATTGGCGTGAAAGGGTGGTGTGTAGCGGATGGATCTAGGTTTGGGATGGGCTTTGCTTAATTTCGATATGTGATATTTTGCTATTACGCTCGTGGGCTAAGGCCCAACTGATGGTGCATGAGGGTTGCACACCGAGTCTCGTGACTCACCCCGTTGTTTAACATTTTTTCCGTGTGACACCTAGTGCATCGGACCGGCCGGAGAGGAGCGCAAGGTGGCCATGCAGGAGTTTATTTGATTTAGAAAAAGGGCTTGTTAAAATTATTTATTCTTAATATTTTTAGTTACCTTGGTTTATTAATTCATTGTAATAAGGCCATGGGCCATTAGTTTTATATTTTCGGTTTTTGGGCTTTACTTTCAGACACTTGAATTATCCGATAAAATTGAAACCAGGGCATGTAGTAAGTTTCAGTTTGTAATTCATAAAGGCATCATATAGAATTTATATCTTATATAAAGTATCAAATTATTAAGTTTTCCGGTATAAATGTTTAGACTCAACCCACGTTTTTTTTTTTAAAAAGTGCGACATGTTTTACTAAATCTTCTTAGTGACATGCCAGATCCGGTCGTGGTGTTTGGGCCGGGTTTGGGGTGTTACAATTATTGTTTCCTTGATCGGTATTCAGGGTATAATCAAATCCCAATTCATCCTGATGACCAAGAGAAAACTACTTTCACCTATCCCTTTGGTATGTAAACCTTTAAAAGAATGTTTTTTGGCCTATGCAATGCTCCAACAACCTTTATGAGATGCATGACTATGATCTTCACTTTTCTGTATATTGGCACTCTTTTCATGAATGCCTGGGTAACCTCGAAAAAGTGTTAAAAAGATGCAGGGAGACTAACCTAGTGCTCAATTGGGAAAAATGTCATTTCAAAGTGAAAGAAGGACTGGTCTTAGGGCATCAGATATCGGGAAAAAGTTTGGAAGTAGATAAAGCCAAAATAGAAGTTATAAATCATATTCCAAATTCGAGAAATGTTAAAGGTGTTCGAAATTTTTTAGGCCATGTAGGATTTTGTAACAGCCCGATTTTAGGTCTAGTCAAAACAGTGGTTTCGGGACCACAAATCCGACATAGTAAAATTCATTTTTATTATATTTTTATGGTCTACGATTTTATGGAACGATTTTGTGAAAATTTTGTTCGAAAATTTTGACGTTTGGGCACTCAATTTAGTTAAAAGGACTAAATTGCAAAAGGTGCAAAATGTGTGTTCTAGAAGCTAGAGGTGTCTAATTGCTATGAAATTTTAAATTGGAGGTCCGTAAATGGTAATCAGACCATTATACTTTGTATGGACAAAAAATGGACATGGCTAGGTGAAATTTCAAAGTTTGGCATTAAGGGCATTTTGGTAAAATGGTAAATAAAGACAAAATTAACAAAATAAAAGATGTTCATCTTCATTAAATTATTCCCTTGGCCGAAATTCACAAGAGTAGTCCATAGCTAGGGTTTGTTCACCTTCCAAGCTCGATTGTAAGTCCGTTCTTGCCCCGTTTTTCATGATTTTTATGTTTTTGAGATCCTTGCAACCTAATCTAGTTATTTCAAGGACTAATTTGAAACAAAATCAAAGTCTAAAATTTTACCCATGTTAGATATTTGTGTATTTTGATGTCTAATGGTAGATTGTGTATGTTTGATGTTAGATAAACAACTTTTACTAAGTGATTTTTGATGAAAATGCCTAAAAGGACCTATTTGTAAAAGTTGTAAAATATGTAGTAAAAATGTGAATAAATGAAAAATGTTGGCTGCTATGAGCATGAAAAATATTCGGCTAGGCTTGGGTAATGAATAAATCAAATGAAAATCATTTTACGAGCCTAGGGACTAAAATGTAAAAAGTTGAAAAGTTAGGGGCAAAAATATAATTTTTCCATAATGTGATTTTTGGACTGAATTGAATAATGAGAGTATTAAGTGAGTTAAATTTGCTATTATTGATCAAGAAAAATGAGGTTCGAACCTAGATCGGGGGAAAAACAAAGTGTTTGACGATTAGGTCCATTTTCACTATTTTTGTATTGAGGTAAGTTCGTATGTTAATAATGCAATGTTATATTTGTATCTTAGTGTTTTGATATTGCATGGATTGTATGATTGATTCTATGAGCATATTCGACGAAGTTCCGGCAATAGAGAAATCCCGGTTGAACCTTAGGAATATATTAGGTTATAAGTGACATGTCACTAGGAACACATGTTGTAACAACCCGTTTTTAGTTAAATCGGAACAGTAGTTTCGGAACCACAAATCCGAAGTCAAAATATTTATTTTATTATTTTATTAAAGTTTACATCATGATAGAATTATTGTGTGAAAGTTTCGTAAAGAAATTTTACTATTTGAATGGTTAATTTGATAAAAAGGACTAAATCACGTAAAATGAAAAAGTGTTAATCTATTAGTTAAAGGTGTCAAATAGCTTTGGATTTTAAATATGATGGCCTTAAATGTTAATTAAACCATTTGAAACATTAGTGGACATATATGGACACATTTTAGGTGTTTTAAATGATTTATATTAAAGGTTAAATTAGTAATTTGGTTAATTAAATAAGTAAAATAACAAAACCACAAAGTGGTCATCTTTTTTCTAAGCATTCATCCACCGAAAATTAAATGGAAGAAGAAGATATGGGAATGAGCTAGGGTTCGTCCATTTCAAGCTTTAATTGGTGAGTAAATTTTGCTTGGTTTTTAATGATTTTTACGTTTTTGAGATCGTTGCTTTGTATTCTAGCTAACCCATACCCTAGATTCTGAAATTGTTAAAGATTTATCATGTTGCCATTGTTGAATACTTGAGTAATTTTATGGTTGATGATGGATTTTGAATAATTGTTGATAGTTAAACTAGTTTTGTAAAGTGATTTTTGACAAAAATGTCAAAAAGGGGTTAATTTGTTAAAATGTAAAATTTTGTGGTTAAAAGTGTAAATAAATTGAAAATATGGGCTGCTAGTAACATGTATAATATTCGGTCAGCATGAATTTGTATTAAATTGAATGAATTGTGATTTTATGTGATAATGACTAAATTGCAAAAATGTGAAATAATAGGGGCAAAAATGTAATTTTGCCAAAATGTGTAAATTGTGCTAAATTGAATGAAATGATGATTAAATAAGTAAATTTTGATATTATATAGATTGAGATAAATGAGATTTGGATCTAGAACGGGGGAAATCGAAGTATTGGATTAGTCGACCTAATTCGTCGTTACAGCGAACGAGGTAAGTTCGTATAATCAGAATCGAACTTTTATATATTTGTGAATATTTGAAATGAATGTATGTAAATGTAACACCCCAAACCCGGTCAATACGCCATGACCGAATCTGGCATGCCACGAAGGAAAACGTTTTGAAGAAAAACAAGTTAACGATTAAATTTTAGTGAAAAACTTTTTATTATTCTAAATTCGTAGAAAATTAAGTTGAAAACTGATATTTTACTTTGCAATTCCGTAAATAGATTTTTAAAACTTAGTCGCAGCTTAGATTCGTATACCATTTATAAATTAAAGAGAAACTAAAGCAATTAGGTTGAAAATTGTATCTAATAGAAATTTGGAAACTTAAGTTTTGTAAAATAGTTTGAGTTATCGAAAATACTTAAGTTGTTAAAAATTATCAATTTATTTAGGTTACCCGATGGTAACATTTTAAAAACCATCGCGCTTTGTATTTTAGAAAACTTTGTTCACATATCATTAAATCAATCATGTAATTTGCAAGTTATTCTTAAAACAAATCCAAAGCATATAAATAATCCAAAAACATAATTTAAGAGGCCTTATTACAAACCCATAAAAATAAAAACCAAATTAAAATCAAGTACCCAAATGGAAGTTCATGTAAAACCAAATTTCATTGCATGGCCTCCTCGAGTTCATCCGGCTCCTCATCCGCGAACTTACGAATTACCTGAAAAAGTAAGGGAGAAGGTGAGTCACCAAGACTCAGTGCATATTCCCTCTCCCGGGTAAATACCACATGCTTACACAAATTATAACCAAGTAATATATATATTATGCACACAACCTAGCCATCCGTAACTCCTTTTTTCTACCCCGTGTGGTACCAAACCACTGGTGGTGCCAAACCACTGGTGACCAAAGTCACGATATTCAATATTGTGATACCAAATCACTGGTGACCCAAAGTCACAAATAATCAAGTTGTGGGGCCAACCCACTTGTGATACCAAATCACTGGCGACAATCCCATATCTCAAAAGTGGGGCCAACCCACGGTGGTGTTAATCCACAGGGACGAGTCGCTATAAGGTGCCAAACCTCTGGTGTCCCAAAGACACAAATGTGATACCAAATCACTGGTGACCAAAGTCACGAATAATCAAGTTGTGGGGCCAACCCACGTGTGATACCAAATCACCGCGACAATCCCATATCTCGGAAGTGGGCCAACCCATGGTGGTGTTAATCCACGGGGACGAGTCGCTATGAGGTGCCAAACCTCTGTGTCCCAAAGACACAAATGTGATACCAAATCACCGGAGGTGCCAAACCTCTGGTGTCCAAGACACGAATATCAATCTTCCCCCTCCTCTCATATTGCCCATACCAATGTAATAGATAAACAAATCATGTCAATATACTTTGATATGAACATATAACCAATACATATCGTAGATCGTGATATTAAACAACATATAGCAACATCATATCGAAACGAACTTACCCGTATCCTTGCTCATACCCATCAAGGTATCATATCAATATCTCATAGTTTCGGCTTTAACAACTTGAATAGTTATTTAACACACACATATATATAAACCAAGTTATAAAGTGTGTAAGATACACACCTTTCACCAATGCAAATACTAACTTCCGAAGGTCCGATCTATCGCACTAGATCACCTTGTCCTACAATCGACCAATACTTAGATTATAAACAAAGGCCATTCGGCCATACCACTAAATCCCAATGAGTTATCGCTTGAAATACCAAGTCTTACCTAAAAGCTTACCCAAAATGATTGACAAAGAAACGAGGCTTAGATTGATTGCTTCCAACGTCCCGAGGAGCCTAAAAGAATAATCGGTTCCTAAAAATGGTTAGAACCTTGCAACAAATGTCCATAGGTTCGGCCTTTGACCACAAGAAAACGACATAGAAAAGAGAAAGAAATGAAGGAAAAACGGTCATGAACACTTACCCTTTTCCAAAACCAATTGAAGAAAACCCAAAATGAATGCCTACCCTTGATATTCGGCCAAAATAATACAAAAAGGGAGTGGGAAGTTTCGGAAATATGGTTATGAAAGAAGAAAGATATGTGTATAAAAAGTAAGGAAGTATGTGAGTAGAAAAGAGAATAAAAAAAATGAGAGAGAGGATTCAGTTTTAGCAACAATGGAAGAAAAGAAAAGTGAGTTTGGGGAAGAAAGAGGTTCGGCCAAGCACCTAGTTTGCCGAAAAGAAAAATGCACAAAATGTAAAAATGAGTTTTCGGTTTCAAAAGGAAAAATGAGAGAAAGAAAGATAGTATTTGGTTCAAACAAAATGAGAGCTAAAACCAAAAGTAAAATTGCACAAAATGCTTATGGTGCATTCGGCCAAAGAGGGATTTGTTTGGAGAGGAAGAGAAAAATATGCCAAAAGGTGCACAATTGCTAAAGTTGGCCAAATATCCCCCCCCCAAACCTCCTATCAACATTCGGCCACCCCTCTAGCCACACATGCCGTCCACATACATGCACTAAAGGCCTTGGAATAGTTTCCAAAACATCTTCCTTAAGCCAAGCCTTGAAATCTTCTACATTCCCAAAGTTGAAGGAATTTTATCCCCCCCAAATCTAGCAATTCTATCCCTTATTTCATGCTTACCATAACCTTAAGTCTTCTTGCCAAAAAAGAAAATTGTCCATCTTATCCATGTGTATAGTTGACCGACACTTAATGCTAGGATGTACAAAAATAAAATCCTCAATATGCTTTCCATGCTACTCGAACCACTTCCCTCAAGCAACCTTTCAAGCTCCTTATCCACTATGCCACTAACTTCTCATGTGCTTTAATTTAACACTTAAATTATCTTAAGTGTCAAGCTCACTTAATCCACTTCACTAAATTTTCCACACTAAAAATTATTCTAGCTTAGCTAATATTTCCAAGCCTTCACACAAATATACTAAGCACACAATAACAATCATATCCGAGCTAACACAAATAACAAGATGATACTCTAATATTTTTAGGATGTTACAGTAAATGAGTAAATGATCTACTTGAAATTCAAATGCTTTATTGATATAGTCTGATGGTTACTGAGCCCGTTTGAACCGTAGGAATTCGTACGATACGAGTGACATGTCACTAGGGTTACCGTTTAGGTTGAGATCCTGCATGTGTTGCAGACTCACCACAACTCGTATGAGCTTACCGATGTATCAACTCATAAGAGCTTACTATTCTCAGCTCGTAAGAGCTTACTGTTCTCAGCTCGTCAGAGCTTATCGTTTCAGCTCAATAGAGCTTACTGTCCATCAGCTTAGGAGGAGCTTACTGATCATAGCTCGAAAGAGCAGAAATGATAATGAATTGACGAATTACTGATTTATATGTTATGTATATCACTCGAGTATCCCTCGATATTCTAATAGGTTCAACGGGCATAAATTCTGTTATTTATTATGTGATAAAGCTATGTGTTTATACGGATGAATTACTGTTTATATGGATGAACTACTGTTTAAATAGATGGTTTATATGGATGAAGTACTGTTTAAACAAATGAATTACTGTTTATATGGATGAAGTACTGTTTATATGGATAAGTTACTGTTATCGAATGAATTATTATTTATAAGATTGCGAGTGAAATATTACCAATGATGTACATTATATATAAATGTGATATGATACAATGTCTTGAGTATTGAAATTGAGAAAGGTTGATTATATGTACTTATGAGACTAACATATTGATGAATGCTTGTGTTTAGGCATTTGGAAAGTGAATTTGATATATTTTGTTTAATTGTTTGATTACGTATAAATGGTAAGTTAAATTCTGAATTATACGGGCTTACTAAGCTATAAAGCTTACTCTATTTCTTTTCCATGTTATATAGAGGTTCGATAGCTCGCTCGATTCGGATAAGTCGGAGTTACGCATCACACTATCTAGTTGCCAATTGGTACCTTTGAACTTATGGATTTATCTAAATATGGCATGTATAGGCTAGTTATAAAGATGATAGTTATGGTTACTTGAGATAGTGATTTTGGTACATGTTGTGGTATAAGTTAAAGCCATGTGATTTGGCTTAACTTGGTGTAATGTTTTGGTTGTGTATAAGTGTTCAAATATGATATGTTATGGAAAGTAGTAAATGGAATGGTAATATGCAAATATTGTCTTGATATGTAATAGGCATAGGAATGGAAAATGCATGATATTAAATAGGTACTTGAATACTATGTCGAATTGGTATAAAATGTGTATGAAATGTTGTGGATTGGCTGCCTATTGGGTTATAAAATGTTGCAATTTATGCTTGTGCATGCATGTATAAATAGGGTGGCAAAATGGCTTTGCATGTAGCTTATTTTTGTCCACACGGGCAAAGACACGGGCGTGTGTCTCGACCGTGTGCGACACACGATCATGTTACACGGCCATGTGTCCCCTGGTGTTGAAATTAAAACTAAGTCAGTATGCTCCACACGGTCTCACACACGGGCGTGTTATTGGCCATGTGGTACAAGTCAGTATACCCCCTTAATTGGCACACGGCCTAGCACACGGGCGTGTGACTTGGCCGTGTTGCATAAGTCAGTATACCCTACAGGATTGGACGGCCTAGCACATGGCCTGGCAGACGGGCTTAACACACGGGCGTGTGGTTGGCCGTGTAACCCAAGTCAGTATGTACCCTCTATTCTCACACGGCCGGTGACACGGGCGTGTCTAGTGGCTGTGTGAGACACGGCCTGGCTACACGGGCGTGTGTCCTCTGTATTGAGAAATTTTTCAAAGTTTCGTGGAAGTTTTATAAGTTATCGGTTTAGTCCCGAACCGCTCCTAAAGCATGTTTAAGGCCTTGTAGGCTATTGTAAGGGACAAATTGAATGATGATTGTATAAAATGATTGAATGCATGAGAAAAGTACGGTTATATGTGTTATAAGTCCGGTAATGCTCCGTAACCCTATTTTGGTGTTGAATACGGGTGAGGGGTTTTACACATGTACTTATGTGATTTATGTGTCCCGAGTGCTGGTCATGTACGTCCTACCGGTGGCTAGGTAAACCGGCATATGTTGCGGATACCTGACAACTTGTGTGAGCAACATCGCGTAGCTACGTCTCGACTGACAGCTTGTGTGAGCAGGCCCAAGGATAGCTCGAGAGCGAGCTTGTATGTGCTATGAGATTTGTTGTAGCATTGGCTACATAAGTGGCACTTATGTGCAAAGATTTTCGTGTAGCCGATAGTATTCCAAGTGGTTCAACGGGTATGTCAAAGATGAGAAAGTATGTGATTGCGATATGAGTTGGGGCAGGTATGTACGAAAAACTCAATGGGAATAGATTCAGTATATGATGATCTATTGGTAAGAATATGATTGAGTATGTTATGTTCATGAAGTTTTAATGACATTTATGTTGATTCATGTTATGTTATGCATATGATAAATGTATAATTAATGTTGTTTATTATTTGCATATGAACTTACTAAGCTGTATAGCTTACTCCCCTTTCTTTCCCTTATCTTATAGTGTCACCAAGCTAGCTTGGGATTGGAGATCATCGGAGATCCATTCACACTATCAACCATTATTTTGGTATCAATGAATTCAACATTTTGAATTATGGCATGTATAGGGGACTTGATCATTTTGTTATGTGTCATAATTGATTTGGCCAAATGTGTTGGCTTATGTTGGTTAGAAGTTCATTTTGTATAAGGCCATTTGAAATTGGCTAATATTGGTATAAGTATAATCATATGATGATGCCTTCCATGAATGAGGAAACTTGCATGATTTGAGTTGATAAGTTAAGGGATGTTTATGTATGTTAGATGTTAGCATGTGAATGATGTGTTGATGTCTTGGTTATGGATGATTTGATTGTATGTATAAGCTTGAATTGGTGCTATGTTATGTTATGTAGGTGTATGCATTAAAAAGGTGGCAAATGGCTTGGTAAATAGCCTTATTTTGTCCACACGAAGCGACACACACGGCGCAGTATCTAGGCCGTAGTGCGACACACATCGCGCCCCACGAGCATGTAGTTCACCGTTGTCGCTCCTCGCACCTTAATTGTTGCAAAATAGAATGTCCAGAATTGAGCACACGGGCAGAGACACGGGCGTGTGTCTCGGCCATGTGTGCTACACGGCCTTGAACACGGGCATGTGCCGCAGCTGTGTGAATTCTACACCTATTTTATGAAAAATTATGAAAATTAAATTGACCACACGGCCTAGCACACGGGCGTGTGGCACAGCCGTGTGACACAAGTCAGAGAGCACCCTAATTTGAACACGTCCTGTAGCACGGGCGTGTCTCAGGGACACACGGGCGTGTCCCTTGAACCACACGGGCGTGTGACCCCTGTAACATGAAAAATTTTCTAGGTTTTGTAAAATTTTCTAAAGTTCTCGGTTTAGTCCTGAACCACTTCTAAAGTATTTTTTGGGCCTCGTAGGCTTATATAAGGGACTTTATGATTGAATATGAATGGTTTTAAGTTGGACGCAAATTTATGACTTGGAATTGTGTGAATGCTTGTGTTATAAGTCCGGTAATGCCTCGAGCCCTGTTCCGACGTTGAATATGGGTAAAGGGTGTTACAGATTTTATCAAAAATTTATAAAAGATTTTGGTCATATTTTTAAACCTCTGAATCAACTTCTCTAAAAAGAGACACCTTTCATATTTGACCAAAGCTGTGTTAAAGCCTTTGAGGTAATCATCACCCCAAATTGGTCAGAACCTTTTATTATTATGTGTGATGTTAGTGATTATGCAGTAGGTGTAGTTATGGGACAAAAGCGGAATAATCTATTTGGGGCTATTTATTATGCTAGCAAAACACTAAATTCAACATAATGCAACTACACTACAATTGAAAAAAAGATGTTGGCAGTAGTGTTCGCTTGTGAAAAATTTTGGCCTTACTTAATGGCGAATCGAGTATATGTGTATATTGATCACTTTGCACTAAAATATGTTATGAGGAAAAAAGAAACAAAAGCCAAACTAATGAGATGGGTTTTATTACTTCAAGAATTTGATTTATGGATAATGGACAGGAAGGAGACTGAGAATCAAATTGCTGATCATTTATCAAGAATTGAAAAAAATTTACAAGAGGAGGATATTGAAGAAATTAAGGAGACCTTTGCAAATGAACAATGATTCATACTAGACATTAATCAATCAAGACTAGGTAAGCATCTAACACCATGGTATGCAGATTATGTTAATAACATCGCAAGGGGGATCTTCCCAGCACAAGCATCTTGGCAACAGAAAAAGCAAATAGCCCATGAATAAAAAAAATTTATGTTTGGGAGGAACCATATTTGACAATGTGCAGATCAATTAGTCTGATGATGTGTAGCAGAGGAAGAGATACAATATATTTCTCAAGGTGTCACAATCTCCTTATAGAGGGCATTTTTGGTGGAAAAAGGACAGCTTAAAAAGTACTACAATCGGGGTTTTATTGGCCAACAATGAATAGAGACGCTTATGAATTCGTATAAGGATGCGATAGGTGTCAGAGAATTGAGAATATATCTAAAAGAGATTAAATGCCGCAAACAGGGATAATCGAGGTTGAAGTGTTTGATGTTTGGGGTATTGATTTCATGGGACCTTTTCTAAGTTCTTTCAGGAATCAGTATATCCTCCTGGCTATAGATTATGTTTCAAAATGGGTCGAAGCTGTCGCACTACCTACTAATGATACAAAATCAATTGTGAGATTCCTAAGGAAAAACATATTCACCAGGTTTGGTACACCACGAGCACTGATCAGTGACGAATGATCTCATTTCTATAGCAAGTAGTTCGAAGCAGCATTGGCTAAGCACATCATAAGACATAGGATGACAACGACATATCACCCATAGGCTAATGGGCAAGCAGAAGTATCTAATCAAGAAATAAATCAGACTTTGGAGAAAATAGTAAACCCAAGTTGAAAAGATTGGGCAGTCAAGCTAGACAATGCATTGTGGGCATACAGAAAAACTTATAAGACTCCCTTAGGCATGTCCCCATATAAGTTAGTTTATGGTAAGAATTGTCACTTACCAATCGAATTGGAGAGGAAGGCATACTGGGTGATCAAAGAGTTAAATCTGGATCCAGAATTAGCTAGAAAAGAAAGACTATTCCTTGGAAAATACTAAAATACTAAAATGTAAAATACTAAAATGTATAAGGAGAGGAGTAGAATTCAACATGATGAAAATATTAGAAAGCATGAATTTGTGCCGGGAAAAAAAGTGCTGCTCTTCAACTCAAGGTTAAAATTATTCCTTGGAAAGCTTAAATCAAGATGGACAGGTCCATATACAATACATCAGGTAACTCCTCATGGGACAATAGAGTGAATCGGAAAAGGGGGTCAACCTTTTCTTGTTAATGGCCAAAGAGTAAAATATTATTTTGGAGGAACTATTAATACTGTAGTGGATGAACACACCTTGTAGTGTAGTGCTCTTTGGAATTTCCAAGGAATCAATGGGAAACCAACAAACATGAAGAATGATAATGAAGAACGTGACCCACGTATTGATTTTATGAAACAATGAGAAATTTGGTCGTCATGTCATGACATCACTCCAGAATGTCACGACAAGGAACAAAATTTTGATTCTAGAACCTGTCCTCGATGTCGCGACATCACCTAAGGATGTCGCAACACCACTACGTAACACACTAAAGTGTTAATCAAACATAAAGGCATTGGTCCCACCAACCACTTCAGAATACACTTGTACCCTTAGGGAATTTGAGCTAGTGATACGCTCTCGACCCCCAAGGTATTATAGAACTATCATAATATAATACACGCTTAGCGCTAGATCTCCGACCTATCGAAACAGACCCTATGGCATGCCAACTATATCCATAACTCTATCTGACACTGTTAATAGGACATTATTCTTTATTAATCACTATTCCATCATATTAAAACATAGATGGCATTATGATATCAACATCTGCACGTATGTATACATTGATCATGTATTAAATCATTTTCAATATAGCTTGCATTGCAATATCACCATGTAATCATACATACTTAAATTTCAAACATATCCCAATCATATCAATTAATTGATCTGCCGTAATTTGGTGTAGTAGATTAAACTAATTATCACACTTTAGGAGCTTGAAAAAAAACATTTTTAGTATGTTTGAATTATGTTTTCTTAAGTTTTTATCAAGTGAATAAAATGTGCAAACTGAGGCTTTTATTGACCTTAGGGGCCTAATGAGGCCTAAGGGTGAGATAGCGCACTTTGTGAGTGTGCAGGAGACCTTTAGAAGGCATACTATATTGATGCTGGTCACTACGTCGTAACATGGGATGTTCGATGTCGCAACATAGGAAACAAAATGGATAAATCTCAAGATTTCCTTTTATGTCGCGACACAGCTTGAAGGTGTCACGACATACCCCTAAAGATAGCTCAAGAGGAGTATACTGACTGCCATGTCGCGACACAGGTCTTACTGTGTCACGACATCGAATCTGGAATGGAAATTTAATACAAAACATGGATGTTTTGGTCTGCACAATCAAACTTAAAGCTCGAAAACGTCAGCTAACCTAGGGTTAAGGACGACGACCACTTAGAATCTATAAATAGGCTCCTTTGTCACATGTAAAAGACACCATTCACTTAGGCTAGAATTCTCCCTTTAAATTTAGTTTTAATTTTCTCTTTTCTTAGGTTTTAGTATTATTTTGTTTTTTTTTCTTTCAAGAGACCTGAATTGTGAAGACAATCAACTTTTTTGGATTCACGTTTAATCTTAATACGATGAAGCTATTTTGTAAACTCTATATTGTTAATTTATTTGATATGCTATCTATTTACGTCGATTTTATATTGTCTATGGAAGCCATGAGGAAGCCATGAGGAACTAATCCTTCTATGGGGGATTAGCGGGTGGAGGTATGATTTGTTAACTATTTTGTATGGTTACTCAATAGATCAGCTGTTTGGGAAAAGAAGAACGTGAAACAAACCCTTGGCCTAACAACCCCGAGAAGTCATCAAGGTGTGAATTAACCCAAAATTGGTATGGCGCATCTGTGAAGACCTTCACCCCAAACCAATCTGGACTGTGAGGTCGAAAGATAAGTAGTCCTTGTTGACTCATTATCTTAGTGGAAGATCAGAAGATCCTACTAGGGTAGCGACTAGTTGATTGACGAGGAACCCGAAAACATAGTTGATGGGGATTGCCGAAGCGAACTAATCACCCATAATAAGATTTGATTTATTATACTTCTCTATCTCTTGAATGTTTACCTTTTTATGTTATTTTATTTTTATTATTATAAAAATGCTAAAAATCCTTTATTTTATGTTTTCGTACTATAACTAATTTAAAGTACTAATTAGATATTTAATGTTTACCCAAGTAGAATAGATCCTAGATCCGTTTATGAATTTATTTACTTGTGACATTCATAATGTGACATCCTTAATCCTGAGTGGATGATGGACTATGCATGTGTTACTTGTATACTTTGATGTAAGTGATAACTCTTGAAAAGAGTTATATTTCATTCCCTTAGACTTAGTAATTACCTATACTTAAGTGATTTTAGTTGCATTTTAGAATATTGCATTGATATTTTTAGAGTATTGCATTAAAGAGCTTGGATTGGGCTTAAGTGTTATTACATATTGCTTTTAATTGCCTATGAGAAGGACTTGATTGGTGGTTGATTGGTAGGTGCAAAGTGTAGGAAAATGAGTAAAGGATTGAAGGTCTGCCATGATAAATTTTAGGTAGTTTGGCAACACAAATGCTATGGCAATACCTGGAAGATGCCTATTCAGCACTTAATGCATACCGTTCTCAGTCCCAGTTGAACTTGTACCAGAAGAATCCACCTAAAAAAGGGAGAAAAGGTTATGAGTTGATGGACCTACCCTAGAAGGTTAAACCTATAAAAGCCATAGGGGGAACCCTAGTATATTGGGCAGTTTTTGGATCGAAAAAGAAGGAGCAGCTTTTGATAGAAAATGGGGGAAGGACCAATAAGGAAAGCGACTGAAGAAGGAGAAAACAACTGCATCATCTTTGGCAGCTGCAAGACATTGCGCTGCTGGTGTTGAGAGCTGAATCGGCGAAAGCCATCATCTCAAATTTTCTCCTTTAATTCTTATCGAATTTCCTTTAGAACTTAATTTTTATAGATGATGTTGGTTACTGCATTAAATTCGAACTCGATTTACCCAACTATTAAGGCTTGGGATTACTTTTCTAAACATTTTAATTTCTATTAATGTTCAGAATTTAAGTTGGAATTATTCTGATGTTTTATTCAATGGTATTTCATACTTTATACAGACTGTGTATTGATGAATATGCAGCAGGTTATTAAAGATAACTTAATCCCGACAGGGTTAGGTTAACTCAGTAGACATTGGATAATATGAGTGAATGATAAATTATTTATCTGCAGCAACCTCTAAACATAGATCTTTTCCTCATACGCAAGAAGGTAGAAAATATTAGTGGTAGTCGAACTCAAGTCTATAGATATATAGTACTTTAGGGGAGGTAACCCAAGGTTTTGCTCTCGAAAGAAGCAGACTGCTATAGAAACCTATTGAGCAGTAGAATCATCAAGACTTTGTTGTGGCATTAATATTTAGAGAAGATATATGCATCATTAATCACAACCATACTAATCAATATTGCAGTTCTTTAATCATCTTTTATGTATTTACTTTGTTGTGACATTCTTGCTTCGTTTACTTGTTTTGTTTTGCACATTTTATACATCATCATTCTCTCATTTTGCCATTACATTCTCACTATTATTTTGCTTTAGCATTAATCAAGCTTATCTCTAATAACTCGACCAAATTCTACCTATCTAATCCCCATAGAGATGATCTCACTTATCACTTTATTACTTGTTCAACGTGTATACTTGTACAATTTGCACATCACATTCACAAGCGACAAGTTTTTGGCGTTGTTGCCGGGGATTGACAATTGGTGAAATTTGGTTTTGTTATTCTCTGTTGTTTCATTAGGTTTAGCTAACTTACCTGTATTTAATTTTTACAGGTTTTCCATCAGTGAATGAGTAGAAGCATTCATGTTAACGAAGAGTATTCTTTTGACCTAGAGATTGAAAGAATTTTGCGAAGGAGGAGAAGAGAATTACGTAATATGGCTAGGAAAGGAAATGATCCTGGTCTGAATGATCCATTGATTCCAAATGGTCGGGACATTTATCTTCTTATTCATCGTGTTATAGATGATTGAGACAGACTAATTCGAGAGGATATAGCTCCAATTTTAGATAACCTAAATCTTGGGATAGTAAGACCACACATACAAGCTCAACATTTTGAGTTGAAACCTGTAATGTTTCAAATGTTGCAAACAGTTGGACAATCTGGGGGGTTGCCCACTAAAGATCCAAGACTACATTTACAACTTTTTCTAGAGGTCTGTGACTCGTTTAGAAAACAGTGTGTTCCTGATGATACTCTGTGGCTTAAATTGTTCTCGTACTCCTTGAGAGATTGTGCAAGAACATGGCTTAATGCTTTGTCGTCAGGAACAGTGGCATCATAGAATGACTTGTGCCAGAGGTTTTTTGTAATATCCAGGGATAGGGGCTATTTTGTTATTGCATTATTTTGCATGTGGTTGTTTTGCAATGTTGCTTTTGTGTTGTTTTGGGGCTTAGTTGTAAGCTTAGTATAAGCTTTGAGTGGTAGGAAAAATTTTGGTTTTAAGTTCTATGTGAGTGGAGCTGAAGGAGCTGGGGTTTATAAATAATTTTAGGTGAAAAGTTAGCACAAGAGTGAGCTAGTAAGATGGCAAAGCATGCGCCACTTGGGGCTTGTGTTTGGCGTCACTTGCAGGGGAGGAGGTCCTGTGTTCAAGTTGTGAAAATCCCACATTTTTGCTCTCATTTTGACTGGCATGGAGGGAGGAGTTGTAGGCGCCTCAAACTCTACCTAAGACCAAGTCAAATGCTCAAATGGTGGGTGGAGAGTGATTGTAGGAAGTGGACTTGTTCAAAATAATTTGAAGTGGTGGTGTGGAGTGTTTGGGGGAGATGTGGCCGAATTTTAGGAGAGTTTTGGGGAGTGGCCGGTTGGGTGAGTGAGTTAGGGGGTGTTAGCCGAAATTCACTTAGGCTTTTGTGCATTTTCGGTCTTTGGAGTGTCAAGCAAAAGTTCTTTCTTTGGTCTTTTGTTAGCCAAATTTTCTAAAGAGTGTTCTCTCATTTTTTTTCATTTTCTTTCTTGAAACCGAAAGTACTGACAACCTTTGCCGAATTTGCTTTGTTCTTTGCTCTTGACTTTCATTGATAGCCGAATGTCATCTTGAAGACACAATTGTGTTTTGCTTCTTTTGCTATTCACCCTTCCATTTCTTTGCTTCTTCACTTTGTGTCAAGCCGAATTTAGTATCTCTCCTTCTCACATTTTTCTTTTTCCCTTCTTAAACTTTGGTAGCCGAATCTTATCCTTCAAAACACTTTCTTCATCTATTTGCTTTCAAACCGAAAGTCCCCACTCCCTACTCATCTCTTATTCCTGTCTTTTTGTTCAAAGCTCAAGCCGTTTGTCTCCATTTGTTTCTTCCATTCCTCTTGGCCGAAACTCTCCTCTCTCTTAGTAGTTCCTTGGTGGCCAAATATTAGAAGGGTGGTGAACGTGTTGGGTTCTTGTTTTCTTTCGGTTGGTGGTAGGTAAGAGTTTGGCCGAATGGTCATTTTCTCTCTTTCTTTTTCTCAATCGATTTGGGTTTGATTAAGGGCCGATTTCGGCATTGGTTGAAGGGTGTTAATCTCTTGTGTTGTAACCGATTGGATTGTAGGACTTCTGGATTTTGGGAGCAATCGAGAGGGGCCTTCTTTCTCTGTAAAGCAATAGGTAGGTGGTGGTAAGAACGAGTTCTTTTAGTCTATTCTTTTTGTTTTCGTTAAAGTCATAGCCTTGTGAGACTGATTATTTGTGTTTTAGAGGAAGGCCGATTGTCAGAAGAACCACCGTTTGGTTCGGGGTTTGGTAGGAAACCAACCCATTTGCAAGGTAAGGGTTGAATGTTAACCCCTTTGGTTTATTTGGTTTTGGCCGAATGGTATAAGTGGCTAATCCTATGTTTGGCCGATTCTAGGAGCAAGGTGTGTTAAGATTGTAGATCGATTTGTTGAGTTTAAAGCTCGCGTGTTAGCAGGTGTGTAAACTAACACACTTCTTACATAGTAATATATTTAATTAATCCGATTGCCTTGGAAAGACCAAAACAGTATGATGGTTTACATGGTACCCGATGGGGTATGTGTACGGATCCGGGTAAGTCCGTCTCATTATGAGTTCTATTAATGGTATAAGATATCATGATTGCGGATGTATGTGATATGAGATACGATATTAAACATATTAGCATGATTGCATGATTTACATGATTTGCATCAGTATGACATGTATGGGTGATATGAGAGGAGGGGGAAATATGATATCCGTGTCTTTGGGACACCAGAGGTTTGGCACCTCCAATGGTTTTGGCACTACAGATGATATTTTGTGACTTTGGGTCACCAGAGGTTTGGCACCTCGCGTCGTCTCGTCGTCGAGTGGCTCAAGCACCACGGTGGGTTGGCCCCACAGATTGATTATACGAGATTGACGCCAAAGATTTGGTATCACACGATGGGTTGGCCCCATCATCCGATTCGTGGATCGCGGTCACCAAAGGATTTGGTATCACACTTGTGTCTTTCGGACACCGGAGGTTTGGCACCTCATTGCGACTCGTCCCCGTGGTTTGACACCACCATGGGTTGGCCCCACTTATGAGATACGGGATTGTCGCTAGTGATTTGGTATCACACGATGGGTTGGCCCCATCATTGGATTATTCGTGACTTTGGGTCACCAAAGGTTTGGCACCACATTGATGGATATCGTGACTTTGGGTCACCAGGTTGTTTGGCACCACCAGGTGGTTTGGTACCACACGGGTAGAAAAGGCGTTATGGATGGTTAGGTCGGGTGCATTAATTATATTGCTATGATATGATGTGTGCTAGCATGTTACATTACCGGAGGGGATTTATGCACTGAGTCTTGCGACTCACCTTCTCCCTTATCGTTTCAGGTGACACTTAGATTGCGGACATGGAGCCGGGTGGACTCGAGGTGCTCATGCCATGAATAAATTCAGATTTGCACTGATTTAAATACTTGGTACTTTATTTCCTTTATTTCCATTTGGTTTTGCTGGAATTGTAAATGGCCTTTTAAAGTCATGCTTTGGTTATTTATATGTTTAAATGTGATTTCAAATATGCCTTAACAAAGTATTGGACTAATATTGGATAAAACTTGGAAAGATGAGGTTTTCAAACTACAACGCGATATGTTTAAAACTTTACCATCGGGTATCACCCTAAAACATTAAAAATCAATGCCACTCAAACGTTTTCTAGAACTAGAGATTTTTTTTCCACACTAAGCCCAAAATGTTTTTAAGCATCGGAAGGAGATCACTTGGGATTCTCAAACGATATGGATTTGTCTTACTTATGGAGTCAACCAAGTTTTCAAATTTCTGGTTTTCAAAATTCACTACCGCTTTAAAGCAATCATGCCCAAGATTTTGACAAGTATTAAATATAGCAGAGAGTTTTTCATCGAATCTTTAACTCAAACCTAACCCCTCAAACACGATTTTCCCAGTAACAATTCGCGGTCTGGTCGTGGTGTATTGACCGGGTTTGGGGTGTTACAATTGTGGTATCAGAGTTAAGTTCAAAGGCTCGGCTGTGGGCCTGAGGCCCAAAGTGTTTTAAATATGGGTTTTAAATGTTTTATTTTAAATGCATAGTTTGAAAGGCATGGCACCGAGTCTCCGGCACCAATCCGCCTAGGTAAGTACCCCTTACTATTGCTTGTGATTTTTTTTTTTTTGGATGAGATGTGACGACTAGCAATAGTAGGTTACCTTAGAAACTGAAACTGATAGGACTGTGTGGACTTGCGAAAACAAAAATTTCTTTAATAAGAAATATTCATAAGACTGTGCTTTTAAATAGCGGAATAAATACTGATGCATAAAACTTCTGAATCAGATAAGTCGAGACTGTAGTCATGAACACTCGGGGTGGACGTGGTCGTAATACACGTGGACGTGGTCGGGGTAGGATGACGCTTCGAACCGGTGAGAGTCCGGTCGGGGCCAGAGAATGAGATACCGGCACCACCACCAGCTGGAGGTGGTGAATTTCGAGATCGGGACCCAGGGATGACGCAGATGTCGCGAGCGATCTTCGGGAGTTCCGGAAAGGGTAGCCGGAGTAGGTGGAGGCGTAGGAGCTAGGAAATCAGTGCTGAGCGACTCCGAGCAAATGGGGCCGAGGTATTTAGAGGTGTTTACGGTGTTGCTCCCAGCCACGGTTGAGTATTGGCCGAAGCGGCGAGCGGATCATGGATGATCCGGACTGGATCACGAGGAGAAGTCAAAGGGATAGTATCGCTCCTTCCGGGATGAGTCATACCAGTGGTGGCTCACGGTTCGAGACAGTAGCTGCAGCGGAGGATCTCACTTGGGATTATTTTAGGGTCGCTTATCGAGAAAAAGTACATTGGAGCTAGCTACATTGACGCTGTAAAAGCATTTTGAGGCTAGTTCGGGGAGTAAGTCCGTGTCGAGTGCGAGGCGCAATTCTTGAAGTCGAGTAGGTATGCTAGGGGCATTGTGGCTACCGAACACGAGAGGTGTGTTCGATTCGAGGATGGTCCGAGAGACGAATTAAAATCGTTGGTTGCTCCACACAGGAGCGTGAGTTTGCCGTCCCCGGTTGAGAAGGCTAAGGTAGCCGAGGGTGTTAAAGAATCTGTGAGGTAAAACATGGATAGGAGCAGACATAAGAGGAGTTTTGGATCTTCCGGGTCGCTCAGTAATCCGCAAAAGAGCTAGACAAAGTGGGCCGAATCGATGCGTAGGTCATTCTGTCGGTAATCGTGGACCCGCATTAGTGTAACCGCGCAGGGAAATCTCATTGGGGAGGTTCTTGGACCGGTGGAAAAGGATGTTTCGAGTGTGGCTCTTTGGATCACCGTGTGAGGGACCGTCCGCGTAAGTTGACTAGGATTCATCCGAGGCGGGCCGTACTCGGGCGAGAATAATGGACCGCCACCGCAGAGGGTCGTGGTAATGGCGAGAGGAGGTAATGGTTCTGGTCGGGGCGGAGCACCGGGCGAGGTGCGGGTAGCTACGAGGCAAGACACTGGTTGGTGTATGCAATGAGACGCCGAGAGGAGGCGACGCGCCTGGACGTCATAACCGAGACGTTTTTGATCTTTGGTTCTCCATATACGCTTTAATTGATGTGGGTTCAACGCATTTATACGTTGCTAGTAGCATAGTAGAGACCATGGACTTAAACTCAAAACTACTTCGAGAGCGGATGACGGTCATTAGCCCTCTAGGTCACTCTGTAGTCGTGAGATAAGTCAGATAGAGATGTACCCCTAGAACTCCAAGGGGTAGTGTTTGTGGATGATCCGATGGAACCGCCGTTTGGGGAGTTCGATCGATTCTCGGATGGATTGGTTGGTTAAATACCGTGCTAGATTGGATTGCGCAACTAAGCGTTTTGGTTCTAAAGACGGTGAGGGTGATGAGGTAGTCATGATAGGTAATAGAAGAGATTACTTATCCAACGTGGTATCCGCTCTGAAAGCGGAGAAGATGGTCGTGAAGAGGGCGTGAAGCGTATGTGGTTCACGGTATGCCTTAGAGGTGAGAAATCTGCTTTGTGGAAAAGGTCCTGGACAGCTTAAAGAATTTGTTGATGTGTTTCCGGAGGAACTTCCGGCTTTCCACCGATCGTGAGGTGGAGTTCGGGATAGATCATTATCGGGAATCTGCGCGGTGTCTATTGCTCCGTATAGGATGGCGCCAAAGGAGTTAGTGGAATTAAAGGCTCGAGATCCGTGGAGTTGTTGGATCGAGGCTTTATTAGGCCAAGTGTTTCACCTTGGGGAGCGCCATGACTCTTTGTTAAGAAGAAAGATGGTACCATGCGGATGTGTATAGACTACCGCCAGATTGAACAAGTCGACGATCAAAAACAAGTATCCGTTGCCGCGGATAGATGACTTGTTTGATCACCAAGGGGTGCTTCGTATTCTCAAAAATTGATTTAAGGTCCGGTATCACCAATTGAAGGTGAAGGAGGCGGATATCCACAAGACAAATGTTTCGTACTCGGTATGGGCACTACGAATTTACGTAATGCCGCTTGGGTTGACTAACGTGCGGCAGCATTCATGGATATGATGAGCAGGTGTTTCAAAGAAGATTTGGATCGATTCGTAGTGGTTTTATTGACGACATCTTAGTATACTCAAAGACAGAGGAGGAGCATGATGCACACTTGCGAATAGTACTGCAGATTCTCGAGGAAAAACAGCTTTATGCAAAATTTAGTAAGTGCGAGTTCTGGCTCAGGGAGGTGACGTTCTTGGGTCATGTAGTGTCGGCTGAGGGGATTAGGGTAGATCCTCGGAAGATTGAGGCAGTTTTGGATTGGAAGCCGCCTAAGTCGCTGGCTGAGATTCGGAGTTTTCTGGGTTTGGCAGGATACTACCGAAGATTTGTAGAAGGTTTTTCATTGATCGCAGCACCTATGACCAAGTTGTTAAGGAAAGGGGTTCCATTTGTTTGGACTGAGAAGCAGCAGGAGAGTTTCGACAAACTAAAGAAGATTTTGACTGAAGCTCCTGTTTTAATTCAACTTTGAGAGGTCGGAAGGAATTCACAGTGTATTGCGATGCATCACATACGGGATTGGGTTGTGTGCTGATGCAGGAAGGTAAGGTTGTGGCTTACGCATCTCGGCAGTTGAGGCCACATGAGGTCAATTATCCGACGCACGACTTGGAGTTAGCAGCTGTAGTCTTCGCCTTGAAAATTTGGAGGCACTACTTGTACGGAGAGAGATCGATAGTCTACACAGATCACAAGAGTCTAAAGTATCTTTTGACTCAGAAGGATTTGAATTTGAGGCAGCGCAGATGGATTGAATTGCTCAAGGATTATGATTGTTCGATTGAATATCATCCGGCAAAGCTAACGTGGTGGCGACGCGTTGAGCCGTAAGGTTGTTTCGGACTTAAGAGCGATGTTTGCCCATCTGAGTTTGTATGACGATGGAAGTATTCTGGCAAAGCTGCAGGTTAAGCCTACTTGGGTTGAGCAGATCAGAGAGAAACAGTTGGAAGATGAGGTTTTGAGTGCGCAGAGGTCTCAGGTGCAGGAGGGTGGTTTGGAGGGTTACAGTTTATCTAGTGAAGGAGTGTTGTGTTTTCAAGGCAGAGCTTGTATGCCGAAAGACGTTTAGCTGAGTTCGCCTACAATAATAGTTACCAAGCAAGCATCAAAATGGCACCATATGAGGCGTTGTATGGTAGGAGGTGTCGCTCACCTACATGTTGGACGGAGTTGGGTGAACGTCAATTGTTGGGACCAGAGTTGGTTGCAGAGACCGAAGACAAGGTTAAGTTGATTCAGGCTCGATTGAAAGAAGCTTCGGATAGGCAGAAGTCTTATGCCGATCTCAAGCGGAGAGATATAGAGTTTGGCTTGTGGGGATCAAGTTTTCTGAAGGTCTCGCCATGGAAGAAAGTATTGAGATTCGGAAGGAAAGGCAAGCTAAGTCCGAGGTTTATTGGGCGTATAAGGTATCAAACGAGTTGGACCAAAGAGCTTACCAGCTTGAGTTGCCAGCGGAGTTGAGTCAGATTCACGATGTATTTCACGTTTCGATGCTTAGGCGTTATCGTTCAGATCCATCGCATGTCGTAGCAGTGGAAGAGATCGAGGTGAATCCGGATTTGACCATGGAGGAGGAACCTATGCGATCCTAGAGCGGGATGTGAAGGTTTTGCGTAGGAAGTCGCTGCCTCGGTAAAGGTGCTATGGCGGAACCATGGCATTGAAGAAGCTACGTGGGAACTCGAGGATGTGATGAGACAAAGAAGATTCTCAACTCTTTTGATCGTGTAATTTCGAGGTCGAAATTATTTTTTTAGGGGGGTAGAACTGTAATATCCAGGGATAGGGGCTATTTTGTTATTGCATTGTTTTGCATGTGGTTGTTTTGCAATGTTGCTTTTGTGTTGTTTTGGGGCTTAGTTGTAAGCTTAGTATAAGCCGGAGTGGTAGGAAAAATTTTGGTTTTAAGTTCTATGTGAGTGGAGCTGAAGGAGCTGGGGTTTATAAATAATTTTAGGTGAAAAGTTAGCACAAGAGTGAGCTAGTAAGATGGCAAAGCATGCGCCACTTGGGGCTTGTGTTTGGCGTCACTTGCAGGGGAGGAGGTCCTGTGTTCAAGTTGCGAAAATCCCACATTTTTGCTCTCATTTTGACGGCATGGAGGGGAGGAGTTGTAGGCAGTTAAAACTCTGCCTAAGACCAAGTCAAATGCTCAAATGGTGGGTGGAGAGTGATTGTAGGAAGTGGACTTGTTCAAAATAATTTGAAGTGGTGGTGTGGAGTGTTTGGGGGAGATGTGGCCGAATTTTAGGAGAGTTTTGGGGAGTGGCCGGTTGGGTGAGTGAGTTAGGGGGGTGTTAGCCGAAATTCACTTAGGCTTTTGTGCATTTTCGGTCTTTGGAGTGTCAAGCAAAAGTTCTTTCTTTGGTCTTTTGTTAGCCGAATTTTCTAAAGAGTGTTCTCTCATTTTTTTTTCATTTTCTTTCTTGAAACCGAAAGTACTGACAACCTTTGCCGAATTTGCTTTGTTCTTTGCTCTTGACTTTCATTGATAGCCGAATGTCATCTTGAAGACACAATTGTGTTTTGCTTCTTTTGCTATTCACCCTTCCATTTCTTTGCTTCTTCACTTTGTGTCAAGCCGAATTTAGTATCTCTCCTTCTCACATTTTTCTTTTTCCCTTCTTAAACTTTGGTAGCCGAATCTTATCCTCCAAAACACTTTCTTCATCTATTTGCTTTCAAACCGAAAGTCCCCACTCCCTACTCATCTCTTATTCCTGTCTTTTTGTTCAAAGCTCAAGCCGTTTGTCTCCATTTGTTTCTTCCATTCCTCTTGGCCGAAACTCTCCTCTCTCTTAGTAGTTCCTTGGTGGCCGAATATTAGAAGGGTGGTGAACGTGTTGGGTTCTTGTTTTCTTTCGGTTGGTGGTAGGTAAGAGTTTGGCCGAATGGTCATTTTCTCTCTTTCTTTTTCTCAATCGATTTGGGTTTGATTAAGGGCCGATTTCGGCATTGGTTGAAGGGTGTTAATCTCTTGTGTTGTAACCGATTGGATTGTAGGACTTCTGGATTTTGGGAGCAATCGAGAGGGGCCTTCTTTCTCTGTAAAGCAATAGGTAGGTGGTGGTAAGAACGAGTTCTTTTAGTCTATTCTTTTGTTTTCGTTAAAGTTATAGCCTTGTGAGACTGATTATTTGTGTTTTAGAGGAAGGCCGATTGTCAGAAGAACCACCGTTTGGTTCGGGGTTTGGTAGGAAACCAACCCATTTGCAAGGTAATGGTTGAATGTTAACCCCTTTGGTTTATTTGGTTTTGGCCGAATGGTATAAGTGGCTAATCCTATGTTTGGCCGATTCTAGGAGCAAGGTCTCATTAAGATTGTAGATCGATTTGTTGAGTTTAAAGCTCGCGTGTTAGCAGTGTGTAAACTAACACACTTCTTACATAGTAATATATTTAATTAATCTGATTGCCTTGGTAAGACCAAAAACAAGATGATGGTTTACATGGTACCCGATGGGGTATGTGTACGGATCCGTAAGTCCGTCTCATTATGAGTTCTATTAATGGTATAAGATATCATGATTGCGGATGTATGTGATATGAGATACGATATTAAACATATTAGCATGATTGCATGATTTACATGATTTGCATCAGTATGACATGTATGGGTGATATGAGAGGAGGGGGAAATATGATATCCGTGTCTTTGGGACACCGTGAGGTTTGGCACCTCCAAAGGGTTTTGGCACCACGGATGATATTTTGTGACTTTGGGTCACCGGAGAGGTTTGGCACCTCAGCGTCTCGTCCCAGTGGCTCAGCACCACGATGGGTTGGCCCCATAGTTGATTATACGGGATTGACGCCAGTGATTTGGTATCACACGATGGGTTGGCCCCATCATCTGATTCGTGACTGCGGTCACCAGTGATTTGGTATCACACTTGTGTCTTTGGGACACCAGAGGTTTGGCACCTCATTGCGACTCGTCCCTGTGGTTTGACACCACCATGGGTTGGCCCCACTTATGAGATACGGGATTGTCACTAGTGATTTGGTATCACACGATGGGTTGGCCCCATCATTGGATTATTCGTGACTTTGGGTCACCAGTGGTTTGGCACCACCAGTGGTTTGGTACCACACGGGGTAGAAAAGGCGTTATGGATGGTTAGGTCGGGTGCATTAATTATATTGCTATGATATGATGTGTGCTAGCATGTTACATTACCGGGAGGGGGATTTATGCACTGAGTCTTGCGACTCACCTTCTCCCTTATCGTTTCAGGTGACACTTAGATTGCGGACATGGAGCCGGGTGGACTCGAGGTGCTCATGCCATGAATAAATTCAGATTTGCACTGATTTAAATACTTGGTACTTTATTTCCTTTATTTCCATTTGGTTTTACTGGAATTGTAAATGGCCTTTTAAAGTCATGCTTTGGTTATTTATATGTTTAAATGTGATTTCAAATATGCCTTAACAAAGTATTGGACTAATATTGGATAAAACTTGAAAAGATGAGGTTTTCAAACTACAACGCGATATGTTTAAAACTTTACCATCGGGTATCACCCTAAAACATTAAAAATCAATGCCACTCAAACGTTTTCTAGAACTAGAGATTTTTTTTCCACACTAAGCCCAAAATGTTTTTAAGCATCAGGAAGGAGATCACTTGGGATTCTCAAACGATATGGATTTGTCTTACTTATGGAGTCAACCAAGTTTTCAAATTTCCGGGTTTTCAAAATTCACTACCAGTTTTAAAGCAATCATGCCCAAGATTTTGACAAGTATTAAATATGGCAGAGAGTTTTTCATCGAATCTTTAACCTGAAACCTAACCCCTCAAACGCGATTTTCCTCGTAACCTGCCAGATTCGGTCGTGGTGTATTGACCGGGTTTGGGGTGTTACATTTTTGATACGGTATAATCTACTAAACATGAATGCCAAGCTTAGAAATAACATCACATCTTTTCGGCTTACGAAGCCTGGGAAAGATTTAAGGAATTACTTAGAAAATGTCCCATGAATGGTTTCCAGCACTAAACTCAGATGGAGATGATTTATAACGGGCTGAATGAGCATACAAGGATGGTAGTCGATGCCTCTGCCAATGGTACTTTGTTGGATAAATCCTATAATGAAGCATATGAGATTTTGGAACGGATTGCCAACAATGGTTATCAATATCCTACCACATGAGCTGGGACTGGCAAGAGAGCTGCTGGCACTATTAAGCTTGATGCAATCACTTCATTGATAGCCCAGGTATCCTTTTTAGCTAATATGATAAAGAAAATGAAGATACCAACTACAATCTAGGAGATGAAATCAGCCGAGCTATCTTGTGTTTATTGTTGTGAAGACCATGTGTTTGATGAATGCCCATCAAACCCAGCATTTGTGTACCACATGAGTAATTTCAATCGTAATAATAATCCCTATTCTAACACCTACAATCCACGGTGAAAGCAACATCCAAAATTTTGTTGGAATAATCAAGGTACTGGGAATTCAAACAATACTGTTAGACAGAATGCTAAAAGGGCAGCGCTTGGTTATAATCAACCCATGCCGCAGCAAAATGTCCAACAAGGTCAGGCATCAAATTCATCATCATCATCTATTGAATCCTTGCTGAAAGAATATATGGCCAAGAATGATGTCGTGATATAGAGTCAAGCTACATCCCTTTGAGCTATTGAGAATCAAGTGGGGCAGATCGCAAATGCTTTAAATTCAAGACGAAAAGGAACTTTTCCAAGTGATACTGAGAATTCAATATCATAATCGAAAAAGCATTGTAAGGCAATCACTCTCAGAAATGGGACTTAGTTGAATGAAATTTTTAAAGATGCAACTACAAAAGAGGACAAATTAGGTCTCATCCATGGAAAGAATTTAAAATAATCTAAACGACACACTGCAACTGAAAAGGCTAAACAGAAGACTGTTGCAGTAGAATCAGATCGTGTTGCCAATAAAAATGTTACAGCAAAAAAAATATCAGCAACTTGAAGGATGGCCACCTCCAACCTTTCCTCAGCAATTTCATAACTATAAACAAGATGCCCAGTTCAAAAGATTTCTAAATGTCCTGAAACAACTCCACATCAACATACCATTGGTAGAATATTTGGAGCAAATGCCCAATTATGTGAAATTCATGAAAGATATACTTTCAAAAAAGAGAAGATTGAGAGAATGTGAAACTGTTGCGCTCACTGAGGGGTGCACGATGATGTTGAAGAGTAAATTGCCTCCAAAGTTGAAGGATCCAAGGAGTTTTACTATCCCATATTTAATTTGAAATCATTATGTTGGTAAGACATTGTGTGATTTAGGAGCGAGGATCAATTTAATGCCTATGTCTATCCTTAGAAAGTTGGGAATAGGAAACGCAAGACCTACTACGATCACGTTGCAGCTAGCTATTCGATCCTAGGCACATACGAAAGGTAAAATTGAAGACATGCTGGTAAGAGTATATCAGTTTATTTTTCCTGTCAATTTCATTATTTTAGAATGTGAAGCTGATAAAGATGTGCTGATTATTCTTGGAAGACCTTTTCTTGCTACAAGCAGAACTTTGATTGAAGTGTAAAAAGGTGAACTGACCATAAGGATGAATGATCAACAGATCACCTTCAATGTATTCGATAACCCTAAAATGTGCTTATGAGAATGAGGAGTGCCACGCCATTGGTTTGATAGAAATAGTAGTGCAAGAAGAGTTTGCAAAATTTTTCCACAACAATTCTGATAGTGATACAGATTCACTTGAGCTAAATGAAATAGAGACTTTTGAAGAATTCAATGAACTCATGGAGGCAAAGCAGATAGTGGATAGACCAGAGAAAAAGTTTGAGTCCTTGGATTTATCGGCTCGCACTTTCAATCCTCTTAAACCATCTATAGAGGAACCTCTTACACTAGAATTGAAACCTTTTCCATTGCACTTACAATATGCTTACTTGGGAGACAACAACACCTTGCTGGTAGTTATTTCTGCAAGTTGACACCCCATCAAGAGGCCAGGTTGTTGGAAGTTCTCTGACGATCTAAGAAGGCATTAGGATGGACAATTGTCGACATTAAGGGAATCACCCTGCTTAATGCATGCATAATATTTTATTGGAAGATTGCCATGGCAACTCTATTGAACAGTAGAGAAGGTTGAATCCCATCATGAAGGAAGTTTTTAAGAAGGAGACTATCAAGTGGCTCGATGCTTGTATTTCCTATCCTATCTTTGACAGTTCTTGGGTGAGCCCTGTACAATGTGTGCCCAAGAAAGTAAGTGTCACAGTGGTTAGCAATGATAATAATGAGCTCATACCAACTTGCACTATCACGAGATGGAGAGTGTGCATGGATTATCAAAAGCTCAATAAGGAAACTAGGAAGGACCACTTTCCCTTACCGTTTATTGATCAAATGCCGGACAGATTAGCTGGGAAGGCATTTTACTGTTTCTTGGATGAATATTCAGGGTATAATCAGATTGCTATAGCTCCCAGTGACCAAGAGAAGTCAACTTTCACGTGTCCATATGGTACTTTTACGTTTAGATGAATGTCATTTGGGTTATGTAATGCCTCGAAAACATTTCAGCATTGTATGATGGCAATATTCTCTAACGTGGTGGAAAACTTTCTCGAAGTCTTTATGGATGATTTCTCTATCTTTGGAAATAACATTTAGGGTTGTTTGAAAAATCTAAAATTGGTTCTTTGCCGCTGTGAAGAAACAAATCTTGTCTTGAATTGGGAAAAATGTCATTCATGGTCTGTAAAGGCATTGTTCTGGAGCATAAAGTATTGCAATAAGAGACTGAAGTTGACAAATAAAAAATTGAGGTAATAGAAAAGTTGTTGCCTCCTACTAGTGTCAATGATATCTAAACCCTTGTGCACCTTGCTGGAGAAAAATAGACCTTTCAATTTTGATGAACCTTGTTTGATAGATTTTGAGGAATTGAAGAAACGACTGGTAGCAGCACCAATTATAATAGCTCCGGAGTGGACATTGCCTTTCGAACTCATATGTGATGCCAATGATTATGCTGTGGGAGCAGTGTTGGGGCAAAGGAAAGAAAAGGTATTTCATGCAATGTATTATGCAAGTAGGACCCTGACGTATGCACAACTTAATTACACCACCACTGAAAAGGAGTTATTGGCTATAGTATTCGCGTTCGACAAATTCTGATCTTATTTAGTTGGTACCAAGGTCATTGTCTACACAGACCACTCCGCTATTAAGTATCTTGTAACCAAGAAAGATGCCAAGCCGTGATTGATTCGGTGGATAATCTTACTTCAGGAGTTTTATTTAGAAATTTAAGATAGAAAGGGTGATCGTTGTTTTATGCGATGTCAAAGTCTTAAAATTTATAATGAGAATGATCGAGCCAAAAAACTAACTATGACAACGATTGAGGCAAGTGTACCTATCGAACAGTAGTATAGTTGATAAACCGTAATAGTAACATATTTTAAACCCACATTTAGCATGCTTTTGGGTGATTTAAGCCTTGAATTGTGTAATTTGGTGCTTTTAATCCTTTGTTTTCATGTTTTATACTCAGGAAAGCACCGGAGGATGAAAAGAACGAGAAACGGGCTTAAAACGGTCCAAATAGGCTAAATCACGAAATCAACACGGCCTGGGCCCAAGCAACACGACCGTGCCTCCCTAATCAGACCTGAACACGGCCAGGCCACGATTCACACGGCCGTGCCTCCCTAACCAGACCCAAACACGGCCTGGCCACGATTCACACGAGCGTGTGCCAAGGGCGTGCCCCTGCCATGGAGAAGAGGAATTTCACTCGAATTTGGATACTTAGGGGTAAAGAAACACATTCCAAAAGCCTATATAAACACCCTAGAGGCCAACTTTCAAAGGGCGTCCATCTAGGCCAAGGAACCGAGCCAGAAAGGTCAGAATTGTGGAAATTACTCAAAGAAAGCCAGTTGATTCATCTCAAGAAGCCGGAGTCATACTCAAGACGAAGGATTTCTCTTCAATTCCTTCAGGGGGTTTTAGAGTTTTTCTTATGTTTTGTTTTACCTTTTCTTTTGAGATGTATTTTGTTATCATTATGAACTAAACCCTCAAATACCTAAGGGGGATGAAACTTAGATGAATCTTGTTATCGTTTGCTGAACTATATGATAAATATTTGACTTGTTCTTAATTATGTGTTCTTAATTCTTGTGTTGATATTTCGTAGATATTAATTCAAGTTTGATGTGCTTAGGTGGAGGAGAAAAAGTCCCTACCTAAGAGTAGATCTAGCATAATTAAGCGGAGTTGATCGCACGCCTAGAGATAGGGTGACGAGATTTTGCCGGATTAGGGTGAAACCTAATATGGGATTCCATAGATCGAGTTAATGCAATTCTAGGGGTTTTAATTAGAAAGAGATTTCAATTAATCAACCTAGGGTTAGACGTTATTCGCTTCGAGAGAGGGTTTAATATACATTAGGGGATCTTAGGGATCAAGTCAAATGAATAAATCGTCTGGTTCAAAGTTAGATAACAAGTGAAGTCTAGGTGAATTCTTCCTTGTGTATTATTTTAATCAATTGGTTTTTCCCACAAGTATTTCCCTAATTTCATTCCTTTTGTCTCATCGTCTTTAGCTTAGTAGTTAGTTAATTTTCTAGATTAAACCAATTCACTTCAATTTTAAGGCTAAATAATAAAAAGAAAGTTAGTATTAGTACTTTTAGTTCCTTTGGGTTTGACATTTCGGTCTTGCCTTAACTATACTACTGTTCGATAGGTGCGCTTGCCTCAAATCGTTGTCATAGTTAGTTTCCAGGTTCGATCATTCTCATTATAAATTTTAAGACTTCGACATCGCATAAAACAACGATCAAGTTTTTGGCGCCGTTGCCGGGGAACTAAAATATTAAGAACACTCAATTTTTATTACTTTAGCCATTTTTATTTTCTGCAATTTTTCTCTTATTTTTTTTCTATTTTTATCTTTCTAAATTTTAGTTTTTGCTCCTTGTAGGTACCTCTAGTTTATGACTAGAAGGAACCCAACAGGACCTTTAATTTACGATAGTGAGATCGAAGCAACAGCTCGCAAAAACCGGAGAGAAATTAAGCGAAGTCTACAATACACAGAAGAAGAGCAAGAAAACATCATCAATACCACCGAAGAGATGGACCAGAACGATCTACCACCTCAAGAGATGGCCGAAAATCATGCTCCTCGAACTATGTATGATTATGCTAAGCCTAGTTTAGTTGGTACTGAATCTAGTATTGTTAGACCTACTATTGCTGCAAATAATTTCGAATTGAAACCTAACACTATACAGATGATACAACAGTTCGTTCAGTTTGGTGGTTTGCAGGATGAGGATCCTAACACACATTTAGCAAATTTTCTGGAATTCTGCGACACATTTAAGATTAATGGCGTTACTGATGATGCCATCCGCCTTCGGTTATTTCCCTTTTCTTTGAGAAATAAAGCCAAACAATGGTTGCATTCTCTTCCCCAAGGATCAATTACTACATGGGATCAAATGACAGAAAATTTTTTATTAAAATATTTTTCGCCGGCCAAAACGGCCAAATTAAGGAATGATATCTCTTCTTTTGTGCAGATGGATTTAGAAACACTTTACGATGCATAGGAGAGATACAAGGATCTTTTAAGAAGGTGCCCACACCATGGATTACCCTTGTGGCTATAGGTCCAAACTTTTTACAACGGTGTGAACCCCTCAACTAGGAAGTTGATCGATTCAGCAGCCGGTGGAACTTTGAATAATAAAACACCTGAAGCAGCCTACGAATTTATAGAGGAGATGTCACTGAATAACTATTAGTGGCAAGTCACGAGGACAAAGCCCACGAAAGCTGCCAGTGTTTTCAACCTCGATGCAGTAGCCATGCTATCAAATCAGGTAGACGTGTTAACTAAAAAATTTGATGGTTTGTGTAATTCCTTGCGGTACAACTTTGTTATGCGATCTGCGAAACAAGTGGAGGTGTGGCGAATCCTGAGTACCCACCCTACGGACATGGCATAGAAGGCGAACAAATGAACTATGTAAGTAACAATTTTAGATATCAAAATAACCCTCATAGCAATACTTACAATCCAGGTTAGAAGAACCACCCCAATTTTTCATGGGGTGGTCAAGGAAATCAAAGACAACAACACCTTCCAAATTTCCAACAGCAGTAGTACCCATAGGAAAAGAAGCCGAACCTTGAGGAGATGCTGACAAAATTCATGGCAGCCACAGAAACACGTTTCCAGAGTATAGAAACAAAACTTGAAAAACAAGAAGCATCGACACAGGAGCTCAAGGATCAAATTGCACAACTTACTAAGTTAGTTTCTGAAATACGATCAGAAATTTTACCTAGGGACAAAGAGCAGGTAAAAGAAGTGGAAATGAATTAATTGAAATGAAGAAAAAGACATCACACGAACCCGATGAGGCAAATGCAACTCCAATTCGTGAAGGAATTGAACCACCGATTCCATATTCAGCAAAGTTGAAAAAAGACCGCTTAGACGCACAATATGGTAAATTTCTTGAACTGTTTAAACAATTGCGTATTAACTTACCTTTTGTTGAAGCTATTTCGCAGATGCCAACATATGCAAAAATTTTAAAGGAGCTTCTTACAAATAAGAGGAAGTTCGAAGAAATTTCAACAGTGGAACTTAATGAAGAATGTTCAGCCATCATCCAAAACAAGCTACCAACTAAGTTAAAAGATCCAGGAAGTTTTACTATTCCCTGTTTAATTGGTAGTTTGAACATAGAAAAAGAATTAGCTGATCTAGGTGCTAGTATTAATTTAATGCCTTATAGAATGTTTAAGCAACTTGGTCGAGGAGAACCCAAACCCACTAGGATGAGTATTCAGTTAGCTGACAGATCTATTAAATATCCTAGGGGAGTTATTAAAGATATTCTGGTAAAAGTTGATAAGTTTATATTTCCTGTTGATTTTGTTGTGCTTGACATGAATGAGGACGTAGAGGTACCTTTAATTTTGGGACGACCCTTTTTAGCCACTGCTAGGGCTGTCATTGATGTTGGTAATGGTAAACTCGCGCTAAGGGTTGGTGATGAGGAAATTATTTTTCAAATTTATGAGGCTATGCGATATTCTAGAGAACAAGATGATTCTTGTTACTTTGTTGATACCACTGATCACATTATTCAAGAGTCTTTGCAGGAAATCATGCACAATGACACGATGGAACTCTGTCTTACACAAGGTGAGGGGATAGATGAAGATATCGATGAATTGAATCTTAACACATTCTCCCCTATACAGATGAAAATAGAGGATATTGAAATTAACGACGAACCAAAACAAAAACCTTCCATTGATGAACCACCAAAGTTAGAATTAAAACAGTTGCCAAAACATCAAGAATATGCATTCCTCGGGGATAATTCTACACTACCAGTAATCATCTCTTCAGAACTGGAACCCAAAGAGAAAGAAGAGTTGCTTAAGGTACTAAGGGAACATAAAAGAGCCATAGCATGGAAAATGTCTGACATTAAAGGAATAAGCCCATCATTCTGCACTCACAAAATTTTAATGGAAGATGAGTATAAACCGTGTGTGCAACCTTAGAGATGTTTGAACCCCAATATGAAAGAAGTTGTTAAAGCTGAGGTAATTAAACTTCTAGATGCAGGAATAATTTATCCTATTTCTGACAGTACTTGGGTAAGTCCTGTGCAGGTAGTTCCAAAGAAAGGAGGCATGACTGTCATAGCCAACGAAAAGAATGAACTGATTCCTACAAGAACAGTCACAGGTTGGAGAGTCTATATTGACTATAGAAAGCTAAACGACGCCACCAGAAAAGATCACTTCCCTTTTCCCTTTATTGATCAGATGTTAGAAAGATTATCTGGGCATATGTACTACTGCTTCTTGGACGGACTCTCCGGCTACTTCCAAATCCCAATAGCTCCCAAGGATCAAGAAAAGACAACATTCACATGTCCATACAGTACGTTTGCTTATCGTAGAATGCCTTTTGGATTATGTAACGCTCCTGCTACCTTTCAGCGCTGCATGCTGGCCATCTTTGGTGAACTTGTGGAAGACATTATGGAGGTATTTATGGATGACTTCTCGGTATTCGGTAATTCTTTCCATTTTTGCCTTAAAAATTTAGAACGAGTTCTAATGAGATGTGAGGAAACAAACCTTGTTTTAAATTGGGAGAAATGTCATTTTATGGTTAGAGAGGGGATCTTGTTAGGACATAAAATTTCTAGTAAAGGGATCGAGGTAGATAAAGCAAAGATTGAAACCATAGAAAAATTACCTCCCCCTAGTTCAGTTAAGGCTATTAGAAGTTTTTTAGGACATGCTGGATTTTATAGAAGATTCATTAAAGATTTCTCTAAAATAGCTAAGCCTTTAACAAGATTACTAGAAAAAGATGTTCCTTTCAATTTTGATCAGGAGTGCTTAGATGCATTTAATATCCTCAAAGATAAACTAATAAATGCTCCGATTATAATTGCACCTGATTGGAATCTACCCTTTGAACTAATGTGTGATGCGAGTGATTTTGCAGTAGGTGCAGTTTTGGGACAGCGAAGAAACAAGCATTTTCAGCCAATTTATTATGCTAGTAGAACATTGACGCCTGCAAAAGAAAACTATACTACCACAGAGAAAGAATTAATGGCTGTAGTTTTTGCATTTGACAAATTTAGACAGTATCTGATATTATCTAAAGTTGTCGTTTACACTGACCATTCAGCTCTTCGTTATCTTTTAACTAAACCTGATACAAAACCTCGACTCATACGTTGGATCTTACTCTTACAGGAATTTGATTTGGAAATTCAAGATAAGAAGGGAGCTAAAAATCTCGCAGCAGATCACCTTTCAAGGCTGGAAAACCCACATATCGAGTAACTCAACGAAAGTGAGATAAACGACTCGTTCCCTGAAGAACAACTCTTTTCTATAACTTGCTCTGAGGTACCATGGTTTGCAGATATTGCGAATTATTTAGCTTCTAACGTCTTACCAAAAAGGCTAACACATCATCAAAAGAAGCGATTCTTTGCTGATGAGAAGAACTATTTTTGGGAGGACCCCTTTCTTTTCCGCATTTGTGCAGATCAAGTAATTCAGAGATGCGTTACAAAGGCAGAACCTAGCAAAATCCTAGCACATTGCCATTCAGGACCTTCAGGAGGACATTACAGCGGGATTAAGACGGCACACAAAACGCTCGAATCGATATTCTATTGGCCAACTCTGTTTAAAGACGCCAACATGTATGTCGCTTCGTGTGATAAATGCCAAAGAACAGGTAATATCTCTAAACGCAATGAAGTGCCTCAAACATATATGTTATCATGTGAAATATTCGACGTATGGGGTATTGATTTTATGGGTCCATTCCCTAGTTCATTCGGAAATAAATATATCTTAGTAGCAGTAGATTACATGTCCAAATGGGTGGAAGCCCAAGCTTTACCTACTAACGATGCTAGAGCTGTAGTAAAGTTTCTTAAGAAACTCTTCTCTCATTTTGGAACACCCAGAGTGATTATCAGTGATAGGGGTACTCACTTTTGTAATACTCAATTTGAGAAAGTCTTAAGAAAATATAGAGTACACCACAGAACAGCTACCCCTTATCATCCTCAAACCAGTGGGCAAGTGGAAGTGACAAATCGAGAGCTTAAGCGAATCTTAGAAAAAACAGTTGAATCCAACAGGAAAGATTGGGCAATAAAAGTAGATGGTGATTTATGGGCCTATAGAACAGCCTTTAAAACCCCTTTAGAAACATCCCCGTACAAAATTGTCTACGGGAAAAGTTGTCATCTACCATTTGAGTTAGAACACAAAGCTTACTGGGCTATAAAATTCTTGAATTGTGATCTTAAAACCGAAAGTGAGAAGAGGATGATGCATTTGAACGAGCTGGATGAATGGCGAGCTGAAGCCTATGAAAACTCACGGCTATATGAAGAGGCAACAAAAAGACGTCACGATGCTCGCTTAAAACAATCAAAGCAATTAGAAGTAGGAGACTTAGTCTTGCTGTATAACTCAAGGCTCAAACTATTTCCTGGAAAGCTGAAATCAAGGTGGTCAGGCCCATTTGTGATCAAAACCATTTTTCCCTACGGTACAGTTGAGGTAACCCATCCAACTCAGGGAACATTCAAGGTAAATGGTTACCAACTAAAACTTTATAATGGTGAAGATTTCAAGGAATTAAGAGAGGAGCTTCAGCTCCGTGAACCTTCATTTAGAAATGAAAACAGGGTGAGTCTAGCTTAAGACTTTAAACGAGCGCTTCTCGGGAGGCAACCCGAGCACTAACTTCCCTAACAATTTATTTGTGACTTTTAGCAACTAACCCCAAACTAACTGATTCAATGAGGCGCAGGTTAATGATCGTTGATTTTATAGTTTTAAATTTATAATGATCGAACCTGGAACTAACTATAACAACGATTGAGGCAAGTGCACCTATCGAACAGTAGTATAGCTTAGGCAAGACCGGATTGTCAAACCCAAAGGAACCAAAAGTACTAATACTAACTTTCTTTTTATTATCTAGCCTAAAATAAGTGAAGTTGTTATTTAATCTAAATTTAACTAACTACTAAGCTAAAGTCGCAGAGACAAAAAGAATGAATTGGGGAAATACTGTTGGAAAAACTCAGTTGATTAAGACGATACCCTTAGGAAGAATCCACCTAGACTTCACTTGTTATCTAACTCTGAACCAGACAATTTATTCACTTGACTTGATCCGTAAGACTCCATAATGTATATTAAACCCTCTCTCGAAGCGAATAACGTCTAACCCTAGGTTGATTAATTGAAATCTCTTTCTAATTAAAACCACTAGAATTGCATTAACTCGATCTATGGACTCCCATATTAGGTTTCACCCTAATCCGGCAAAATCTTGTCACCCTATCTCTAGGCGCGCGATCAACTCCGCTTAATTATGCTAGATCTACTCTTAAGCAAGGACTTTTGGTCCTCCACCTAAGCACATCAAACTTGAATCAATATCCTGGAAATATTAACACAAGAATTAAGAACACATAATTAAGAACAAATCAAGTATTTATCATATAGTTCAGCAAACGATAACAAGATTCATCTAAGTTTTATTCCCTTCAGGTATCTGAAGGGTTTAGTTCATAATAATAAAAGAAAACATCTTAGAAGAAAAGATAAAACAAAACATAAGAAATCCCTAAAACCCCCTGAAGGAATTGAAGGAGAGATCCGCCGTCTTGAGTAGAATTCCGGCTTCTTGAGATGGATCAGCTGGCTATCTTCGAGTGTTTCCCACAAATATGACTTTTTCGGCTCGGCTCCTTGGCCTAGCTCACCGCCCCCTTCTAGGTTATGCTTAGGGTGTTTATATAGGCTTTTGAAATAGGTTTCTTTGCCCATAACTATCCTTTTCCGAGTGAAATTGCTCTTCTCCACGACAGGGACACGGCCATGGCACACGCCCGTGTGAATCATCTTTAGGCCGTGTTCAGACTTTTAATAAGGTGACACGCCCGTATAAATCATGATCAGGCCGTGTTCTAGTCTATCAAGGAGACACGGCCTTGTTGGCTCAAGTCCAGGCCGTGTCGATTTTCACTTTGGCCCAATTTGGTCCGTTTTGAGCCCGTTTCTCGTTCTTTACATCCTCCGGTACTTTCCTGAGTATAAAACATGAAAAGAAAGGATTAAGAGCCTCTTTTTACATAAATCAGGGGATAAATCATCCAAAAGTATGCTAAATGTGGGATTAAAATATGTTACTTTTACAGTTTATCAGTTAACTAACCACACGGCCTTATACACGGGCGTGCCCGTGGCCGTGGGGACGTTATGGGACGAAGAACGGGCGTGCTGATAGTCGTGCGGGATAAAGACAAATTTTTTTCCCAACATGGGCTGCAATAACATGACCACGGCCGTGCGATACAGCCATGGTCTATCCTGAATAACTAGCACGGGTACAGGACACGCCCGTGCCTACCAACCGTGGTCTAAACTGAGTAACCAGGCCCATGCCTACTAACCGTGTGAGACACTGACTACATCGACACGGGCGTGGCAACATGAGCACGGGCATGGGAGATGCGAGCATAATAGCACACGCCCAAGGAGCACGGGCGTGGGCAACATCTCAACCGTGCCTAAATTTGAAAATCATGAAAAACATGGGCTGAATTAAATCCACAACGGCGTGGCGCCTACCCGTGTCCCCTACCCTATTTAAGAGCATCGTTCACCGTCACCCTCAAACTCCCCCAAATTCCCAACCCTAAAACATTTTCCTCAAAATCCCTTTCCCCCACTCCGGCCACCATCCCAGAAATCACCACCCTTGACTTCCCCTACCCGTTATCTCCCTCCTTCCTTAAAAAAAAAAACACATCAAAACAGGTACACGGACGTGCCAACAGAGTACACGCCCGCCCCAACAGTGTTCCACCGCCGTGTCATTTCAACAAATTGTAGAACACGCCCGTGCCTTGCACCTCTACGCCCGTGCACAGCCCAAACCACGCCGTCACTCCTGAAAAACACTTCGGGTCACCTCTTTTTGTCACATTTACTTACATTCAACTGTTTATTACTTAGAATTTGATCTAATTAGTTAAGTTTAATATTAAGTTAGTATTATTATCCTAGATTAACTGAGTCATTTAATTTTTGTTTAAATAATATTAGAATTAGATAGAATAATTCTTTGTCAAATTCTTGCCCATGCTGGACATGGTTGAACTATCATAATAAAAGTTAGTCTCTGAATATTTTGGATAACTGATCGAAGCCTTTGATAAAATTTTACTTGGATCATCAATATCTGATATTTTCAGGACCAAGAATGTCATCATTACGAGCCAAGAAAACTGCAGTCCCCGCTTCTAAAAAATGGAAGGGACCCGGTTCATCATCAGCCACAGCATCCACCAAAGTGCACCACCCATTCCTACGATTCCCTCCAGGACCTCAAGAAGACATTTTTAAGATACTTCGGTCGTGACCCCTCGTGTAACACCCTGGTTTAGGGGTTATGCGCTTGGAGCATAACTCGAGCAGTTAGTAGGCTTATGGTCATGTTGGAGGAATTTTTAGGGGTTTGGAGAACCCTAGAAGGCAAGGAATGCCTTAGAAAATTTTTAGATTTTTAGGGTAAAAAGGAGGGAATAGGGCAGGAAGGCCTTAAAATAATTTTATGAAGTTTAAGGCACAAGAAAGGATCTGGCAGAGTGGCCTCATGCGCTGCTTTAGGGGGGCTGGAAGTAGCGCCAGTGGGGGGCTTGGGTTCGAGTCCAAGCGGCAGCAATTTTTGTTTTATTTTCGCGTCAGGGGATTGGGCTAGGTAGGCTTTTAAAACAAAAGGGCAGGTTTGTTGGGCATGAAAGTCCAATTGGGAGAAGTGGCACTCATGCGCCACTTAGGCGCTGGAAGGGAGTGAGGTCGCGGTTTCGAGGGCCTGCAGAAGCATTTGGCGTTTTATTTTTCGTTTTGGGCGTTGGGCTTTGTAAGGCCTTAAAGGTATATGGTGAGGAATTCGGACAAGAAAGATGGGCTGGTGGAGTGGTGCTCGTGGCGGTACTTAGGCGCTGAGGAGCGCAAGGGCGCAGTTCGAGCACCGAAGTCTGCTTGGCGTTTTATTTTTGTTGGTGGTAATGGGCTTGAGTTAAGAAGGGTTTATAAATAAAATGTTGGGGGTTTCTAACATGAAATTCAAAGTGGCCGAGTGGCCTGGGCGTTGAAGGGAGGCGTGCAGCAGATTGGTCCCAGGTTCGAACCAAGGGAGCTGCGTTTTGGAATTTAATTTTTTTGTTGCTTTTTGGCAGCAATTTAGGAAGTGTTGGACGGCTAGAAGACTCTTGGTTAGATGAGGATAATGTGTGTTTTTTTTTATTTATTTATTTTTATTTATCTATTATTAATTAGATTAAGTGGGGATAATTATTATTTATTTGTTTTTTTAGTGATAAGTGGGATAATAGTGGAACAATTCAAGTTGTTTTGAACTAATTCAAATGGAATTGAATTAGTGGCTAGGAAGGTGTTGGCCAAATCTTGGAGTCTTCAAGGGGGGTAGGCCGAATGCTATAAATAGGGGGGGTAGAAAGCCAATTATTCTTCAAGTCTTTGCTAAATCTCTCCCTCTCCCTCTTGGTGTGCCGAAATTCCCTTCCCATATTTAGTGTCATCTTGGCCGAATAGTGGAGTGGTGCTGATCTCCCTCGGTGTCCTAGTGTGGTTGGCCGAATCTTAAGCAAGAGTGGTAAGTATGTTCTGCCCTTAGTAATCGATTTATGAATTCCTTGTTGTAGTGGCCAAAACCGAATGGTTGGCCTTAGTTTTGGCATGGCCGAATGTCATAGTGCCATTAAGTATGTTCTCTTGTGTGTAGCCGAAAGAAGGAAGCATTGAGGAAGTCTCTTGGATTCGATCATCTAAGGGGCATATCGACAAGAGCAAGGGAAGCCTTCGGATCTCAGATTATTTCGGTAAGGATATTAGTAAGTGACTTAGAATTAGTTGATTATGACTTCGTTGATTAATCGTGTGGTTCGATTAAGTGACTTTCGATGGAGGCCAATACTACCAAGAAGGGAAAGGGAAGGTCCTGCTCCAAAGTTTAAGAAAAGATCCGTTTCTGGCATGCGAGATTGGCCACCGTGGTGTGGACGTGCAACGTAAAACGTTAGCGTAAAAGTCGTAGTTTCGCTAGACGATAGCGCCGAGGATCGAGAGTCTAGAACTCCTAGTAATAAGGTGTGTAACTAACCCACTCGCTTTCCGGTTTTATGTGTTATATGTTTTACTAACAAGTGCGAGAAGGAGTGTGCCATATATACCCCTAAAGGGTATGATGATGACCAGTTAGTAGCAAATTGGCTAATATGTGATGATTGATTTTTAATATATAAGTATGCCTATGATTGTGAATAGCATGCACATGCATCATCCTCGCATTATATTATGTTACATGTGCATGGGTGGGTTATGAAAAGAAGGTACGGGTGTACTTCGAGTACGTGGTTGATGTCAGCTTTGTGCTACATCGTGGATTGGCGCTGACTGAGGTCGCGTTGTGGATCTTTGCGATTTAGTTCGCGTGGTTACCTTGATTGATATGGGCTTCATGCCATATCGTGGCTTGATGGATTGCTGTGTGCTCCATCGTGGTTTGATGTTAGCTATACGCTACATCGTGGATGGCATTGGTTTCCTTTTTGGAGGGAAAAGGAGAGGGTGACTCGATAGTCCCCTGGTGTGTGGTAGGCTGGATAAGGGGGTGTGTAGCGGATGGACCTTAGGATTGGGTTGGGTATCATGATTGCATGGTTTCGTTAATGAATTGATATGGAAATGGGCCAAGCCCAATATGACTTGTGGATTTGTATGTTTTGAGAACATACGTGGAAATGGGCCAAGCCCAGTAATCAGTGGATTAATGAGAAAAGGGCCTAGCCCAGTATTTGAGTATGATTTGAATGTGGGCCAAGCCCAGATTGTGGTAATTATTAAAATGAATATATATATTACTTGTTGCATTTGATAATTGGGATATTATGTGGCTAGCATGTGGGTGGATTTCAGTGGTTAACTTACACACTGAGTCTGTATGACTCACCCAACTTTTTAATCATCGTAGGTGAGTCGTGAGTAATGGACCGGGTGGAGTGGATACAAGGTGGCCCATGCAGAAGGAGATTTTCATACAGAAGATGTTTTACTTTATTTAAGTATTTTATATTATCAGTATTTTGGAATTTTATTTGATGTAATAAGGGCCTCTTTGATTTAAAGTACTCTATTTATTAATGTTGAAGTTTGCACTACACTTAGAAACATTTTCGCAAAAGATTCATATTATAGCAACTTATAATAATGTTTTAATTCAGAAATTTTCAACAAACTTATATTACTTATTAATTGAATTTTTTTTTGTGGACATAATTTTCCAAAGGTAGTAAATTCTAGGTAAAGAAACATATTTTCACTAACATAACCAAATTCGGTCGTAGTGGATAGGCCGGGTTTGGGGATGTTACAGTTTGGTATCAGAGCCCGGTTCAAAACTCGGCTTTGAGGGTTTTGGGCCCAAAAACGTTTCAAAATGGGCGCTGAGAAAAAATGGGCTTTTACAAAAATATTTTCAGGTTATTCTGGCATGGCACCTGTACCTTCAACCCGAGTCCACCAGGTAAGTACTTCAGACTTGTGAAGTAATTTGTTATATGAACTATTATGGGCTTAGTTTGGGCTCGCAGAATAGAATACTAGGATCTGTTGGACCCTAGGATTAGACTACTCAAACATGTGCATAAGACTTAAGGACCATTAAACAAACCTGTGATTAAGTCGCCAAGTTAAGGTGTGGCAACCATTGTGCGCATGTCTAGGAGTGGATCCTAAGAGCACCGGTACTTAAGCAATCCTCGTGACTCACCTCCTCTTCGCTGGAATCCTACCTGGTGCGTAGCTACGGTTCACCCTAACCAAGAGGACTTGTTCATAGGCTAAACCAATTATTAAAACCCGAAAGGGATTTGCCTCACTGTTTTAAAATCCTTAGTTTTAAAATTTCCAAAATTTACCCCTATGTTGAAAATTACTAAAATGCCCCTGACTTTCAAAATTTCTGGTTTAACCCCAAACTTAATAAAATTTTCTTACATTGCAAAAGTATCCAATTTTCTGTATGGCAAAAATAATAACCCTGACTTTGGAAATTTACAAAATTACCCTAATTGTCAAAATTACCAAAATACCCCTGGTTACCAAAATCCTGTTATACCTTCAGATTGCGAAATTTTCGAAAATACTCTTCAATTTTGGGAATTTCAAAAAGATCCTGACCTATTAAAGTTTTGAATCGCTCTGGTTTATGACGAAAATGTCCCTGTAGGACAAAATGACGGAAATACCCCTGGGGTAGAAACGGGCGGAAAGATCCGAATAGTGAATGTGGGTGATAGATACCACTGGATGTGCCTCTATTGAGGGAGAAATGTGTTCTTGTTAATGAACGGAGGTGTGTGTGAATGTGATTCTTGAACTAGAGTAGTAAACTCGGACTGAAACTTTGTGTGGTCGAAAGAACTGCTTCTAAATATCTTTCATTCCATAAAATTTGCTCGTGGTTAAACAGTGGAATAAATACTAATGCATAAAACTCCTTAATCAGATTAAATCGCGACGGTAGAGATGAGTTCTAGGGGACGCGGTAGAGGTAGAATGGCAGCGTCGGAACCGATAGGGTCTGGCCATGGGTCAGAAAGTGAAGTGCCGCCAGCAGTAGTCGCGGAGGAGCAAGATCAGACGGAAGAAGATGACGCAGTGTCGCAAGCCATGCTACGAGTGCTACAGCAAGTAGCAAGAGCTAGTAAGGGAAATGGAACTCGGAAGTCAGTGTCCGAGAGGCTTAGATCGAACGGAGCCGAGATCTTTAGAGGAGTGTCTGGAGTAGCTCCGAACGTAGCGGAGTATTGGCTAGAAGCAATCGAAAGAATCATGGACGACTTAGATTGTACCCCAGAGGAAAAGCTAAAAGGTGCTGTTTCGCTTCTTCGGGATGAAGCTTATCGTTGGTGGCTCACCACAAACAAGGTGTACCGGCAGATCGATCGGATTGGGAGTACTTTAAGGAAAAGTTTGAAGGAAAGTACGTTGGAGCAAGTTACTTAGACGCCGCAAAGGAAAGCGCTTCTAAACCTAGTACAAGGGAATAAGTCGATAGCGAGTATGAAGTCGAGTTTGTGCGACTAAGTCAAGACGCCAAAGGAATCGTGGCTACGATTATGAAAGGAGTGTTCGATTCGAAGATGGTCGCGAGATGAGTTGCGGGAGTTGATCGCGCCACAAAGAGAAAGGGATTTTGCCATTCGGTAGAGAAAGCTCGGATTGCCAAGAAGTTAAAAAAGACTATAAGAGAAAACCGAGAGAAGAATAGGAACGAGGATAAGAGAAATATTGGACCGTCAGCATCGTTGGGTAATGCCCAGAAAAGACCAAGGATCGAGAATCCTGTGAGTGCACTTGTCCCAATGGATCAGAATCGTTCTTGTGCTCGATGTGGAAGACCTCACACAGGAGAGTGTTGGGGAAATAGTAAAGAATGTTTTCGGTGCGGATCTAAGGCACATCTGGTTAAGAATTGTCCTCGAGCGACGAGGGGTCGTGGTTCAAGTCATGGAAGGATTGGTTCTAGTCGGAGTCAACCAAGGATGTGATATTAGGTAAGCTCCTTTGCTTTGGTACATGCTTAAATTACTTTGGTTGCTTATGAGTTAGCTTTCCTGTGTTGCTAAGAGAGGTGTTTCGAATTTTGAGCATGAACTTAGAGGTTGTGTAGGTACGATAGCCTTAGTAAGATCAGAGTGCGCAGCATAAGCGTAAGGTGGTAAGATAGGTTGTATGGACGTTTGGTAGTAAGTAATTTCGAGGACGAAATTATTTTTAAGGAGGGTAGAATTGTAACACCCTGGTTTAGGGGTTATGCACTTGGAGCATAACTCGAGCAGTTAGTAGGCTTATGGTCATGTTGGAGGAATTTTTAGGGGTTTGGAGAACCCTAGAAGGCAAGGAATGCCTTAGAAAATTTTTAGATTTTTAGGGTAAAAAGGAGGGAATAGGGCAGGAAGGCCTTAAAATAATTTTATGAAGTTTAAGGCACAAGAAAGGATCTGGCAGAGTGGCCTCATGCGCTGCTTTAGGGGGGCTGGAAGTAGCGCCAGTGGGGGGGCTTGGGTTCGAGTCCAAGCGGCAGCAATTTTTGTTTTATTTTCGCGTCAGGGGATTGGGCTAGGTAGGCTTTTAAAACAAAAGGGCAGGTTTGTTGGGCATGAAAGTCCAATTGGGAGAAGTGGCTCTCATGCGCCACTTAGGCGCTGGAAGGGAGTGAGGTCGCGGTTTTGAGGGCCTGCAGAAGCATTTGGCGTTTTATTTTTCGTTTTGGGCGTTGGGCTTTGTAAGGCCTTAAAGGTATATAGTGAGGAATTCGGACAAGAAAGATGGGTCGGTGGAGTGGTGCTCGTATGCGGCACTTAGGCGCCTGAGGAGCGCAAGAGGCGCAGTTCGAGCACTGGAGCCGCAGCTTGGCGTTTATTTTTGTTGGTGGTAATGGGCTTGAGTTAAGAAGGGTTTATAAATAAAATGTTGGGGTTTCTAACATGAAATTCAAAGTGGCCAAGTGGCTCAGGCGTTGAAGGGAGGCGTGCAGCAGATTGGTCCCAGTTCGAACCAAGGGAGCCTGCGTTTTGGAATTTAATTTTTTGTTGCTTTTTGGCAAGAATTTAGGAAGTGTTGGACGGCTAGAAGACTCTTGGTTAGATGAGGATAATGTGTGTTTTTTTATTTATTTATTTTTATTTATCTATTATTAATTAGATTAAGTGGGGATAATTATTATTTATTTGTTTTTTAGTGATAAGTGGGATAATAGTGGAACAATTCAAGTTGTTTTGAACTAATTCAAATGGAATTGAATTAGTGGCTAGGAAGGTGTTGGCCAAATCTTGGAGTCTTCAAGGGGGTAGGCCGAATGCTATAAATAGGGGGGGTAGAAAGCCAATTATTCTTCAAGTCTTTGCTAAATCTCTCCCTCTCCCTCTTGGTGTGCCGAAATTCCCTTCCCATATTTAGTGTCATCTTGGCCGAATAGTGGAGTGGTGCTGATCTCCTTGGTGTCCTAGTGTGGTTGGCCGAATCTTAAGCAAGAGGTGGTAAGTATGTTCTGCCCTTAGTAATCGATTTATGAATTCCTTGTTGTAGTGGCCAAAACCGAATGGTTGGCCTTAGTTTTGGCATGGCCGAATGTCATAGTGCCATTAAGTATGTTCTCTTGTGTGTAGCCGAAAGAAGGAAGCATTGAGGAAGTCTCTTGGATTCGATCATCTAAGGGGCATATCGACAAGAGCAAGGGAAGCCTTCGGATCTCAGTTATTTCGGTAAGGATATTAGTAAGTGACTTAGAATTAGTTGATTATGACTTCGTTGATTAATCGTGTGGTTACGATTAAGTGACTTTCGATGGAGGCCAATACTATCCAAGAAGGGAAAGGGAAGGTCCTGTTCCAAAGTTTAAGAAAAGATCCGTTTCTGGCATGCGAGATTGGCCACCAGGGTGTGGACGTGCAACAGAAAACGTTAGGCGTAAAGCCGTAGTTTCGCTAGACGATAGCGTCGAGGATCGAGAGTCTAGAACTCCTAGTAATAAGGTGTGTAACTAACCCACTTGCTTTAGGGTTTTATGTGTTATATGTTTTACTAACAAGTGCAATGAGAGTGTGCCATATATACCCCTAAAGGGTATGATGATGACCAGTTAGTAGCAAATTGGCTAATATGTGATGATTGATTTTTAATATATAAGTATGCCTATGATTGTGAATAGCATGCACATGCATCATCCTCGCATTATATTATGTTACATGTGCATGGGTGGGTTATGAAAAGAAGGTACGGGTGTACTTGAGTGCGTGGTTGATGTCGACTTTGTGCTACATCGTGGATTGGCGCTGATCGAGGTCGCGTTGTGGATCTTTGCGATTTAGTTCGCGTGGTTACCTTGATTGATATGGGCTTCATGCCATATCGTGGCTTGATGGATTGCTGTGTGCTCCATCGTGGTTTGATGTTAGCTATACGCTACATCGTGGATGGCATTGGTTGCCTTTTGGAGGGAAAAGGAGAGGTGACTCGATAGTCCCCTCGTGTGTGGTAGGCTGGATAAGGGGGTGTGTAGCGGATGGACCTTAGGATTGGGTTGGGTATCATGATTGCATGGTTTCGTTAATGAATTGATATGGAAATGGGCCAAGCCCAATATGACTTGTGGATTTGTATGTTTTGAGAACATACGTGGAAATGGGCCAAGCCTAGTAATCAGTGGATTAATGAGAAAAGGGCCTAGCCCAGTATTTGAGTATGATTTGAATGTGGGCCAAGCCCAGATTGTGGTAATTATTAAAATGAATATATATATATTACTTGTTGCATTTGATAATTGGGATATTATGTGGCTAGCATGTGGGTGGATTTCAAAGGTTAACTTACACATCGAATCAGTATGACTCACCCAACTTTTAATCATCGCAGGTGAGTCGTGAGTAATGGACCGGGTGGAGTGGATACAAGGTGGCCCATGCAGAAGGAGATTTTCATACAGAAGATGTTTTACTTTATTTAAGTATTTTATATTATCAGTATTTTGGAATTTTATTTGATGTAATAAGGGCCTCTTTGATTTAAAGTACTCTATTTATTAATGTTGAAGTTTGCACTACACTTAGAAACATTTTCGCAAAAGATTCATATTATAGCAACTTATAATAATGTTTTAATTCAAAAATTTTCAACAAACTTATATTACTTATTAATTGAATTTTTTTTTGTGGACATAATTTTCCAAAGGTAGTAAATTCTAGGTAAAGAAACATATTTTCACTAACATAACCAAATTCGGTCGTAGTGGATAGGCCGGGTTTGGGGATGTTACACATCGGCACTGGTAGATGTATAGATTGGGCCGCATTAGAGTAAGTCCATCTAGCTGACGACGTACGGGCTCTCCTAACTACCGACCCGTGGGACCGATTCTTCAACATCATCGAGCCCACATATTTAGAACTCACCTTGGAGCTCTGTTCCACATTCCACCTGCAGACGGTGATGGCACAACATCATGACCCCGGTACGATCCAATTCCGTCTCGGAGGTATTGTACGAGAATTGAATGTTCCCCAATTCGGGGTTGCATTGGGACTCTTCACCAACGAGTTCATGGAGGAGAATGATCTCTCAGAGCTCCCTCGCCACATCCACAACACCCCCACGAACTGTTGGTACGATATAGCTCCCAACAAGGGCAGTTATGATCCCAGCCGCTCCAAGGCGACGGCCCTCACCCCATCTCTAAGGTACATACATGCACTTTTAGCTCATACTCTGACAGGTCGGCGAGAGAGCACCGACGTCGTCAACACTCACGACGCCTACTTCTTTTGGAGCATGGCGAACGGGCACATTTTCGACTTACCTTATTTCATAGCTCGCGCCATCCAACATCAGACGAAGCAGCACCGGAGAGGGGTCATCTCTATGGGTCCCTACATCACACGCTTGGCTCAATATTTTAGCCTCCTCAACACCGATGCTTAGACCACCTCCCTCACACTAATAGGTAAGATGTCCCCACAGGGCATCCAGACGATGTTGCACATGAGGATGATTAAACTTCGACGCGGGACCGATCCTCCCCAATATCGGCTAGAACCGACCACCGACGAGGAGGACCTTGAGGACATCACTGAGGATGTTCTCCCATCAGAGGAAGCCCCACCACCGAGTCTTCGTCCATCTCATATGGCGGCATCTATTTCAGACATATCTGAGCGCTTAGCACGATTCGAGCAGTAATGCTTCCAGCGCTTCGACCATATTGACACCACTCTCCACCAGATATGTCAATACCTTCACATATTATCGCCGCCACCACCTCGCGACCCAGCCAATGACGAGGACCCTTGAGTCCTTTTATTTCTTTCATTTTTCAATTTTATTTTACATTTTTATTTTTTAATCAATTTTTATTTTAATTAAGACTTTTTGTCCTTCATGTTTACAACTTTTATTAGTACAGTTTAATTTCTTTTATCACTAGTTGCCTAACCCTCGAGTATCTCTAACAACTCTCATTAAATTTTTCTCCCTGAACATTTAATTGATGACTTCACAGATTAAATAGATTAAATATACAACTCAAGGAACAAAAATATCACTTATACCTAGTCATCACATTCGTCATGGAACATCCTCTAAGGATTACATCCATAATTCAGGAAGTTTCACTTCTCTCCCTATCTTTTAATTTTATTATGCTATTATCTATCTTTGTACATTGAGGGCAACGTACATCTTAAGTGTGGGGGGTTAACTATAGTATTATTTGAAAAATCCTGAATTATGTCTTGTTTCTTAAGTAAGTTTCTCATATTATGATTAGAATGAAATTTCCTATGAATTATGATTTTTATTAATATTTTTCAGATTAAGTCATTGATAATTATGCATTGATGATTTATACTTTAAGATACTATAGAGTCAAGCATGATAAGTCTATTTTTCTGAATTAAAAATTTTTCAAAGTTGTCTACCTGAATTTGAATATTACTTTGAAGATTGAAATTTACGAGGATGACATCAAAATACCCATAATTTTTGTGAGATTTTGAGCCTGATAGAGCATATATTCTTTTTCTTGCTCACTTTTCGATTATGAGTGTGTCAACATTGATTTGTTATTCTAGAACTTGCATCGATTATACATGTCGAGACCACACCTTTGATTTGATATACTAAGATGATAAAGGCACCTAGGTTTTAACCCACTCACTCCACTAAAAAGCCTACCCATTTTATTAACCCCTAGTGAACCCCGTTGATCCTAACAACCCTTTTTATTGACTCACCCACTAACATTATCCCAAAACCCTTTGTTTTTGTTATCACCATTCCTTTTGACTACCCTTATATCGAGATTTGATTTGATCGATTGCCTATTTATTTCGATAGTAAATTCATCAATTATGATAAATATCTGACTTGTTCTAAAAAAAACCCGAAGTATATTCATTATTAAGTTCTATGTTCTATGAGCTCAAAACAGTTAAGTTCACATCTTTAGAAGAAGCTTTTGTTATTATAAGTGTTATGAGTTTTCAATTGATGTAATTATTTATATTCAGTTCATTCTTTCTAGTTATGTAATTTGTCAGGTCAATCTCGATTCTAACCTTCTAATTCAGCTTATATCCACACCTTAACCCCAAGCCCCGTTACAACCCTGTTAAAGACCTTTTGATTTGTGTATTATCTCATATTATAGTGGTGCAGATGAGATTCTCATGCAAGCCTATGGGATTAGCTTTTCATGTTCAACTTATGAGTGCTTAATTTTTGAACTTTAAACACCTCGAGTGATTTGAGTGAATCTTTAGTGAGGATGTCAATCCTTGTCAATTTTAAATCAGAGGTAATTATTTAGATGAGAGGAAACACCTATGTTTTCATGCTACAAAATGTATGACTTGGATTGTTTGAATCTTTAGGACTCTTTGAGTTGAATTATCCATGTATGAATTATCTTTGAATTATGATGAAACATTATTGATGAATATTATGAATCAAGAAAGTTCGTTTTAATCATGAGTTGAAAATTTTGCTTGAGGACAAGCAAAAGCTTAAGTGTGGGCGTATTTGATAAACCGTAATAGTAACATATTTTAAACCCATATTTAGCATGCTTTTGGGTGATTTAAGCCTTGAATTGTGTAATTTGGTGCTTTTAATCCTTTTTTTTCATGTTTTATACTCAGAAAATCACCGGAGGATGAAAAGAACGAGAAACGGGCTTAAAACGGACCAAATAGGTCAAATCACGAAATCAACACGGCCTGGGCCGAAGCAACACGGTCGTGCCTCCCTAATCAGACCTAAACACGGCCTGGCGACGATTCACACGGCTGTGCCTCCCTAACCAGACCCAAACACGGCCTAGCCACGATTCACACGGGCGTGTGCCAAGGGCGTACCCCTGCCGTGGAGAAGAGGAATTTCACTCGGATTTGGATACTTAGGGGTAAAGAAACACATTCCAAAAGCCTATATCAACACCCTAGAGGCCAACTTTCAAAGGGCGTCCATCTAGGCCAACGAGCCGAGCCAGAAAGGTCAGAATTGTGGAAATTACTCGAAGAAAGCTAGTTGATTCATCTCAAGAAGCCGGAGTCATACTCAAGACGGAGGATTTCTCTTCAATTCCTTCAGGGGGTTTTAGAGTTTTTCTTATGTTTTGTTTTACCTTTTCTTTTAAGATGTATTGTAATATCTCGGGTAGGGGCTATTTTTATTATGGCATGTTTTGCATGTGTTGGCTTGCTATGTGGCTATTTTGGTGTCTTAGGGGCTTAATTGTAGACTAGGGGTATGTCTGAGTAGGTGGGAAACTTTTTGTTTTTAGGCTTAAGTAAGAGGAGTTGATGAAGCTGGGGTATATGAATATTATGTGGTGTTCTTGAGCACAAAAAGAAAGTTAGTGGAGTGGCAAGGCATGCGTCACTTGGGAGCTTGGTGTGGCGTCATCTTCAGTGTGAGGAGGTCCAGAGTTCAAGTCGCAGAGCTCCCATTTTGGTTCCCATTTTGGACGGCATAGGAGGGAGGAGTTGTGGGTGATTTAAACTCCACCTTGGACTTGGTCAAGTGGTGACTTGGATGGTGGAGAGCAAAGTGTGGAGGAGGACTTGGTCCACTCATTTCAAATGAGTGAATGGGAGCTTTGGGGGATTGTGGCGAAATTTAGGGAGTTGGAGGGGGAAGTGACGGCTTAGTGTGGGAGAGGGGAAGGCCAACATGCCTTTGCATCTTTGGTGCATTTTTTCGGTCATTTTGGTAAGCTAAAGTCCTCTCTTTTGTCAAAAAAAAAAACCAATTTCCTTTGTAGAAATTCTCTCATTGTTGTTCTTTCTTTCATCTATTGGAACCGAAACTTAAGCCTCTAAAAACATTTCCTTTTCCCATTTCTTCTTTTGTAAACCGAAATTCTTCTTCTCTCAAAAGCAAGCCGAAACTTTCCAAGTAAATTCCTCCATCTTTCCTTCGTGAAGTCAAAGCCTAGTTGCCGAATTTGTTTTATTTTTCTTCAAACTCCTTGATAGCCGAATGTGCTCATTCATCACTTTTTCTTTTCAATTGTGTGTTTCAAAAACCTATATCCCTTCTTCTCACATTTTCTTCCTCTTTCTTTAATTGTACAAAGCCGAAAGTAGGGGTGTTAAGCACTCAAGCCGAACCCTTCTCATCTGTTGGCCGATTCCTTCTCATCTCTTAAACCATTTTCCTCTGTTGTACTTCTGAGTTTTAAGCGGAATACCTCCCTTTTCTTAGTGTTTTGGTTGGCCGAATTCTTTCCTTCTTTTGATCAAGGTGTTGGCCGAATCTATCCCCTCTTCTAGTGGTTGTCTTGGCCGAGTATCAGTGGTGTTTGGAGGCCTTCCTTCCATCGGTTGGAATTGGTAAGTCCTTGGCCGAATGGTCATCTCCTTTCTCTCCTTATACTTTGTCAAGGTTGGTTGATTAAGGGCCGAATATGGTCATGCTGGAAGGATTCTAATCTCTTTGTTATAGGGTCTTTGGAGTGTGAAAACAAGCAAGGGAATCGTTATTCTTTGTTAATCGATTGGTAAGTAGGGGTAAGTACATGGTATTGTTATTATTTCAATCTTTTAGGTTCGATTAAGGCAAAGGTAACAAAAGATTAACTGCTCATCTTTTATGGTGTAGCCGATTGCTAAGGAGAATCATTGGGTAATTCGGATTTGGTAGGAAACCAAATCATCTTAAAAGGTAAGGGTTCGATATTAACCCCTTTGGTTAACTGGTGTTGGCCGAATGTTAGATGTCTAACATCTATTTGGCCGATTGTAGGATCAAGGATACCGTGAGCTTTAGATCGCTTCTTTTAGTATTAAAGGTTGCGCTTTACAGTGTGTGTAAACTAACACACTATACTTAGTAATAATGTTATTAAACCTGTTTGCCTATTAAAAACTATGACAGTATGATGGATCATTGGATACCCAAATGGGGTATGTGTGCGTATCCGGGTAAGTCAGTATTGTTACTAGATTACTGATGATCTATATGGTATCATGACTATGTATGTATGTGATATGGGGCATGAGTTAACCATATTAGCATGATATGCATGACTTGTATGATATGCATGATTACATGAGTATGGTATGTCGATGGGTGATATGAGTGGAGGGAGCATGATATCTTGTGCTGACGAGCACCAGTGTTTTGGTAACACACTTTGTGACTTTGGGTCACCAAAGGCTTTGGTAGCACATTTGTGTCTTTGGGACACCAGAGGTTGGGCACCTCATTGCGACTTGTCCCTGTGGTTAACACCACCGTGGGTTGGCCCCACATGAGATATGGGATCGTCTGCTAGTGATTGGGTATCACACGATGGGTTGGCCCCATCATTCGATTATCGTGACTACGGTCACCAAGTGCTTTAGTAGCACATTTGTGTCTTTGGGACACCGTGAGGTTGGGCACCTCATTGCGACTTGTCCCCGTGCTTAACACCACCGTGGGTTGGCCCCACATGAGATATGGGATCGTCTCTAGTGATTGGGTATCACACGATGGGTTGGCCCCATCATTCGATTATCGTGACTACGGTCACCGCTGTGCTTGGGTAGCACATTGTGTCTTTGGGACACCGGTGTTTGGGTAACACATTGTGACTATATGTCACCGGTGGTTTGGCACCACCAAAGGGTTTGGTACCACATGGGGTAGAAAAAGGAGATACGGATGGTTAGGATCGGGTTGCATTAATTATGTTGCTATGTATGATGTGTGTTAGCATGTTGTTTCATCGGGAGCGAGATTTATGCACTGAGTCACTCGACTCACCCTCTCCTCTGACATTTCAGGTGACTCGTAGACGCGGACATGGAGCCGGGATGGACTCGGGATGCTCACGCCATGCTCAATAAAGTTTTATTCCAACTCTATCATTTGGGTACTTTAGTTTAATTACTGCTAGTTGGGTTTTAATTTGGATTTGTAAAAGGCCTCTAAATTATGTTTTTGGTGGTTATGCTTTAATTAGATTCTCAACCTGCTTAACAAATAACTTGGCATGAAATTTTACTAAAATTTGGAAAGACAACGTTTTCAAAATTATATCGCATGTGTTTTAAACTATACCATCGGGTATCTCGCTATGTTTCGTTATTCAGTAAACTCAAATGGTTTTTTTTTTAAAATCAAACTCGATTTGCCACTAAGTCTAAATTGTTCCAAAATGACACTAAGAAACTACTAGAAGTCCTAAGTGAAATCAACTCGTTTAAACTTTAGACTTGGATAAGTTTTCAAAAATCTAATCAAACAAGCCTACACAAACTTTCCTCAAATTCACTATGTTTTCACCCCACTTCTAAACGAAAAAAATCTGATCACTCGAAGACGTTCTTCCCCGTAACATACCAGATTCGGGCGTGGTGTCTTGTCCGAGTTTGGGGTGTTACAATTGTGGTATCAGAGCTAAGTTCAAAAGCTCGGCTGTGGGCCTGAGGCCCAAAATGTTTTCAAAAGGGTGTTTTGTTAGTTTTTATTCTTAAGGTAAGGTTTGAAAGGCATGGCACCGAGTCTCCGGCACCAGTTCGCCCAGGTAAGTACCCCGGGCTATTCTTTGTGAATTGATTGGTTGTGATATGATCTGATGAATAGCAATAGTATACTACTTTAGAGATTGAAACTGATAGGATTTTGTGAACTCGCGAGAACAAATCCTCTTAAAATATTCATAAGACTTGCTTTTAAACAAGTGGAATAAATATCGATGATGCATAAAAATTCTTAATCGATACGTGAAAGATTAGTCATGAGCGCTAGAGGTGGACGTGGTCGTGGGCGAGGTCGAGGTAGGATGACGGTTTACGAGCCCGTAGGATCCGGTCGTGGTTCGGAAAATGAGATCTCGGGTTCCGCCACCAGCTGGAGGTGGTGAGTTCCAAGATCAGACTGGGGACGACGCAGTGTCACAGGCGATGCTGCGAGTGTTGGAAAGGGTAGCAGGAGTTGGTAGTGGCGCGGGAGTTAGGAAATCTGTTCCTGAGCGACTTCGGGCCAATGGGGCCGAATTCTTCCGAGGTGTTTCTGGTGTTGCTCCCAGCACTGCTGAATATTGGCTGGAGGCGACTGAGCGGATCATGGATGATCTGGACTTGACAGCTGAAGAGAAGCTGAAGGGCATCGTATCGCTTCTCCGGGATGAGTCATATCAGTGGTGGCTCACGGTTCGAGACAGTGTGGCAGCAGAGGATCTAACATGGGATTATTTCAGGGCTGCATATCAAAAGAAGTACATCGGAGCTAGTTATATTGACTCCAATCGGAAGGCATTTCTGAGGCTTGTTCAGGGGAGTAAATCGGTTTCTGAGTACGAGGCTGAGTTCCTGAAGCTGAGTAGGTATGCCGGGGGCATTGTGGCCATGAGCATGAGAGGTGTGTTCGTTTTCGAGGATGGTCTCATGAGACGACTTGAGGTCGCTGATTGCTCCTCGCCAGAGCGAGTTCATTTGTCTTAGTTGAGAAGGCTAAGGTAGCCGAGGGGTTAAGGAGTCGATGAGACAAGGCATGGATAGAAATAGACATAAAAGGAGCTTTGGGTCTTCGGATCGCGTCGGTAACCCGCAGAAGAGGCTAGACCGAGTGGGCCGAACCACCGCTAGGTTTGTTGTTTGCTAGCGCGGACCGCCGCAGATGTGATCGGTGTGGGAAATCTCATTGGGGTGGTCTGCTGGATGGAGGGAAAGGTTGCTTCGAGTGTGGTTCTCTGAGCATCGTGTGAGGGACCGCCCACGTAGGTTGGCTAGGATTCGATCGAGAGACAGGCCGTAATCATTTCGTAGGTAATGGACCGCCACCACGGAGGGGCCGTGGTAATGGCGGCGGTGGTAATGGTTCGGTCGGGCCGTGGAGCACCGGGCGAGGTGTGAGTAGCTCGATGCTAGACACCTGGATTAGTGTATGCCGCGAGGCGCCGAGAGGAGGCGACGCACCGGACGTCATAACCGTGACGTTTTTGATTTTTGGTTCTCCTTATACTTGCTTTGATTGATGTGGGTTCAACGCACTCTTATGTTGCCGATAGTATAGTAGAGACCATGGATTTAGACTCAAAATATCTTCTAGGCGGATGACCGTGATTAGCCCTCTAGGTCACTCAGTAGTAGTAGATAAACTGTTTAGAGAGGTACCCTTAGAACTCCAAGGGTAGTGTTTGTCTGCGATCCGATGGAACTGCCGTTTGGAGAGTTCGACCGATTCTTGGGATGGATTGGTTGGTCAAGTACCAGCAAGGTTGGATTGCGCGCCAGCGCATGGTTCTTAAGACGGTCGAGGGTGAAGAGGTGGCTATGATAGGTAATAGGAGAGATTACTTATCAAATGTGGTATCCGCTCTGAAAGCGGAGAAGATGGTCGGGAAGGGTCGTGAAGCGTATGTGGTTCATGTGTATGCCTTGGAGGCTAAAGAGTCTCACTGTGGAGAAGGTTCGCACTGCTAAGGAGTTTGCTGATGTTTTTCCCGAGGAGCTTCCGGTTTGCCGCCAGATCGCGAGGTAGAGTTCGGAATAGATCTATTACCCTAATCGCGCCGAAGTCTCTATTGCTCCGTATAGGATGGCGCCAAAGGAGTTGGTGGAGCTTAAGGCTCGAGATCCGTGAGTTATTGGATCGAGGTTTTATTAGGCCTAGTGTTTCGCCGTGGGGTGCACCGTACTCTTTGTCAAGAAGAAAGATGGCTCGATGCGGATGTGTATAGACTACCGCTTGATTGAACAAGCCGACGATTAAAAACAAGTATCCGCTTGCCACGGATAGATGACTTGTTTGATCACCAAGGGTGCGGCGGTATTCTCAAGATCGACTTGAGATCCGGTATCATCGATTGAAGGTTAAGGAGGCGGATATCCATAAAACAAATTTCGGACTCGGTATGGGCACTACGAATTTACGGTAATGCCATTCGGGTTGACTAACGCACCGCAGGCGCTTATGGACATGATGAACAGGTGTTTCAAAGCAGATCTGGATCGATTCGTCGTGGTTTTCATAGACGACATCTTGGTGTACTCAGGGCGACGAGGGAGAGCATGATAAGCATTTGCGAGTGGTGTTGCAAACTTTGAGGGAAAAGCAACTCTATGCTAAGTTCAGTAAGTGCGAGTTCTGGCTTAGAGAAGTGACTTTCTTGGGTCATGTAGTGTCGGCTGAGGGGATTCGAGTAGATCCTCGTAAGATTGAGGCAGTTTTGGATTGGAAGCCGCCTAGGTCAGTGGCTGAGATTCGGAGTTTTCTGGGTTTGGCCAGATACTACCGAAGGTTTGTTGAGGGTTTCTCGTTGATAGCAGCGCCGATGACCAAGTTGCTGAGGAAAGAAGTTCCGTTTGTATGGACTGAGAAGCAGCAGGAAAGCTTCGACAAGTTAAAGAAGATTTTGACTGAGGCTCCGGTTCTAATTCAACCTGAGGCGGGTAAGGAATTCACAGTTTATTGCGATGCATCACATACGGGCTTGGGTTGTGTGCTGATGCAAGAGGGTAAGGTTGTGGCTTACGCTTCTCGACAGCTGAGGCCGCATGAGGTCAACTATCCGACGCACGATTTGGAGCTAGCAGCTGTGGTCTTCGCTTTAAAGATTTGGAGGCACTACTTGTACGGAGAGAGATCGATAGTCTACACAGATCACAAGAGAGTCTCAAGTATCTGCGACTCGAAGGATTTGAATTTGAGGCAGCGCCGAGATGGGTTGAGTTGTTTGAAAGATTACGATCGCTCGATTGAGTATCATCCGGCAAGGCTAACGTGGTGGCGACGCGTTGAGCCGCAAGGTTGTTTCGGATTTAAGAGCTTTGTTTGCCCATTTGAGTTTGTATGACGACGGGAGTATTCTGGCAGAGTTGCAGGTTAAGCCTACTTGGGTTGAGCAGATCAGAGAGAAACAGTTATTGGATGAGGTTCTGAGTGCGCGAAGGTTGCAGGTGCAGGATGGTGGTTTGGAGGGTTACAGCTTGTCTGGTGATGAGGTTCTGTGTTTTCAAGGTAAGGCTTGTATGCCTAAAGATGTTGAGTTGAGGCAGAAGATTCTTCAGGACGCACATAGCAGTCCATATGCTATGCATCCTGGAGGTAGCAAGATGTATAGGGATCTTAGAGAGCAATTTTAGTGGCCTGGCTTGAAGAAGGAGGTTACAGAGTTTGTTGGGAAGTGTCCGACTTGTCGCAGTCAGGTCAAGGCCGAACATCGCTTGCCGTCGGGTTTGCTTCACCGTGAAGATTCCTCGATGGAAGTGGGAAAGGATAACCATGGATTTCGTCGGTGGGTTACCGCTACGCCAAGCAAGAAAGATTCAGTTTGGGTAGTGGTGGATCGATCGACTAAATCACTCACTTTATTCCGGGTGAGGGTTGACTACTCACTTGAAGCTAGCGGTCGTATGTTTCGAGAGATAGTGAGGTTGCACGGTGTGCCGTTTCGATAATCTCGGATAGGGATCCTAGATTCACGCCAAGGTTCCGAAAGCGTTGCATCGTGCTCTGGTACTCGTTTGGATTTCAAAGACGACGCCACCCGCAATCGACGGTCAATCGAAAAGGGTCATTCGTGTCTTAGAGGATATGCCGAGAGGTTGTATCCTGGATTTCGAGAGGTAGTTGGGAGGAGTTTCTACCGTTAGGCGAGTTTGCCTACAACAACAGCTACTGCCGAGCATTAAGATGGCACCGTATGAGGCGTTGTATGGTAGGAAGTGTCGCTCACCTACGTGTTGGACGGAGTTAGGTGAACGTCGCTTGTTGGGACCCGAGTTGGTTGCCGAGACCGAAGACAAGGTTAAGCCGATTCAATCTAGATTGAAGGAAGCTTCGACCGGCAGAAGTCTTATGCCGATCTTAAGCGAAGAGATATAGAGTTCGCTGTGGGGGATCGAGTTTTCCTGAAGGTCTCGCCTTGGAAGAAGGTGTTGAGGTTCGGGAAGAAAGGCAAGCTAAGTCCGAGGTTTATTGGGCCGTATAAGGTTTTGAGACGAGTTGGACCAATGGCGTATCGCCTTGAGTTGCCGCAGAGCTTAGTCGATTCACGATGTTTTCCATGTTTCGATGCTTCGAGGTATCGTTCGGATCCGTCGCATGTGGTAGCAATGGAAGAGATCGAGGTAAATCCAGATTTGACTATGGAAGAAGAACCCGCGCGCATTCTTGATCGAGATGTGAAAGTTCTGCGTAAGAAGTCTGTGCCTTTGGTCAAGGTTCTTTGGCGGAATCATGGCGTGGAAGAAGCGACGTGGGAACCCGAGGATATGATGAGACAGCAATACCCGCAACTCTTTTGATCAGGTAATTTCGAGGTCGAAATTATTTTAAGGGGGGTAGAACTGTAATATCTCGAGTAGGGGCTATTTTTATTATGGCATGTTTTGCATGTGTTGGCTTGCTATGTGGCTATTTTGGTGTCTTAGGGGCTTAATTGTAGACTAGGGGTATGTCTGAGTAGGTGGGAAACTTTTTGTTTTTAGGCTTAAGTAAGAGGAGTTGATGAAGCTGGGGTATATGAATATTATGTGGTGTTCTTGAGCACAAAAAGAAAGTTAGTGGAGTGGCAAGGCATGCGTCACTTGGGAGCTTGGTGTGGCGTCATCTTCAGGTGAGGGAGGTCCAGAGTTCAAGTCGCAGAGCTCCCATTTTGGTTCCCATTTTGGACGGCATAGGAGGGAGGAGTTGTGGGTGATTTAAACTCCACCTTGGACTTGGTCAAGTGGTGACTTGGATGGTGGAGAGCAAAGTGTGGAGGAGGACTTGGTCCACTCATTTCAAATGAGTGAATGGGAGCTTTTGGGGGGATTGTGGCCGAAATTTAGGGGAGTTGGAGGGGGAAGTGACGGCTTAGTGTGGGAGAGGGGAAGGCCGAACATGCCTTTGCATCTTTGGTGCATTTTTCGGTCATTTTGGTAAGCTAAAGTCCTCTCTTTTGTCAAAAAAAAAACCAATTTCCTTTGTAGAAATTCTCTCATTGTTGTTCTTTCTTTCATCTATTGGAACCGAAACTTAAGCCTCTAAAAACATTTCCTTTTCCCATTTCTTCTTTTGTAAACCAAAATTCTTCTTCTCTCAAAAGCAAGCCGAAACTTTCCAAGTAAATTCCTCCATCTTTCCTTCGTGAAGTCAAAGCCTAGTTGCCGAATTTGTTTTATTTTTCTTCAAACTCCTTGATAGCCGAATGTGCTCATTCATCACTTTTTCTTTTCAATTGTGTGGCCAAACCTATATCCCTTCTTCTCACATTTTCTTCCTCTTTCTTTAATTGTACAAAGCCGAAAGTAGGGGTGTTAAGCACTCAAGCCTAACCCTTCTCATCTGTTGGCCGATTCCTTCTCATCTCTTAAACCATTTTCCTCTGTTGTACTTCTCGAGTTTTAAGCGGAATACCTCCCTTTTCTTAGTGTTTTGGTTGGCGAATTCTTTCCTTCTTTTGATCAAGGTGTTGGCCGAATCTATCCCCTCTTCTAGTGGTTGTCTTGGCCGAGTATCGGTGGTGTTTGGAGGCCTTCCTTCCATCGGTTGGAATTGGTAAGTCCTTGGCCGAATGGTCATCTCCTTTCTCTCCTTATACTTTGTCAAGGTTGGTTGATTAAGGGCCGAATATGGTCATGCTGGAAGGATTCTAATCTCTTTGTTATAGGGTCTTTGGAGTGTGAAAGCAAGCAAGGGAATCGTTATTCTTTTGTTAATCGATTGGTAAGTAGGGGTAAGTACATGGTATTGTTATTATTTCAATCTTTTAGGTTCGATTAAGGCAAAGGTAACAAAAGATTAACTGCTCATCTTTTATGGTGTAGCCGATTGCTAAGGAGAATCATTGGGTGATTCGGTTTGGTAGGAAACCAAATCATCTTAAAAGGTAAGGGTTCGATATTAACCCCTTTGGTTAATCGGTGTTGGCGAATGTTAGATGTCTAACATCTATTTGGCCGATTGTAGGATCAAGGATACCGTGGAGCTTTAGATCGTTTCTTTTTAGTATTAAAGGTTGCGCTTTACTGTGTGTAAACTAACACACTATACTTAGTAATAATGTTATTAAACCTGTTTGCCTATTAAAAACTATGACAAGATGATGGATCATTGGATACCCAAATGGGGTATGTGTGCGTATCCGGTAAGTCAAGATTGTTACTAGATTACTGATGATCTATATGGTATCATGACTATGTATGTATGTGATATGGGGCATGAGTTAACCATATTAGCATGATATGCATGACTTGTATGATATGCATGATTACATGAGTATGGTATGTCGATGGGTGATATGAGTGGAGGGAGCATGATATCTTGTCTTGTGAGCACCAGTGTTTTGGTAACACACTTTGTGACTTTGGGTCACCAAAGCTTTGGTAGCACATTTGTGTCTTTGGGACACCGAGGTTGGGCACCTCATTGTGACTTGTCCTGTGGTTAACACCACCGTGGGGTTGGCCCCACATGAGATATGGGATCGTCTGCTAGTGATTGGGTATCACACGATGGGTTGGCCCCATCATTCGATTATCGTGACTACGGTCACCAAAGCTTTGGTAGCACATTTGTGTCTTTGGGACACCGAGGTTGGGCACCTCATTGCGACTTGTCCCTGTGGTTAACACCACCGTGGGTTGGCCCCACATGAGATATGGGATCGTCTGCTAGTGATTGGGTATCACACGATGGGTTGGCCCCATCATTCGATTATCGTGACTACGGTCACGGTGCTTGGGTAGCACATTGTGTCTTTGGGACACCGGTGTTTGGGTAACACATTGTGACTATATGTCACCAGTGGTTTTGGTACCACATGGGGTAGAAAAAGGAGATACGGATGGTTAGGATCGGGTTGCATTAATTATGTTGCTATGTATGATGTGTGTTAGCATGTTGTTTCATCGGGAGCGGGATTTATGCATCGAGTCACTCGACTCACCCTCTCTTTGACATTTCAGGTGACTCGTGAGACGCGGACATGGAGCCGGGATGGACTCGGGATGCTCATGCCATGCTCAATAAAGTTTTACTCCAACTCTATCATTTGGGTACTTTAGTTTAATTATCGCTAGTTGGGTTTTAATTTGGATTTGTAAAAGGCCTCTAAATTATGTTTTTGGTGGTTATGCTTTAATTAGATTCTCAACCCGCTTAACAAATAACTTGGCATGAAATTTTACTAAAATTTGGAAAGACAACGTTTTCAAAATTATATCGCATGTGTTTTAAACTATACCATCGGGTATCTCGCTATGTTTCATTATTCAAGAAACTCAAATGGTTTTTTTTTAAAATCAAACTCGATTTGCCACTAAGTCTAAATTGTTCCAAAATGGCACTAAGAAACTACTAGAAGTCCTAAGTGAAATCAACTCGTTTAAACTTTAGACTTGGATAAGTTTTCAAAAATCTAATCAAACAAGCCTACACAAACTTTCCTCAAATTCACTATGTTTTCACCCCACTTCTAAACGAAAAAAATATGATCACTCGAAGACGTTCTTCCCCGTAACATACCAGATTCGGGCGTGGTGTCTTGTCCGAGTTTGGGGTGTTACATGTATTTTGTTATCATTATGAACTAAACCCTCAAATACCTGAGGGGTATGAAACTTAGATGAATCTTGTTATCGTTTGCTGAACTATATGATAAATATTTGACTTGATCTTAATTATATGTTCTTAATTCTTGTGTTGATATTTCACAGATATTAATTCAAGTTTGATGTGCTTAGGTGGAGGAGCAAAAGTCCCTGCCTAAGAGTAGATCTAGCATAATTAAGCGGAGTTGATCGCACGCCTAGAGATAGGGTGACGAGATTTTGCCGGATTAGGGTGAAACCTAATAAGGGATTCCATAGATTGAGTTAATGCAATTCTAAGGGTTTTAATTAGAAAGTGATTTCAATTAATCAACCAAGGGTTAGACGTTATTCGCTTCGAGAGAGGGTTTAATATACATTAGGGGATATTACGGATCAAGTCAAATGAATAAATTGTCTGGTTCAGAGTTAGATAACAAGTGAAGTCTAGGTGAATTCTTCCTTGGGTATTGTTTTAATCAATTGGTTTTTCCCACAAGTATTTCTCTAATTTCATTCTTTTTATCTCATCGTCTTTAGCTTAGTAGTTAGTTAATTTTCTAGATTAAACCAATTCACTTAAATTTTAAGGCTAAATAATAAAAAGAAAGTTAGTATTAGTACTTTTAGTTCCTTTGGGTTTGACATTCCGGTCTTGCCTTAACTATACTACTGTTCGATAGGTGCACATGCCTCAAATCGTTGTCATAGTTAGTTTCCAGGTTCAATCATTCTCATTATAAATTTTAAGACTTTGACATTGCATAAAACAACGATTAATAGATTAGTGGCAAGACCGGATTGTCGAACCTAAAGGAACCGAAAGTACTAATACTAACCTTCTTTTTATTATTTAACCTTAAAATTGAAGTGACTCAGTTTAATCTAGAAAATTAACTAACTACTAAGCTAAAGACGATGAGACAAAAAAAGAATTAGGGAAATACTTGTGGGAAAAACCAATTGATTAAAACAATACCCAAGGAAGAATCCTCCTAGACTTCACTTGTTATCTAACTCTGAACCAGACAATTTATTCATTTGACTTGATCCGTAAGATTCCCTAAGTTATATTAATACCTCCGTCGAGGCTACTAACGTCTAATCCTAGGTTGATTAATTGAAATCTCTTTCTAATTAAAACCCCTAAGATTGCATTAACTCGATCTATGGACTCCCATATTAGGTTTCACCCTAATCCGGCAAAATCTCGACACCCTATGTCTAGGCGTGCGATCAACTCCGCTTAATTATGCTAGATCTACTCTTAGGTAGGGACTTTTGCTCCTCCACCTAAGCACATCAAACTTGAATTAATATCCGCGAAATATCAACACAAGAATTAAGAACACATAATTAAGAACAAGTCAAATAATTATCATATAGTTCAGCAAACAATAACAAGATTCATCTAAGTTTCATCCCCCTCAGGTATTTGAGGGTTTAGTTCATAATGATAACAAAATACATCTCAAAAGAAAAGATAAAACAAAACATAAGAAAAACTCTAAAACCCCCTGAAGGAATTGAAGAGAGATCCTCCGTCTTGAGTATAACTCCGGCTTCTTGAGATGAATCAACTGGCTATCCTTTGAGTAATTTCCACAAATCTGATCTTTCTGGCTCGGCTTCTTGGCCTAGCTCCCCCTTGAAAGTTGGCCTCTAGGGTGTTTATATAGGCTTTTGGAATGTGTTTCTTTACCCCTAAGTATCCAAATCTAAGTAAAATTCCTCTTCTCCACGGCAAGGACACGCCCTTGGTACATGCCCGTGTGAATCGTGGCCAGGCCGTGTTCAGGTCTGATTAGGGAGGCACGGCCGTGTTGCATGGGCCCAGGCCATGTTGATTTCGTGATTTGGCCTATTTGGTCCATTTAAAGCCCATTTCTCGTTCTTTTCATCCTCCGGTGCTTTCATAAGTATAAAACATGAAAACAAAGGATTAAGAGCACCAAATTACACAATTTCAAGGCTTAAATCACCCAAAAGCATGCTAAATGTATGTCTAAAATATGTTACTATTTCGGTTTATCAAATACCCCCACACTTAAGCTTTTGCTTGTCCTCAAGCAAAATTCTCAACTCATGATTAAAACGAACTTCCTTAATTCATAATATTCATCAATAATGTTTCATCATAATTCAAAGATAATTCATACATGGATAATTCAACTCAAGGAGTCCTAAAGATTCAAACAATCTAGGTCATACATTTGTATCACAAAATATAGGTGTTTCCCCTCATCTGAATGATTACCTCTGATTCAAAATCGACAAGGATTGGCATCCTCACTACAGATTCACTCAAATCACTCGAGGTGTTTAAGGTTCAAAGATTAAGCACTCATAAGTCAAACATGAAAAGTTAATCCCATAGGCTTGCATGAGAATCAAATCTCCACCACTATAATATGAAATGATGCACAAATCAAAAGGTCTTTAACAGGGTTGTAACGGGGCTCGAGTTAAGGTGTGGATATAGGCTGAATTAAAAGGTTAGAATCGAGATTGACCTGACAAATTACCTGACCAGAAACAATAAACTGAATATAAGTAATTACATCAATTGAAAGCTAATAGTACTAATGATTCGAGCTTCTTCTTCAAAATTTGGAATTCAAACGTATAAGCTCATTTAATCACAAAACTAATAATGACTATACTTCCTTTTTTTTAAGAACAAATACATAATAAAGGATGAATTTAACTACTGAAATAAAGATCATAGTTAGGCAACTAATCAAACCAAATCTCGATATACGGGTAGTCAAAATGAATGGTGATAACAAAAACAAAGGGTTTTGGGTTAGTATTAGCGGGTGAGTCAATAAATGGGTTGTCAGGATTAAACGGGGTTCACTAGGGGTTAATAATGAAGGTAGGCTTTTAGTGGAGTGTGTGGGTTAAAACCTAGGTGCCTTTATCATCTCCGTATATCAAATCAAAGGTGTGGTCTCGACTTGTATAATCGATGCAAGTTCTAGAATTACAAATCAATGTTGACACGCTCATAATCAATAAAGTGAGCAAGAAAAAGAATATATGCTCTATTAAGGCTCGACATCTCACCCAAATTATAGCTTTTTGATGTCAATCTAGCAAATTTCAAACTTCAAAGTAATCTTTAAATTCAGGTAGACAACCTAAAAAAAATTTTAATCCTGGAAAATAGACTTATCATGCTTGATTCTCTAGTATCTTAAAGTTTTAAATTATCAATGTACAATTATCAATGACTTAATCTAAAATATATCAATAAAAAATCATGAATTCGTAGGGAATTTCATTCTAATCATAATATGAGAAACTTACTTAAGAAACAAGACATAATTCAGGATTTGAGAATAATGCAAAAAGTTTGGCACCTTTTTAGGTTGTTCACCCCCCCACACTTAAGATGTACATTACCCTCAATGTAAAAAGATATATATATAAACAATTAAGTTGAAATCAAAAGATATGGAGGGAAGTGAAACTCCCTGAATTATGGATGAAATCCTTGCATTGGAGGTGAAAGATAAGTTGGAGAAGGCGTCTCTGGTGGTTGTATGGTGGCCATCCACAGTCTCTGCGCTAGATGAAGAAATTGGGTAGCTCATACAGAAAATAATAATAATTCAAACTATACTAATTATATATTTAAAGAAAAGCAAGCTAAAGTGGGGGAAAATAAAAAGTGAAATAAAATTAAAAGAAAAGATTAATGGACCGAAGAGTCCTTATTGTTGGGTGGTTTGCAAGGTGGGTCTGACTTTTAAGGCCGCAGTGATGTTGGCAGAGGTCATGGTGGGGTGATTTCCAAGCAGCCTGAAGAACCTAAAACCATGAAACTAAAATAGAATAAGCTAAATTAAGCATAAGAGTGTTAAAGAGAATGAAATTAAAAGAGATGAGAAAAGAAAACTAAAAGCTAAATGGTCTCAAAGACCCTTGGCTTTTCGATTAGACGAAGCGGCCGGCATGAACTTATGTAGATCGGTCTCCCATAGGGAGACTATACTGGGATCCTTCCGCTTCTTTGACATGGATGTGGTGGAGCTCAAGGGTTTTAGTAATAACCAAAGGGGGAAGAGTATGAAAGGGGAGAATTCTGAATAATGGAATGGAAGAAAGTGGTATGGATGGGGGGTGGTTTAAATAGAAATTTGGGGTTTGGTGCCTTCCCACGCCCGTGTGCCATGGGCGTGCTGGGTCACACGGCCGTATCGCACGGCCGTGTTGTGTTTTGTTCGTTTCTCCCACGCCCGTTTTGTGGTCACCACACCCATGTCGGGTCAAACAGTGTCGACCACGGCCGAATCGCACGGCCGTGGTGTTCAATCGAGCCCGCTTGTCTTCCTCGATCGTCCCCACGACCATGTCGCACGGCCGCGGCGGTGGTAGTTGGGTCCGTGATTTGAAGATACGATCCGTCCTGGCTCGTACCATCTCTGCCATGTCGGTACAGAGATTTGATGCATCCACACAGCCACGACCACGGCCGTGTGTAAGGCCGTGTGGTATGGAAATTGGCCTTGGTTAGTTTATAGTTAGTTGTTGCAAAGGAGAATTAAGAGTGAAAATAAAATGAAATAAAATAGAAAGAGTAATGGAGTTAGTGCTCGGGTTGCCTCCCGAGAAGCGCTCGTTTAAAGTCTTAAGCTAGACTTACCTCTCGCTTTGCATCATCCGGGTGGTTTGAGGAGTTGAAAGTCCTTCCTCATGCTATCGGGCCATTATCATGACAGAGTTCAAGTCAAGATGCGTTTGTATTGAAAGTGCCAAAAATAGGATTACTTACCTCTACTGTTCCGTATGGAAAAACACTGATTACCCTAAAAGGGATTTCTTTGTTTGTATTAGGGTCAGGAGGAGATATTCGAGGGTCTGTTTTATCTAACAATACCTGGTCTCCTATTTTGAAGTGATTTGTCGCTCCTACGAGCTCGTCTGGTGGTTCCCTTGGTTTCTCTTCGTGTATCCTTAGTCTTTCCCTGAAATGTGTCTTCCACTCGTCTAGTTTTATCAGCTAATCGAATGCTCATCCTAGTTTGTTTGGGTTTCCCTAGACCAAGTTGTTTAAACAATTTATAAGGCATGACATTTATGCTTGCCCCTAAATCAGCTAACGCATTATCAATAGATAAACTACCAATTAAGCATGGAATTGTAAAACTCCCTGGATCTTTTAATTTTTGTGGCAATTTATTTTGGAGAATTGCTGAGCACTTTGCGTTGAGTTCCACATGTGATTCCTCGTCGAGCTTTAAACATTCGTCAAAAGTTTTTTTAAGAATTTCCTTGAATCTGGCATCTGCGAAAGAGCTTCAAGTAATGGTAAGTTAATATGTAATTTCTTTAAAAGTTTAAGAAACTTACCGAACTGTTCCTCTGTGTCGTCTTTCTTCATCGCCTTGGGGTATGGTATACGAGGTTGGTACTCTTTAATTACCGGTTTTGGCTTTTTACTTTCTTCCTCAACCTTACCCTCTTCTACCACATTTTCTTGTCTTAAATGAGGCTCATCTAACCCTACATTATCATTAGTTGATATGGCTTGAATCTACTCCCTTGGGTTAGTTTCAGTGTTGCTTGGAAATCTACCTTGTGGTCGTTCCGTCAAGATCTTGGTGATTTGCCCCATTTGATCTTTGAGCTCTTGTGTCGATGCTTCTTGTTTTGCAAGTTTTGTTTCTATACTTTGGCAACGTGTTTCTGTTGCTGCTATATATTTTGTCAGCATCTCCTCAAGGTTCGGTTTCTTATCCCAGTGGTACTACTGCTTGGAAATTTGGAGGGTGTTGTTGTCTTTAATTTCCTTGACCACCCCATGAAAAATTGGGGTGGTTCTTCCAACTTGGATTGTAAGTATTGCTATGAGGGTTATTTTGATATCTAAAATTGTTACTTACATAGTTCATTTGTTCGCCATCTATGCCATGTCCGTAGGGTGGGTACTCGGGATTCGCCACACCTCCACTTGTTTCACACTGCATAACAGGTTGTACCTGCAAGGAATTACACAAACCATCAAATTTTTTAGTTAACACGTCTACCTGATTCGATAGCATGGTTACTGCGTCAAGGTTGAAAACACTGGCAGCTTTCGTGGGCTTTGTCCTCGTGACTTGCCACTGATAGTTATTCAGTGACATCTCCTCTATAAATTCGTAAGTTGCTTCAGGTGTTTTATTATTCAAAGTTCCACCGGCTGCTGAATCGATCAACTGCCTAGCTGAGGGATTCACACCGTTGTAAAAAGTTTGGACTTGTAGCCACAAGGGTAATCCATGGTGTAGGCACCTTCTCAAAAGATCCTTGTATCTCTCCCATGCATCGTAAAGTGTTTCTAAATCCATCTGCACAAAATAAGAGATATCATTCCTTAACTTGGCCGTTTTGGCCGGCGAAAAATATTTTAATAAAAAATTTCGGTCATTTGTTCCCATGTAGTAATTGATCCTCAGGGAAGAGATTGCAACCACTGTTTAGCTTTATTTCTCAAAGAAAAGGGAAATAACTGAAGACGGATGGCATCATCAGTAATGCCATTAATTTTAAAGTGTCGCAGAATTCCAAAAAATTTGCTAAGTGTGTGTTAGAATCCTCATCCTGCAAACCATCAAACTGAACGAACTGTTGTATCATCTGTATAGTGTTAGGTTTCAATTCGAAATTATTTGCAGCAATAGTAGGTCTAACAATACTAGATTCAGTACCAACTAAACTAGGCTTAGCATAATCATACATAGTTTGAGGAGCATGATTTTCGGCCATCTCTTGAGGTGTTAGATTGTTCTGGTCCATCTCTTCAGTGGTATTGATGATGTTTTCTTGCTCTTCTTCTGTGTATTGTAGACTTCACCTAATTTCTCTCCGATTTCTGCGAGCTGTTGCTTCGATCTCACTATCGTAAATTAAAGGTCCTGTCAGGTTCTTTCTAGTCATAAACTAGAGGTACCTACAAGGAGCAAAAACTAAAATTTAGAAAGATAAAAATAGAAAACAAAATAAGAGTAAAATTGCAGAAAATAAAAATGGCTAAAGTAATAAAAATTGAGTGTTCTTAATATTTCATTTCTGCAAACAGCGCGCCAAAAGCTTGATCGTCGTTTTATGCGATGTCAAAGTCTTAAAATTTATAATGAGAATGATCGAGCCTAAAAACTAACTATGACAACGATTGAGGCAAGTGTACCTATCGAACAGTAGTATAGCTTAGTGGCAAGACCGGATTGTCGAACCTAAAGGAACCGAAAGTACTAATACTAACCTTGTTTTTATTATTTAGCCTTAAAATTGAAGTGACTCGGTTTAATCTAGAAAATTAACTAACTACTAAGCTAAAGACGATGAGACAAAAAAAGAATTAGGTAAATACTTGTGGGAAAAACCAATTGATTAAAACAATACCCAAGGAAGAATCCTCCTAGACTTCACTTGTTATCTAACCCTGAACCAGACAATTTATTCATTTCACTTGATCCGTAAGATTCCCTAAGTTATATTAATACCTCCGTCGAGGCTACTAACGTCTAATCCTAGGTTGATTATTTAAAATCTCTTTCTAATTAAAACCCCTAAGATTGCATTAACTCGATCTATAGACTCCCATACTAGGTTTCACCCTAATCCGACAAAATCTCGTCACCCTATGTCTAGGCGTGCGATCAACTCTGCTTAATTATGCTAGATCTACTCTTAGGCAGGGACTTTTGCTCCTCCACCTAAGCACATCAAACTTGAATTAATATCTGCGAAATATCAACACAAGAATTAAGAACACATAATTAAGAACAAGTCAAATATTTATCATATAGTTCAGCAAACGATAACAAGATTCATCTAAGTTTCATCCCCCTCAGGTATTTGAGGGTTTAGTTCATAATGATAACAAAATACATCTCAAAAGAAAAGATAAAACAAAACATAAGAAAAACTCTAAAACCCCCTGAAGGAATTGAAGAGAGATCATCCGTCTTGAGTATAACTCTGACTTCTTGAGATGAATCAACTGCCTATCCTTCAAGTAATTTCCACAAATCTGATCTTTCTGGCTCGGCTTCTTGGCCTAGCTCCCCCCTTGAAAGTTGGCCTCTAGGGTGTTTATATAGGCTTTTGGAATGTGTTTCTTTACCCCTAAGTATCGAAATCTGAGTGAAATTCCTCTTCTCCACGGCAGGACACGCCTTTGGCACACGCCCGCGTGTGAATCGTGGCTGCCGTGTTCAGTGTCCGATTAGGGAGGCACGACCAGTGTTGCATGGGCCTGTGCCGTGTTGATTTCGTGATTTGGCCTATTTGGTCCGTTTTAAGCCCGTTTATCGTTCTTTTCATCCTCCAGTGCTTTCCTGGGTATAAAACATGAAAACAAAGGATTAAGAGCACCAAATTACACAATTTCAAGGCTTAAATCACCCAAAAGCATGCTAAATGTGGGTCTAAAATATGTTACTATTTCGGTTTATCAAAGGGGATTGAAAATCAAGTGGCTGATCACTTGTTAAGATTAGAAGTTGGAAATGAAGATGACAATGTCAAAGTTATTAAGGAAGACTTCCCAGACGAGCAACTGTTAGTTTCCATTGCATTACCTTGGTATGTCGATATAGTGAACTTCCTAGTAAGTGTTTTGCTGCCACTTGATCTCAATAGCCAAAGAAGATGAAAATTCCTTCATGATTCTAGGCATTAATAATGGGATGAACCCTTCCTATTCAAGCATTTTTCTAATTAGATAATTAGGAAGTGTGTCCCTGATGAAGAAATATATAACATACTTGTAACAGCCAAAAATAGGGCCTAGTCAGAACAGTGGTTTTGAGACCACAAACCCGAAGTAAAAATATTTTATTTATGATTGTTTTAGAGTCTATGATATGTTTGGGTGATGGTGTGCAAATTTTGTTAAGTAATTTTTTTTCATAAAGTGCCCAATTTTATTATTGGGATTAAATTGCATTAACTACAAAATATGAGTTCTAGAACATAAGTACTTGTTTTAAATGGGGGTTTAAACTAGAGGTCTTTAAATGGCAAATAGACCATCATATTTTGTTATGGACAAAACTAGTCATGGAAGGGTAAAAATTGAAGGTTTAGTAAAAAGAGCATTTTTGTCATTTGGGTGTTTTAAGGCATAAAAGACAAAATTGAAACCCAAAAATCTGCTCATTCTCTTCTCCATGTCTTGAAATTTTCAAGAAGCCATGGCTAGGGTTTCAAGCTTTTTCAAAGCTCAATTGTAAGTGCATTTGAGCCCCATTTTTAATGTTCTTCGTATTTTTGAGACCCTAGAAGCTTAACCTTTCTATTTTTACCATTTATTTGCATGAAAAATGAAGTTTAAAAATTGACCCAAGCTAGATATTTGTGCATTTTGATGTTTAATGGTAGAATAAGGGTGCATGAGGTTAGGAAAATGATTTTTGCTAAGTGATTTTCGTTGAAAATGGTTAAAACGGGTTAATTAGTAAAAGTTGTAAATGCTCCTAAAAGTGTGAAATAATAAGAATTTGAGGTTGCTTTGGAAGAGAAAAAGGTACGGCTGACCTTGAATTTTATAGAAATTGAATAAAAATCATATTACGAGCCTAGGGGCAAAATTGTAAATTTGTCGTAGTATGATTTTTGTATTAAAATGAGTAATGTGAGTGATAATTAAGTGAAATGTGACATTTTAGATCAAAGAAATTGGGATTTGGACCAAGTACGGGGAAATGTCAATCAAAATGACCGATTCGCGTCGAGGTAAGTTCATATGGTTAGTCTATAGTGAACGATTATTAAATTTGAATTGAGATGATGTATTATTTTATATATGCTTGCTATCTAATCATGACTTTATGCAAGTACGAGATTGGATTGAAGGATCAATCGTGAGAAATGCAGGGCCAAGTCTGGGAAATGCAGGGCCAAGGATCAATCGTGAGAAATGCAGTGAGTGTGCCAGTGTAAGACAATGTCTGGGACATGGCATCGACACCGAGATGAGTATGAGCTAGTGTAAGACCATGTCTGGGACATGGCATCGGCTCAAGACATGTGCTAGTGTAAGACCATGTCTGAGACATGGCATCGGCACGGATAGAAGAGAATCAGTGTAAGACCATGTCTGGGACATGGCATTGGCTCGAGATGAGTGCCAGTGTAAGACCATGTCTTGGGCATGGCATCGGCACCGATATGTGATCCCATGTAAGACCATATCTGGGATATGGCATTGGCATCCTACCAGGTGTACGAGATATCCCGAACATACCTAATATTACAAGTACTTCAATGGGAAATTCAAGGAGTATGCTCAAGATAAGTAAGAACAGGATATGTGAGTATTATGACCAGGCACAGGTATGTATACGAGACTCATAAATAATGTGCTCAGATTATGATGCATTATTGATAAGGATACAAACGAGTAAGATGTGTCTATGATCACTTGATTGTTATGTGCCAAGTTATAATATGCTTTGGTGTAAGTGTGTATAAATGAAAGTGAACACAAAGAATTAATGAATAAGTGAAATTGACATTAAAACAGTTGTGGGCAGCAGCATTAGTGAAATTGATGTTATAAATTGGCGGAGTAAAACTAAAAACTTGAAACGAGATTTGATAAATTCTTACAGTTCAAAACTGAAATATCAATTAGAAATTGAAAATACAAACTGAAAATTTATTCTACTCCGAGACTGTCTGAGACCTCCGCATACCGAGTCCAGCGTCAAAATTTTGAAATGTACCTACTAAGGAAACACTAAGAGGGGGTGAGCTACTCAAGCTCAGTGTGAGTCGAATCAAGATTAAAAGCAGAATCACATAACTCAAATCATCAGTGTAACAAACTTACAGACATGAGTAGAAACAGATACCAAACAAGGGCCTAACACCCCCTCACACAATCGAAACAGAGCACACCAAGTACACAGAACACTTACACACGGGTTGCTCAGGCAAACAGAACATAGACAGATATTCTTACACCCAGTACACACAAAATGTAACAGCCCGATTTAGGGCCTAGTCGGAATAGTGGTTGCGAGACCACAAATTCGAAGTAGAAATATATGTTTTATGATTTTTATGAGGTCTTTGACATGTTTGCATGGTTGTGTGAAAATTTCATAAAGAAATTTTATGATTTAGTGATCAATTTATCTTTTAGGATTAAATTGTAAAAAATGAAAAATATGAGATTCTAGAAGTTTTAAGTATGAGATAGCATTAGAAAATTTATTAGAGGTCCTTATTTCTTAATTAGACTATTATATTCCATGATGGACAAAAATGGACATGGAAGGGAAAAATCTTAAGGAAGGGCCTTAAGGGCATTTTGGTCATTTGGTTAAAAAAATTAATAAAAGGGGAAAAGAAGTCAAAATTGGTGTTCATCTTCCTTCCCCATTGCCGAAAATTTCAAGGAGCCATAGCTAGGGTTTTGTTTCACTTTCAAGCTTGATTGTAAGTACCTCCTAGCCCCGTTTTTTATGCTCTTCGTATTTTTGAAATCCTCGTAGCTTGATTTAGCTATTTCTGCCACTATTTTGAGCTAGGGTTTATGTTTAAAATTTTACCCATGGATGACATGCATGTATTTTGATGTCTAGTGGTAGAATATGAAAGTTTGAAGTGTGATAAACAACTTTTTTTAGATAATTTTTGGTGAAATTGACAAAAATGACCTACTTGCAAAAGATGAAATAATGTGTATAGAATGTAAAATAGTTGAAATTTTGGGTTTCTATAAGAGAGGTTATAAATCAGCTAGGCTTGGGTGTGAGAAAAATGAACACATTTCATCATACGAGCCTAGGGACCATTTTGCAAATATGTGAAAGTTTAGGGGGAAAAATTATAATTTTTGCCAAAAGTATGATTTATGGGTTGTTTTAGTCAATGTGGTAATTAAATAAGTGAAATTTGTCATTATAGAGCAAGAAACACGAAGTCCGGACCTAAACCGAGGAAAGAACAAGGCGGTGGACTAAATTGAACAACTATACATATTTTGGTACCGAGGTAAGTTTGTGTGTAATAAATCAACATCATGTTATTATGCTTTTAAATGATTGATATTACGTGAGATGAGTATATTCTTTTTATGAAATTGGTTAATGAGATTTCAATGAAAATATGATGAAATTTTATTATGTCGAAGTCCCGGTTGAACCTTGGGAATAGAAAGGATACTCTTGTCACGACATGAGATTAATAAGGCCCCGTATAAGACCATATCTGGGATATGGCCTCGGCACCGAATTAAGATCCCGTGTAAGACCATATCTGGGATATGACATCGGCATTGATTAATGACTCCATGTAAGACCACGTCTGGGACCTGGCTTCGGTATGAAATCGTGTAAGACCATGTCTGGGACATGGCACCGATATACGATCTTGTGTAAGACCATATTTGGGATATGGCATCGACATCGATATGAGATCCCGTATAAGACCATAACTGGGATATGGCATCGGCATCGACATGTAATTCCATGTAAGACCATATCTGGGATATGGCATTGGCATCTTACTATGTGAGTGACAATTTTCGAGTATCCCTCATATTCCAAGTGGTTCAACGGGGTAAGGTGATAAAGTTATGTTAAAGATGAAAAGAGGGCTAAAGTTATATATGAAGTGATACAGGTACATATGCGAAACTCACGAGAAATGAGTCCGGTATGTGATATGTGGTTGGTAAGAGTGAGCATGAGTAAGCCATGTCTATGTTACTTGAAAATTTTGTGTTAATCCATGATGTAATATGTAGATATTATTACAAGATTTTATGTTGTTATCTATTACATGCAAACTTACTAAGCTTTATGCTTACTCCCTCTCTTTTCTCTTTTCTTGTAGTATCACCAAGCTAGCTCGGGGATCGTAGGACGTCGGAGCTCGATTCACACTATTAAGCTATTCTTTTGGGTATAGTAAAGTTTGATTATTTTGGGGTATGGCATGTATAGAAACTTGGTCATTTTGTTATATGTCATATTGGTTAGCCAAGGTGTTTGCTATTAATGTTACTTATTTCATTTTGTAATTGGCCATTGGAATTGGCCAATTCTTGTTAAGTTATATCTATACAAAGATGATGATATTCATGAAGTGCAAGCTTGTGCAATTGAATGAGTAAGGTGTGAAGTATATGCATGATGAATGCAGTGTGAATTTATGGTATGAATGTCTTGATTGCAAATATTAGAGGTGCATTATTGTTATGTGTTGTGTTGCTAGAAATGGTATAAGTGTGGTTGCTTTTCAGGGTGGCAAATGGATTGGTAAATAGCCTTATAATTGTCCACACGAATAGACACACGGGCGTGTGTCTAGACCGTGTGTGACACACGGTCTGTGTAACATCCTGGAAAGGGCCTATGCATTTTCGGTTTAATTGTACGAAGTAACATGTTTTATGTACTAAGAATAAATTTTGAACAATTTTGGAAACCTGAAAATGTATGGAAATGTTAAGTTAAAAAAATGGAAAGTGAACATTTTTGGAAACTTGGAAATGGATGGAAATGATTTGGAAATGATTCAAAATAGGAAAGTGCATTTTCTGGAAACTTGGAAATGTAAGAAAATGTCAAGTTTACTGAGTCGAACGAAAATTTTTGGAAACTTAAAATGACTTAGAAATGTCGAGTTTTAAAGTTTAAAAGAGGAAATTAAGGCAAGGTGGCCTTAAAAGAAAAAGTTTGTGAAATTTGACACACAAACAGGCTTGGAAAAGTGGCACGAAGATGCCACTTAGGGCCTCTGGAAATGGCGCCACATGCAAGGTGTTGGGCACAGGTTCGAGTCACTTGAGAAGCAAATAAAAGAAGTTTTATTTTTGCTTCCGAAGCTCAGGTGGACGGCACAAGCCTTCTAGAAAGGAGGAGTTTTATTCTCTTTAATATTTGATTAATAAGGTGATAAATAAGGGATTTAATTTGGATTATTTTTGAAGAGATAATAAAGGATTATTCTCTAATTATTTTAAATTAAGAGATAAAGCTATCAAATAAAGAAGAGTGGTGGCCAAGTAAGGGATTCTGAGGAGTAGTTTCTTACTATAAAACGAAGGAAATAGGGCTACTCATCAATTTTTCTTCCTCCTCCTCTCTCTCTGCCGAATTTCTCGAGTGCTCTCCTCTCTTCTCTTCTCTTTTTCTTTTTCAAGCCGAATCTATAGTCCACCATTGCCAAAATTCTCAAGTTTCTTTTCCTTATTTTCGTGGAAACCAAATACCCCAAGAGAACCTCTAGTCGACTTCTCCATTAAATCCCAAAAGCCAAACTTTATCATCTAGTCATCAAGGCTGATTCTTTAAGGGGCTTTTAACAAGGGTGCTACTGATTTCTTAAAAGGGTAAGATCCAAAGTTTGGTTTCAATTCTTTTATATTTTAAACCTATCTAGAATTTAGGGACTAATCTCTATTATGGATTTTGGTCGAGTTATGGAAGGGTGTTTTCGGGATTTAAGAAATTGTCAACTACAAGAAGGTATCTTTCGGAACTTCTAAGATCTAAGGTAAGTTATGAATACCATTCGGCCATAAGCTATATTATTATGATTTAATGTTAGATTGGATCTAACATGGGTACATAGGGATTTTGACAAAGAATAAAGAAGCAAGGATCCAATTCGGGATTTAAGATTTGGAAGGTAAGAACAAAGGTAAATTCGCCAAGGCCTATTTTAGTAGTAGATCTATTATTATTTGTTTTAAGCCGAAAACTAACCGATTCAAGGGATTTAGTGACTAGCCGATTTCAAAGGGAAAAATACGAGTTTACGGGATTTGATTAAATCATCAAATCGACACCAAGGTAAGCTTTAAGAATACAAATCCTACTAGGATTTGGTTTTCTAACCGAATAGGCTTTGTGCTAAATAGTAAGTGATTAATCAATTGTAAGAACTTGAGATCTAAGGCGATGATTAGATTTCGAGATTTCAAAGTGAAGTGGTTAAGCAAATCAGTGTACCCCACACTACTTCTTAATATGTTTCATGGCACTGAGTTATTAAAATATGTGATATTAAGAATATGAAAGTGGCTAGGTACCATGTTATGGTACTAAGTACTCAGTGCGTTTCCTACTTCTACAAAGAATATGAAAAAGGTCATTAGTAACATGAGAATATGATAAGAATGTGAACTCGCATATTTATGCATATCATTATTATATGGGGCATATGGGTTTGTTTGAAAGGGGAAGTGAATGTTGTGACTTAAGACCACGAACACGGTGACCTAAGACCGTGATATCCGAAAGTGGTGACCTAAGACCACGAGAATCTGAAAGTGGTGACCTAAGACCACGATGTCCGAACGTGGTGACCTAAGACCACGAATGCGGTGACCTAAGACCGCAATTTGGAGTGTAGCGAAAGGAGGGTCGACTTAGTAGTCCCCACGGTGTGCATGGTTGGTACGGGGTGTGTGTAGCGGATGGACAATTAGGTTTGGGTTTGGGAATGCATCATAACTTGTATTCTATGTTTTGAAGGTGTAACTCCTGTATGCCCGATTCTATTATGACTTAGTGTCGTGTACACATTGAGTCCGTTTGACTCACCCCGTTGTGGGACCATGTTTGTGTGATGAACAGTGATGGACCGGGACGACGTAACTTGTGGTGGCCATGCTCAACATGAAGTTTTTATTTTATGAACTACTATTTTTATTTAAGTACTTGAATTACTTGGAAATTATTTGATGTAATAAGGCCATAAGGCCATAGTTGAATTGTTTTCCATTTATTTCTATTTATTATGATTATGAGTTTTACCTATTAAAGTTTAAGTAAAATTTTTAATATAAAGAATTGAATTAGCTTTCAACACAAGCCCAACCCAAACAATGTTTTTTTAAAAAAATCGTACAAGTTTTCTCTAGGTAACGAAAAGAATTTTGAAACCGGTTTACTTGAGGAACATACCAAATCTGGGCAAATCTCGTGGGCGGGTTTGGGGTGTTTCATTTGGTATCGAGCCCGCTTTAAAACTCTCACTGTGGGCCAAGGCCCAAAACGTTTCAAAGCGAGCCCAAATGAGTTTTTTTTTTTGAAAATATTTTATGAAACAAGCGGGTTTTACGGCATGGCACCTAAAGTCTCCGACCCCATAATCCACCGTAAGTACCCCTAACTATTTGTGTGATTATGTGTAATGAATATTAGAAGGGTAGAAAAGGAATGGAACATAGAATAGCATGATAGGAACTTGAACCCTAGGACTAGTCTACTCAAACACAAACACATAAGACTTAAGGAACGTTAAACAAACCCATGGCTAAGTCACTAAGTTAGGGTGTGGTAACCCACAATGCGCATGTCTAGGATTGGATCCTAAGAGCACAGGTATTTAAGCAGTCCTAGTGACTCACCTCCTCTTCGCAGAATCCCCCGGTGCGTAGCTTCTGGTTCACCCTAACCTGCAGGGCTCGATGGTGTGGCAACCTGCATGCGCATGTCTAGGAATGGTTTCGGTGGGAGCTTGGTATTTAAGCAGTTCACGTGACTCACCTCCTCTCCACTCAAATCCCGCTCAGTGCGTAGCTTTGGTTCACCCCGACCAAGAGGACTCTGGCTTAGGCTAAACACAATAACTAAAACCCGAAAGGAATTAGCCGTGTTTTTATAAAAACAACAAAACCCTAGTTTTAGAACTCTTAAAAATTTCTTCTAAATTCATGAAAACCATCTTTACAAAATTTTTCCGAAAGATTTTCGATTTATACGAAAAATGCCCCTAGTGGTAAAATTACCAAAATACCCTTGGTTTATAAAATGACCAACTACCCAACAGCTTTTTTGCCAAAATTTCATTATTTTATCAATGTTCAAAACCCTAATTTGTAAATTATCAAAAATACCTTGAATTTTGGAAATTTCAAAATTGCCCCTAACTTATAAAATTACCAAAATGACCTCGATTTCCAAAATTTTTGCAACATCACCGCTTTTGAAAAGTACAATTCTCAAAAAGAACCCTCAAAGTTTTGCAACCTTTGAAATATCCCTGATTTATAAGATTTTACAAATTTACCCCGCTTGGAAAAAATCACCAAAATACCCCCGAGGTCCAAAATCACCGAAATACCCTCGATTTCAAAATTTTTCAAAATACCCCAGAAATTTAAAAATACCAAAATACTTTGTGACAAAATCACCAAGGAACTTTTTCCTTTTGAAAAATTACGAAAATACCCACAGAGGGACGAATTACGAAAATACCCCAGGTAGTGGAAGAAAAAAACAATAACAATGAAAACTACAACCTTTCTCTGAATGAACGAGTTCATGATTGTTTGATGGATGTATGGATGAATGAATGGAAAGATCGTGTGCATACGAAAGAACCACTCCTAAAACTCTTTTCATAAAATTTCTTCATGCGGGTAATCAAGTGAAACAAAGACTAATTCATAAAACTTCTTAATCGGATCACGACGTTAGAAATGAGCTCTAGAGGACGTGGTCATCGTGGGCGAGGTAGAGGAAGGATGATGACGGTGTCGTAACCCGTTAGATCGGGTCAAGGGTTTGACAATGAGATACCACCGCCACCACCACCCCCGGCTATTGGTGTTGAGCGGCAAGCTCGACGGATGATGATCTTTGTGTCGCAGTCGTCTTTGCGAGTTTTGGAGTTGGTGGTCGTGCAGAGGAAATTCGGGAACCCGTAAGTCTTTGCCTGAGCGGCTCCGAGCTAATGGAGCCGAAATGTTTCGTGGAGTATCGGGTGTGGCACCCAGTTCAGCTGAGTACTGGTTGGAAGCAACAGAGCGCATCATGGATGAGCTTGACTTGACCCCTGAGGAGAAGTTAAAAGGAATGGTGGCACTATTACGCGATGAAGCGTATCAGTGGTGGTTGACTATTCGGGATGGTGCCATGACTGAGGATCTGACCTGGGAATATGTTAAGGAAGCATTTCAGAAGAAGTATGTGGGAACCAGGTATACTGATGGGCAAAGGAAGGCATTTCTGGGGCTGGTTCAAGGGAACAAGTCCGTGGTGGAGTATGAGGCTGAATTCCTGAGGTTGAGCCGATATGCTCGAGGAGTAGTGGCAACTAAGCATGAGCGCCCGCGTGTCCATTTTGAGGACGGGCTAAGGGATGATCTCGAGATCGTGATGATAGCACCGCATCGGGAGCGGGAGTTTTCTCGCTTTGGTAGAAAAGGCCAAGGTGGCCGAGGAATCAAGGATTCTACAAAGCGGGCTATGGATAGGAATAGGCCCAAAAGAGGTTTTGGAACGTCTGGAAAGGTTCATAAGAGGCCTAGAGTTGATGGGCCGCAAGGTCAGCAAGTTGGCTCAGAAGGGCGGTATCGACCTTGTGATGTGTGTGGAAAGAAGCACTTAGGAGAGTGCTAGAAGAAAACAGGAGGATGTTTTAGATGTGGGTCCAAGGACCATTTGATCAAGGATCGCCCTAAGGAATCGGATGAAAGCCGACCAACACTCGTAATGTTAGTCGACCGGTAGAGGAGGACTGCACCTCAACGAGGTCGTGGTTTGAGTAACAGAGGTAATGGTGCCGGCAGAGGCCGTGGAATACAAGGCGAGAGGTGCCGCTAATCTTTGAGGCAAGGCAACCAGTTTGGTTTATGTGGTTCACGGAGGGAAGATGGAGACGCCACGGACGTTATAACCGTGACGCGTTCTTTATTTTTGACAAGCCTTTTTTCTCTAATCGATGTGGGCTCGACCCATTCCTATGTTGCATGTAGTGTAGTGGAAACACTAGGCCTAGACTCAAAGCTTCGATAGGCGGATGATCGTAGTAAGCCCATTAGGCCTAAGCGTAGTGGTGGATAAGATCTTTCGAATGTACCCCTAGAGATTCAGGGAGTGAACTTTCGGGCTGACTTAATGGAACTACCTTTCGGGGAGTTTGAACTTATACTTGGAATGGACTGGCTAGTAGAGCACCGAGCCGTGTTGGATTGTGCGGCTAAACGAATGGAACTAAGGACCCCGGAGGATGAAGTAGTAGTAATGATCGGAGAGAAGAAACTACTGTCCAACGTAGTTTCGGCGTTGAAGGCTGAGAAAATGGTTAAGAAAGGGTGCAAGGCGTTCTTAGCCTTCGTAAGTGCGTTAGGTGGAAAGGAAGAAGGTGTCAGTGGAGTTAGAACGGTGAAAGACTTTGAAGATGTATTTCCTGAGGAATTACTGTGAATACCCCGGATAGGGAGGTGGAGTTTGGAATAGACTTACTACACGGAACACTCTGTGTCAATCGCTCCATACCGAATGGCGCCAAAGGAGTTAGTTGAGCTCAAGGCTCAAATCTAAGAGTTGTTGGATCATGGGTTCATACGACCCAAAGGTGTGTCTCCATGGGGAGCACCAGTTACTTTTGTAAGAAGAAGGACGGAACTATGCGTATGTGCATAGATTACACAATTGAATAAGTCGACCATCAAGAACAAGTATCCTTTGCCAAGGATCGATGACTTGTTCGATCACCGGAAGGGGCCGCAGATATTCTCAAAGATAGACTTAAGGTCGGGATATCACCAGTTGAAGGTGAAGGAGGCAGATATCCATAAGACCGCTTTTAGGACAAGATACGGCCATTTTGAGTTTGTGGTGATGCCATTTGGATTGACAAACGCTCCAGCCGCGTTCATGGATATGATGAACTGAGTTTTTCAACCCTACTTGGATAGGTTCGTCGTTGTGTTCATCGACGATATTTTGGTGTATTCTAAGTCTGAAGAGGAGCATGATGAACATCTCCGAGTGGTGCTACAAGTGTTAAGGGAGAAGAAGCTCTATGCCAAATTCAGCAAGTGTGGATTTTGGCTTAAGGAGGTGGCATTCTTAGGGCATGTGGTATCCGCAGAAGGAATAAGAGTGGATCCTAGGAAGATCGAAGCAGTGTTGGATTGGAAACCACCTAGGTCCGTGGTCGAGATTCAAGTTTCTTAGGTTTGGCAAAGTTATTACGAAGAAGGTTCGTAGAAGGATTCTCGTCAATAGACGCGCTTTGACAAAGTTACTAAGGAAGGAAGTACCCTTTGAATGGTCCGATAAGCAACGAAGAGCTTTGACAACCTTAAGAAGGTGTTGACGGAGGCTCCAGTGTTAATTTAGCGGGAGGTCGGGAAGGATTTGTGGTGTCTTCGTGACGCTTCGCATGCGGGATTAGGATGTGTGCTAATGCAAGAAGGAAAAGTAGTCGCTTATGCGTCTCGGCAACTAAGGCCTCATGAGTTTAACTACCCAACTCATGACTTGGAACTGGCAGCAGTGGTTTTCGCCCTTAAGGTTTGGAGGCACTACCTCTATGGAGAAAGGTCAGTGATCTACATAGACCACAAGAGCCTTAAGTATCTGTTGACTCAGAAGGAGTTGAACTTGAGGCAACGAAGGTGGGTGGAGTTGTTGAAGGACTACGACTGTTCGATAGAATATCATCCGGGCAAGGTGAATGTGGTAGCTGATGCCCTAAGTCGGAAGGTTGTGTCGGATCTAAGGGCTATGTTCACTCACTTAAGTTTGTACGATGATGGAAGCCTGTTGGCAGAGTTGCAAGTCAAGCCCACATGGCTGAAGGAGGTGAAAGAGGGACAGTTGGTTGATAAGGATCTAAGTGTTAAGTTACAACAAGTACGGAACGGAGAGTTAGAGGATTATAGTGTTAATGATGAGGGAGTATTGTGCTTCAAGGGAAAGGCATGTATGCCTAAGGACAAGGAGTTAAGACAAAGGATTCTTCGGGAGGCGCATAGTAGCCCTTATGCTATGCATCCCGGAGGCATTAAGCTGTACAAAGATCTAAGGGAACAATTTTGGTGGTCTGATCTTAAGCAAGAAGTGACTGAATTTGTGGGGAAATGTTTGACGTGTCAGCAAGTTAAGGTGAACACCAAAGTTCCATCAGGATTGCTTCAACCAATCGAGATTCCACAATGGAAGTGGGAGAGAATTACCATGGATTTTGTTAGTGGGCTTCCCCTTACGCCTACTAAGAAGGACTCGATATGGGTGATAGTGGACCGTTTGACTAAGTCCGCACACTTCATCCCTGTAAGAGTTGACTATTCTCTTGGTCGCTAAGTTATATGTGGCGGAAATTGTGAGGTTACATGGTGTACCAAGATCGATCATCTCCGGCTGCAGAGACCCAAGGTTTACGTCTCGGTTCGGAGGGCACTTCATCAAGCTTTAGGCACTAAGTTGGACTTCACTACGGCTTTTCATCCACAATCGACGGGCGATCAACGAGCGAGTTATACAAGTGTTGGAGGATATGTTGAGAGGTCAGTGTGATGGATTTCCGAGGAAGTTGGGAAGACTATTTGCCTTTAGCCGAGTTCGCCTACAACAACAAATGCTATCGTGCTAGCATTCGGATGGCACCATATGAAGCGTTGTATGGTCGGAAATGTCGAACACCTACTTGTTGGACTGAGTTAGGAGAACGTCGAGTTTTGGGTCTAGAGTTAGTGGCCGAAACTGAAGAGAAGGTTGAGATGATTCGAGCACGGTTAAAGGAAGCCTCTGATAGGCAGAAGTCGTACGCAGACCTTAAGCGGAAGGAAATAGAGTTTGAAGTGGGAGACCAAGTGTTTCTGAAAGTCTCGCCTTGGAAAAAGGTAATGAGGTTCGGTCGCAAGGGAAAGTTAAGCCCAAGGTTTATAGGGCCCCTATCGAGTCATCAAGCAAGTTGGGCGATGGCATACAAATTGGAGTTGCCACCGAGTTTGCGGCAGATGCACGACGTATTCCATGTATCCATGCTACGTCGTTACCGATCGGATCCGTCTCATGTGGTACATGTCGAAGAAGTAGAGCTAAGACCAGACTTATCCTATGAGGAAGAGCCGATTCGAATATTGGAACGTGATGTGAAAGTGCTACGGAGGAAGTCAGTTCCTCTAGTCAAGGTGTTATGGCGCAATCATGGATCGGAAGAAGCTTCGTGGGAACCAGAAGAGGCAATGCGACAACAATACGCTCAATTATTTTAGTTAGAAAATTTCGAGGACGAAATTATTTTAAGGGGGTAGAATTGTAACATCCTGGAAAGGGCCTATGCATTTTCGGTTTAATTGTACGAAGTAACATGTTTTATGTACTAAGAATAAATTTTGAACAATTTTGGAAACCTGAAAATGTATGGAAATGTTAAGTTAAAAAAAATGGAAAGTGAACATTTTTGGAAACTTGGAAATGGATGGAAATGATTTGGAAATGATTCAAAATAGGAAAGTGCACATTTCTGGAAACTTGGAAATGTAAGAAAATGTCAAGTTTACAAAGCCGAACGAAAATTTTTGGAAACTTAGAAATAACTTAGAAATGTCGAGTTTTAAAGTTTAAAAGAGGAAATTAAGGCAAGGTGGCCTTAAAAGAAAAAGTTTGTGAAATTTGACACACAAACAGGCTTGGAAAAGTGGCCTCAAGATGCCACTTAGGGCCTCGAGAAATGGTGCCACATGCAAGGTGTTGGGCACTGGTCCGAGTCACTTGGGAAGAAAATAAAAGAAGTTTTATTTTTGCTTCCGTAAGCTCGAGGTTGACTACACAAGCCTTCTAGAAAGGAGGAGTTTTATTCTCTTTAATATTCGATTAATAAGGTGATAAATAAGGGATTTAATTTGGATTATTTTTGAAGAGATAATAAAGGATTATTCTCTAATTATTTTAAATTAAGAGATAAAGCTATCAAATAAAGAAGAGTGGTGGCCAAGTAAGGGATTCTGAGGAGTAGTTTCGGCTATAAAAGGAAGGAAATAGGGCAACTCATCAATTTTTCTTCCTCCTCCTCTCTCTCGCCGAATTTCTCGAGTGCTCTCCTCTCTTCTCTTCTCTTTTTCTTTGCCAAGCCGAATCTATAGTCCACCATTGCCAAAATTCTCAAGTTTCTTTTCCTTATTTTCGTGGAAACCAAATACCCCAAGAGAACCTCTAGTCGACTTCTCCATTAAATCCCAAAAGCCAAAACTTTATCATCTAGTCATCAAGGCCGATTCTTTAAGGGGGCTTTTAACAAGGGTGCTACCGATTTCTTAAAAAGGTAAGATCCAAAGTTTGGTTTCAATTCTTTTATATTTTAAACCTATCTAAAATTTAGGGACTAATCTCTATTATGGATTTTGGCCGAGTTATGGAAGGGTGTTTTCGGATTTAAGAAATTGTCAACTACAATAAGGTATCTTTCTAACTTCTAAGATCTAAGGTAAGTTATGAATACCATTCGGCCATAAGCTATATTATTATGATTTAATGTTAGATTGGATCTAACATGGGTACATAGGGATTTCGACAACAATAAAGAAGTAAGGATCCAATTCGGGATTTAAGATTTGGAAGGTAAGAACAAAGGTAAATTCGGCCAAGGCCTATTTTAGTCGTAGATCTATTATTATGTGTTTTAAGTCAAAAACTAACCGATTCAAGGGATTTAGTGACTAGCCGATTTCAAAGGGGAAAAATACGAGTTTTTGGGATTTGATTAAATCATCAAATCGACACCAAGGTAAGCTTTAAGAATACAAATCCTACTAGGATTTGGTTTTCTAGCCGAATATGTAACACCCCCAAACCCGGCCCACGAGTCCCGTCCGGATCTGGTTATGTCACTGCGGAATGACGGTTAAAAATCTTTTTCTTTAGAGTAAAACTTGAAAATTTTGTTAACTTTCGGGAAGTAAGTCCATTAAAATTATTAAATATTATAAGCTTGGTTTGAATTAAAACTTTATTATAATTTATTATAATATAAATCCTTTGTAAAAAAATATTACTAAATACGATATAACCTTCATCAACTATAAACAGAGTACTTTAATCAAAAGTGGCCCTTATTACATCAAATAAATTAAACCAAGTACTTCAAATTAAAATGCTTGAAATAAAAATTATTCAAAACGTCTACTTCTGCATGAAAACCTGCTTCTGCATGGCCACCTTTGTATCTACTCCAACCCAGTCCATTACTCACGACTCACCTGCGATGTTGGATAAATAATTGGGTGAGTCATACAGACTCAGTGTGTAATTAAACCACTGATATCTACCCACATGTTAGCCACAAATCAACCCAAAAATAAAATTCATAAATATAATCATTTAAACATTACCATAATCTGGGCTTGGCCCACAATCAAATCATATCAAATACTGGGCTAGGCCCTTTTCTCATTAATCCACTGATTACTGGGCTTGGCCCATTTCCACGTATGTTCTCAAAACATACCTTTCCACATGTCATATTGGGCTTGGCCCATTTCCATATCAATTCATAACGAAGCCATGCAATCATGATACCCAACCCAATCCTAAGGTCCATCCGCTACACACCCCCTTATCCAGCCTACCACACACCAGGGGACTATCGAGTCACCCTCTCCTTTTCCCTCCATAAAGGCAACCAATGCCATCCACGATGTAGCGTATAGCTAACATCAAACCACGATGGAGCACATAGCAATCCATCAAGCCACGATATGGCATAAAGCCCATATCAATCAAGGTAACCACGCGAACTAAATCGCAAAGATCCACAACGCGACCTCAGTCAGCGCCAATCCACGATGTAGCACAAAGTCGACATCAACCACGCACTCAAGTACACCCGCACCTTCTTTCAAAACCCACCCATGCACATGTAACATAATATGATGCTGAGATGATGCATGTACATGATATTCACAAATATAGGCATGCTCACATAGTTAAAATCAATTATCACATATTAGCCAATTTGCTACTAACACAGTCGTCATCATACCCCTTTAGGGTATCCATTACACATATGGCACTACATTCATTAGTAAACATATAACACAAATGAGATATCATACAAATCCCGGAAACAATGGTCTAACCACACACCTTATTACTTGGAGTTCTAGACTCTCGATCCTCGACGCTATCGTTTAGTGAGACTACGGCTATTTGCCTAACGTTTTTCTCACATTGTTGGCCCACACCCCGTGGCCAATCTCGTACAGCAGAAACGAATCTCTTCTTGAACTTTGGGATGGGAGCTTTCTCTTGCCCACTTTGACTGGTATTCGCATCCATAACGATATCTAATCAAAACTTGGTTAATACAGATCTCAAACGAATAATCATAAACTACTCATCCTTACCGATGAGTCTTGAAATCCCGAAAGCTCCTTAATCACTGCTAAAACTCCTAAATGGTCAAGGTCAGAATCGGTTACCACAAATGCCAAATATGGCTTGTAACAAAAATCTATGAAAAGAGGACCCCTTATGGCCGAGTAGCACCTAACCCTTACCTTCCTTAAATCGAATGGAGAAGAACTAGGAGAGGTCGCCCTTGCTAGAATTCGCCCAACCGCACTAGGATGCCAAGGATTTCAACAATGGTGCTTAGTATTAAAAGAGTTTCGGCTTAGTCTAATGATTAGAGAATCAAAGTTGAAGGAAATAAAAAGGTATGGAAATAAAGAGAGTAAAAGGAATTCGGCTAAGCCTACTTACCTCTTCCAACGATTAATTAAAAAAACCCAAAGTGATCCACACCACACCTACTATTCGGCCAAGGTGACAACTAAATAGGGGAAGGGAATTTCGGCACACCAAGAGGGAGAGGGAGAGATTCGGCAAAAGACTTGAAGAATAATTTGGCACTCTACCTCCCCCTATTTATAGCATTCGGCCACCTCCCCCCTTGAAGACTCCAAGTTCCGGCCATCTCCTATGGCCACTAATTCAAATCAATTTGAATTAGTTCAATTCAAAAACACTTCTAAATAACTAAATAGATAAATAAAAATAAAAAAAACATTATCCTCATCTAAATAAAAGCCTTCTAGCCGTCCAACACCTTCAAAATTGCTGCCAAAAGGAATAAAAATTTAAACTCCAAAACGCAACTCTCTTGGTTCAACTCGGAACCGATCTGCTGCACACCCCCTCCTCCAACGCCCGTGCCACTCGGCCACATTGTATTTCATGCGAAAACCCCAACAATTATTTTTAAACCCTTCTTATCTCAGCCCATAACCGCACAAAAATAAAAACGCCAACATGCGGATCCAGCGCTCGAACTGCGCCCTTGCTCTCCTCCCAGCGCCTAAGTGGCGCATGAGAGCCACTCCACCAGCCCCATCTTTCTTGTCCGAATTCCTCACCATATATCTTTAAGGCCTTACAAAGCCCAACGCCCAAAACAAAGAAAATAAACGCCACTTTTGTTGCCGCTAAACTTCGAACCCAGTGCCCTCAATGGCCCTACTTCCAAATTTCCTTAAACAAATAAGATAACCACTTTACCAATGCCTTTCATGTGTCCTATTCTCCCAATTAATTCTTTTAAGGCCTCCCAAAGCCAAGCTCCCCTTTATTACTTAAAAATCCAAAATTTTCCCAAGTCTTCCCGTTTAACCCGAGCGTTCTCAACACCTCCAAAACACAACCACGTATACCCAAAACCTACTAGAACTTAAATTATACCCAACATGCATAGCCCCTAAACCAGGGTGTTACAATTCTACCCTCCTTAAAATAATTTCGTCCTCGAAATTACTTTACTAACAAACGTCCATACAACCTATCTTACCACCTTACACTTATGCTGCGCACTCTTATCTTACTAAGGCTATCGTACCTACACAATCTCTAAGTTCATGCTCAAAATTCGAAACACCTCTCTTAGCAACACAGAAAAGGCTAACTCATAAGCAAACAAAGTAATTAAAGCATGTACCAAAGCAAAGGAGCTTACCTAATATCACATCCTTGGTTGACTCCGACTAGAACCATTCCTTCCATGACTTGAACCACGACCCCTCGTCGCTCGAGGACAATTCTTAACCAGATGTGCCTTAGATCCACACCGAAAGCATTCTTTACTATTTCCCCAACACTCTCCTGTGTGAGGTCTTCCACATCAAACACAAGAACGATTCCGATCCACTGGTACAAGTGCACTTACAGGGTTCTCGGTCCTTGGTCTTTTCTGGACATTACCAAGCGATGCTGACGGTCCAACCCTTCTCTTATTCTTGTTCCTATTCTTTTCTCGGTTCTCCCTTATAGTCCTTTTAACCTCTTCAGCGATCCGAGCTTTCTCTACCAGAATGGCGAAGTCCCTTTCTCTTTGCGGAGCGATCAACTCCCGCAACTCATCTCGCAGCCCATCTTCGAATCGAACACTCCTTTCATAATCAGTAGCCACGATTCCTTTGGCGTACTGACTTAGTCGCACGAATTCCACTTCGTACTCAGCTATCGACTTACTTCCTTGCACTAAATTTAGAAACGCTTTCCTTTGCGAGTCCAAATAACTGGCTCCTACGTACTTTCCTTCAAACTTAACCTTAAAGAAATCCCAATCCAGTCGATCTGCCAGTACACCTTGTTTGACAAAGAGCCACCAACGATAAGCTTCGTCGCGAAGTAATGAAACAAAGACCCTTCAAACTTTTTCATTGGTGCGATCCAAATCGTCCATGATTCTTTCGATCGCTTCTAGCCAATACTCCGCTTCGTTCGAGCTACTCCCGACACTCCTCTAAAGATCTCGGCTCCGTTCGATCTAAGCCTTTCCGATACTGACTTCCGAGTTCCATTTCCCCTACTAGCTCCTGCTACTCGTTCTAGCACTCGTAACATGGCACGCGATCTTTGCGTCATCTTCACCTATCGATCTTGCTCCTCTGCGCCCACCGCCGCTGGTGGCGGCACTTCACCTTCTCGACCCATGGCGGACCCTATCGGTTCGATCATCGCCATTCTACCTTTATCAAGTCCCCTAGAACTCATCTCTATCGTCGCGATTTAATCGATTTAAGAAATTTTATGCATTAGAAATTTTGTTCCACTATTTAATCATGAGCAAATTTTTATGAAAGAAGGGTATTTTAAAGTAGTTCTTTCGATCACACAAAGTCTCGATTCAAGTTTGCTACCCTAATTCAAAGAATCACATTTACACACACATTCATTCATCCACAAGAACACATTTCTCCTCAAGTAGAGGCACATTCTGATGGTATCCACTACACACATTCACTATCCGGACATCTCTCTGCTTTTACCCTGTGGGTATTTTCGTCATTTTCCTACAGGGGTATTTTTGGTAATTTTGTAAATCGAGAAAACATCTTTCAAAATCAGATTTAGAGTTTACAAACCAAAGGGGTAATTTTGGAAATTTTAAAACCGAGGGTTTTAAAACGAGTGAGGCAAATCCTTTTCGGGTTTTAATAATTGGTTTAGCCTATGAACAAGTCCTCTTGGTTAAGGTGAACCGTAGCTACGCACTGGTAGGATTCCAAAAGAAGAGGAGGTAAGTCACGAGGATCGCTTAAGTACCGTGCTCTTCCGATCCACTCCTAGACATGCGCACAATGGTTGCCACACCTTAACTCGGCGACTTACTTCACAGGTTTGTTAATAGTCTTTAAGTCTTATGCATATGTTTGAGTAGACTAGTCCTAGGGTTCAATAGCCCTAATATTCTAATCTATGAGCCCAAATAAGCCCATAACAATTCACATATAACAAATCACTTCAAAAGTCCGGTACTTACCAGTGGACTTCGGCCTGAGGTACAGTGCCATGCCGAATAACTCAAAAATTTCTTAAAAGCCCATATGTTTGAAAAGCCCATTTTGAAAATGTTTTTGGGCCCAAAACCCTCAAAGCCGAGTTTTGAACCGAGCTCTGATACCAAATTGTAACACCCCCAAACCCGGCCCACGAGTCCCGTCCGGATCTGGTTATGTCACTGCGGAATGACGGTTAAAAATCTTTTCTTTAGAGTAAAACTTGAAAATTTTGTTAACTTTCGGGAAGTAAGTCCATTAAAATTATTAAATATTATAAGCTTGGTTTGAATTAAAACTTTATTATAATTTATTATAATATAAATCCTTTGTAAAAAAATATTACTAAATACGATATAACCTTCATCAACTATAAACAGTACTTTAATCAAAAGTGGCCCTTATTACATCAAATAAATTAAACCAAGTACTTCAAATTAAAATGCTTGAAATAAAAATTATTCAAAACGTCTATACGCATGAAAACCTCGCTACGCATGGCCACCTTTGTATCTACTCCAACCCGACCCATTACTCACGACTCACCCGCGATGTTGGATAAATAATTGGGTGAGTCATACAGACTCAGTGTGTAATTAAACCACTGATATCCACCCACATGTTAGCCACAAATCAACCCAAATATAAAATGCATAAATATAATCATTTAAACATTACCATAATCTGGGCTTGGCCCACAATCAAATCATATCAAATACTGGGCTAGGCCCTTTGCTCATTAATCCACTGATTACTGGGCTTGGCCCATTTCCACGTATGTTCTCAAAACATACCTTTCCACATGTCATATTGGGCTTGGCCCATTTCCATATCAATTCATAACGAAGCTATGCAATCATGATACCCAACCCAATCCTAAGGTCCATCCGCTACACACCCCTTATCCAAATTACCACACACCAGGGGACTATCGAGTCACCCTCTCCTTTTCCCTCCATAAAGGCAACCAATGCCATCCACGATGTAGCGTATAGCTAACATCAAACCACGATGGAGCACATAGCAATCCATCAAGCCACGATATGGCATAAAGCCCATATCAATCAAGGTAACCACGCGAACTAAATCGCAAAGATCCACAACGCGACCTCAGTCAGCGCCAATCCACGATGTAGCACAAAGCTGACATCAACCACGTACTCGAAGTACACCCGTACCTTCTTTCAAAACCCACCCATGCACATGTAACATAATATGATGCTGAGATGATGCATGTACATGATATTCACAAATATAGGCATGCTCACATAGTTAAAATCAATTATCACATATTAGCCAATTTGCTACTAACCTGGTCGTCATCATACCCCTTTAGGGTATCCATTACACATATGGCAATCGCATTCATTAGTAAACATATAACACAACAGATATCATACAAATCCGGAAACAATGGTCTAACCACGGACCTTATTACTTGGAGTTCTAGACTCTCGATCCTCGGCGCTATCGTTTAGTGAGACTACGCTATTTGCCTAACGTTTTTACGTTGTTGGCCCACACCCTGGTGGCCAATCTCGTACAGCAGAAACGAATCTCTTCTTGAACTTTGGGATGGGAGCTTTCTCTTGCCCACTTTGACTGGTATTCGCATCCATAACGATATCTAATCAAAACTTGGTTAATACAGATCTCAAACGAATAATCATAAACTACTCATCCTTACCGACAGAGTCTTGAAATCCCGAAAGCTCCTTAATCACTGCTAAAACTCCTAAATGGTCAAGGTCAGAATCGGTTACCACAAATGCCAAATATGGCTTGTAACAAAAATCTATGAAAAGAGGACCCCTTATGGCCGAGTAGCACCTAACCCTTACCTTCCTTAAATCGAATGGAGAAGAACTAGGAGAGGTCGCCCTTGCTAGAATTCGCCCAACCGCACTAGGATGCCAAGGATTTCAATAATGGTGCTTAGTATTAAAAGAGTTTCGGCTTAGTCTAATGATTAGAGAATCAAAGTTGAAGGAAATAAAAAGGTATGGAAATAAAGAGAGTAAAAGGAATTCGGCTAAGCCTACTTACCTCTTCCAACGATTGATTAAAAAAACCCAAAGTGATCCACACCACACCTACTATTCGGCCAAGGTGACAACTAAATAGGGGAAGGAATTTCGCACACCAAGAGGGAGAGGGAGAGATTCGGCAAAAGACTTGAAGAATAATTTGGCACTCTACCCCCCTATTTATAGCATTCGGCCACCTCCCCCCTTGAAGACTCCAAGTTTCGGCCATCTCCTATGGCCACTAATTCAAATCAATTTGAATTAGTTCAATTCAAAAACACTTCTAAATAACTAAATAGATAAATAAAAATAAAAAAAAACATTATCCTCATCTAAATAAAAGCCTTCTAGCCGTCCAACACCTTCAAAATTGCTGCCAAAAAGGAATAAAAATTTAAACTCCAAAACGCAACTCTCTTGGTTCGAACCTGGAACCAGTCTGCTGCACACCCCTCCTCCAATGCCCAGGCCACTCGGCCACATTGTATTTCATGCCAGAAACCCCCAACAATTATTTTTAAACCCTTCTTATCTCAGCCCATAACCGCACAAAAATAAAAACGCCAACATGCAGATCCAGGCGCTCGAACCTGCGCCCTTGCTCTCCTCCAGCGCCTAAGTGGCGCATGAGAGCCACTCCACCAGCCCATCTTTCTTGTCCGAATTCCTCACCATATATCTTTAAGGCCTTACAAAGCCCAACGCCCAAAACAAAGAAAATAAAACGCCACTTTTGTTGCCGCCTAAACTCGAACCCAGGCCCTCAATGGCCCTACTTCCAGCCCCCTTAAACAGCGCATAACCACTTTGCCAATGCCTTTCATGTGTCCTATTCTCCCAATTAATTCTTTTAAGGCCTCCCAAAGCCAAGCTCCCCTTTATTACTTAAAAATCCAAAATTTTCCCAAGTCTTCCCCTTTAACCCGAGCGTTCTCAACACCTCCAAAACACAACCACGTATACCCAAAACCTACTAGAACTTAAATTATACCCAACATGCATAGCCCCTAAACCAGGGTGTTACAGAATAGGCTTTGTGCTAAATAGTAAGTGATTAATCAATTGTAGGAACTTGAGATCTAAGGCAGTAGATCAGATTTCGGGATTTCAGTGAAGTGGTTAAGCAAATCAGGTGTGTACCCCACACTACTTCTTAATATGTTTCATGGCCTGTTTTATTAAAATATGTGATATTAAGAATATGAAAGTGGCTAGGGTACCATGTTATGGTACTAAGTACTCAGGTACGTTTCCTACTTCTACAAAGAATATGAAAAAGGTCATTAGTAACATGAGAATATGATAAGAATGTGAACTCTGGCATATTTATGCATATCATTATTATATGGGGCATATGGGTTTGTTTGAAAGGGGAAGTGAATGTGGTGACTTAAGACCACGAACACGGTGACCTAAGACCGTGATATCTGAAAGTGGTGACCTAAGACCACGATGTCTGAAAGTGGTGACCTAAGACCACGATGATCTGAACGTGGTGACCTAAGACCACGAAATCGCGGTGACCTAAGACCGCAATTTGGAGTGTAGTAGAAGGAGGGTCGACTTAGTAGTCCCCACGGTGTGCATGGTTGGTACGGGGTGTGTAGCGGATGGACAATTAGGTCTGGGTTTGGGAATGCATCATAGCTTGTATTCTATGTTTTGAAGGTGTAACTCCTGTATGCTGATTCTATTATGACTTAGTGTCGTGTACACATTGAGTCCGCTTTGACTCACCCCCGTTGTGGGACCATGTTTCAAGTGATGAACAGTGATGGACCGGGGCGGCGAGAACTTGTGGTGGCCATGCTCAACATGAAGTTTTTATTTTATGAACTACTATTTCTATTTAAGTACTTGAATTACTTGGAAATTATTTGATGTAATAAGGCCATAAGGCCATAGTTGAATTGTTTTCCATTTATTTCTATTTATTATGATTATGAGTTTTACCTATTAAAGTTTAAGTAAAATTTTTAATATAAAGAATTGAATTCGTTTTCAACACAAGCCCAACCCAAACAATGTTTTTTTTTTAAATCGCACAAGTTTTCTCTAGGTAACGAAAGAATTTTGAAACCGATTTACTTGAGGAACATACCAAACCTGGGCAAATCTCGTGGGCCGGGTTTGGGGTGTTTCAGTCTGCCTCATGGGCGTGTAGCCTGGCTGTGTGTCCCCTAAATCTAATTTGCAAAAAATTCAATTTGTCACACGGGCGTGCGACCCAGCCGTGTGACCCTAAGTGTCTGCTGACGTCATAAACAGAATGTCAAGGTTTTCACACACGAGCTAAGACACGGGTGTGTCATGGCCGTCTGAGGGACACGGGCCATAGACACGGGCGTGTGCCAGGCCGTGTGAAAACCCCTGTAGGTTTGAAATGAAAAATAAAATCCGCACAGACTAGGGGCATGGGCGTGTGTGACCACACGGCCTGCCCACACGGGCGTGTTCTTTTCCACACGGGCGTGTGGCCCTGTTTTGAGTAAAAAAAAATTAAGTGTTTGTAAGTTTCCGGTTCCGTCCCGATTCACTTTATTTGTATGTTTCGGGTCTTGTAGGCCCGTAATAGGGTCTATATGATTATGAATGAAGAGTTTTAAAGTTCAAAAAAAATTATGGTCGATTTTGTATGATCTAAGTAAGTTAAGTCCGGTAATGCCTCGTACCCGGTTCCGGTGTCGAATATGGGTAAGGGGTGTTACACAAAAATATGTATATGAAATGCAGTCAGAAAATATAACCCACCCATCCAGCCAACACACCTCTCTGTCCCCCGATCACACCTTATAAGAGTTGTTAAAGCTCATCCAACCAATCAAACCAATTAGGACCTCGGAAGGCCCATCCAACCCTACACACCACATATGTGGACTAGGCCACTCAGATAATAATACGCAGCAGAGCTAGCGTATATGCTATACTGTACAATGCAGTAGACCGCTGTACAGGGGAGTCGCAGTTTAAATTGCCAGATCAGATAACGATATACAGCAGAGCTAATGTACGTATGGTACAGTGCAATGTGGTAATCCACTGTACTGACATGTTGCAGTTAAACTGCAAGATCAGATAGCAGTGCGCAGCAAAGCTGGCGCATGAGCGGTACAATGCAATAAATCGCTGTACGCATAAATTTGCAGTTAAACTGCCAGATCAGAACATATACAGTCTTCATTCTCTTCACAACCCAACCTAAAATACCTTATGCAAATGCATGAATGCATTCAAGCTCACATAACAGAGACATATTAACAGACAGTCAGTCAGAACAGTTATGTAGCACACTCCACAGTCCAGAATCAAAATCATATGTCACACGCAATCATCACAGATATCGAGTCTTGAACACCCTCACTAAACTTAGCTAAGGGTCGGAGCACACACACAAACATATTCAGGTTAGAAATGCACACAGAACCAATATAAGTGTCCACACGCCCATGTGCTCTGGCCGTGTGGTAATGCCTAGGCCGTGTGGGAGATCAAAAGCTTACGTGAGGAGGGGCACACGACCGTGTGATAGAGGCACACGGCCATGTGGACTAGGGACACGGCCGTGGGAACAGGCCGTGTAACTCTCTGTCCATTTGCACTTACAGGGCTGACACGACCGTGTGAGGGTCTCACACACCCATGTGCCCACCAGACACGGCCGTGTGTTCAAAACACACACGCCCGTGTGGGATCCCTAATCCCCAAATTAGCCACATGGCCGTGTGGCCAGGCCGTGTGGCATCGAATCACTCAAACCCTAATCCTTAAAATCACACGCCCATGTGCCTGAGAGACACGACCATGTGAGAAGCGATAAAATCCCCACATTGGCCACACGACCGTATGGCCAAGCCGTGTGGTACCCAAATTAGCCCAAAAACCCTAATTCCCAAAAGCACACGGCCGTGTGAACTGGTACACGCCCGTGTGGAAACCCCAGTGGCCACGACACCACTTCGGAACAAGCCAGAAACGCCGTTTCAGCCATCGTAATAGCCCCAACCTTTGAAATGACAAAAGGAGGTTTAGATATGTTGTATTTCCCAAACCTTTTCCAGCAACTAACACCCAAAATCGACAGTTTAGAGCACCATTGAGAATTTTTGAAACAACAATTCACGAAAATAAAAGTAGTCAAGATTCGAATCCCGCACCTGATTCGTGATCGAAAACGTCCGGATGTCGATTCGATGACCAGTAAATCGAATCTCTTCAATACCACCACCATCGTTTACCAAAGGGAAGAGGAGAAAAAAGCAAAAGAAAACAAAAATAAAATAAAAGACAGCATAGAAGAGGAGAACGACCAAAACAATAAAAGTAAAAAGTAAAAAGTAAAAAGTAAAAACAGAAATAAAAATAAATAGTTAAATATTTTACTTAAAATAAAACCAAAATAAATTTTTACCTCAAACGCAGACACAGAGACTCGAACCCAGAACCCAGAGACAAACTAACACGCACACAACCACCAGACCAGCAGGCCCATTCTGTCACTTACATGCAAGACTAACCACAAAAGCACACCTTTCCCTCAGACCCTAACCACTAACAACAGAATTTCTAACCCCTAAAATCCAGGGTGTTACAGGTTATTAAAGATAACTTAATCCCGACAGGGTTAGGTTAACTGGGTAAAAATTTGATAATATGAGTGAATGATAAATTATTTATTCGCAGCAACCTCTAAACATAGAGCTTTGCCTCATACGAAAGAAGGTAGAAAATATTAGTGGTAGCAAAACTCATGTCTATAGATATATAGTACTTCAGGGGAGGTAACTCAATGTTTTGCTCTCGAAAGAAGCAGACTGCTGTAGAAATTTATCGAGCAGTAGAATGTTCAAGACTTGCTGTGGCATTAATAGCTAGAGAAGGTAGATGCATCAGTAATCCCAGTTGTCCTAATCAACATTGCAGTTCCTTAATCTTCTTTCATGTATTTACTTTGTCGTGACATTCTTGTTTCATTTACTTGTTTTGTTTTACACATTTTATACATCATCGTTCTCTCATTTTGCCACTACATTCTCACTGATATTGTGCTTTAGCATTAATCAAGCTTAACTCTAATAACTCGACCAAATTCTACCTACCTAATCCCTGTGAAGACGATCTCACTTATCACTTTATTACTTGTTCGACATGTATACTTGCATAATTTGCACATCACATTCACAAGCGACAGTAAGTAAAATCCTAAGTTCAAATAGATAAGGAACCGAAAGCTACTGCATTGGGTATACGACTTCTATAGTATGTAGCATCATTCCATAATAGTGGAATTAATTTTCCAACTAAAGGGTAAATGATATCCCCTCATTGGCATTACGTGATAGATAAAAAGTAAACATGATCACAAATCATTTGTCTTTCTAATAAATGACTTGATTACTATTTGATAGTAATTGACTTTTCATGAAGGAAGATGTAGTGGTTACCATGAGATAAAATAAGATCATATTAGGAGAATGGATTATCCCAAAGAGATTAAGGATATTCTTTGAGGGTAACACACTTACGACAATGTCATTGGACCAGCACGTGTTAAGTATCTTTTGTAGTGATATATAATTAGGGAAAGCTCAATCATGATGCTTTAGTGGAATGACTTCGTGACTAGATAAGTTTATAAATTATACGCGAAAAGCTAGAACTTAATTATAAATTATTTGAGCCATAATTATATATGTCCAATCAAGTCACTACGCTAACTTGTTGAAACAAGAAATGAATTGCATGTAGAATCAAATGAATAGAGATGAATGGAAACGATGAAGTAAGAGAAATGGATTGTATTCACAGTGAATGCATTTTCTCTCTTAAGTACGTAAATGACTTGAGAATTAATTTAAGGTTTTTCAAATTATTATTAATTAAATTTAATTAAATAATTGATGAAAATAGAATTAAATTAAAATTCATTATGAATATGTTGAATAAGGAAATTAATATATTTCCTCATAAATTCTTTTACGGTAAAGTTGTTATGATTTTAACGAAATTAGAATTGGGTAGAGAAAATTATTTAATTGAGAAATTAACTTAATTAATTAAATTAATTGAATAAATAATATTTATTTTGGGAAATAGAAAATAAGTATTGTGTTGAATTAAATTATAAAATACTAGGTCAATGTCCAAGAAGCACATATATATGGACCCAATACATGAGAGGCCTAGTTTCCCTTCATACAACATGTGAGGGGTAACAACCTTAGTAAAATTAACTAGAGTGTGCCCCCTTCTCTTTCAGTAAGATTGAGAGTGTATTTTCTGTTTAAATAATATTATTTATTAAGGGCTTGTTCAAACAGGATACTTGTACTTTACTCTATAAATAGAAAGCATCGGTTGACCTAAAAACACAATTCATAAATATTAGAGTTATAGTTATTCTGCCAGAAACTAGTGATAATTTATTTACTTAGAATAAATTCTATTTTCTGGGAATTACCATATTCACTGGTTTTTATATAGAGAATTTACTTTCCTATTGAATCAACTAAAAGCCAGAAGGTTGTTCGGTTAAAAGTCAGAATCAACTAAATCTATCTCACAAAAAGTATAAATACTATTCGGTCAGGGTTTATTACTATAAATATCAAAAGAGCTTGGTTTTGAAAAATTTTAAATCTTCCACTATAACTATAAAATCATTTTCTTAACTGATTTTTTTCCCAACGTATTTAATATTGGCAATTTGTATCAATTTAAATCAAATTTGATTCAACACTTTCTACAACAATTATAACATGATTTTACCATAGTTCAATTTAGCACCAAACATGCATGAGTGCAAACTTTCAAAACCTAAATGCTTTTAAGCTTTAACAATGACAAGTTGACTCATTTCCATAATTGAAAAATCTATTTCATGGGTGATGTAAAACTAACTTCCTACATTAATAATCTAACTAAAATTTTACTTGAAAGGCTTACCCTTTTTTCCTAATGATGAACGATCATGGATGAATGAACCAAATTTTGTTTCTTCTTTTCTTAAGAGCGAACGACAAGAAGATGATGAAAAATAAAGCATTTTTTCCTTCATTCATCTTTCCTACTATCACTTATATATAAACATCTATTTACTTATCATAAAATTAAACAAATAAATTAAAATCCGAAGGACACCATTAAAACATTAAAATAGCTAGTGGAGATGGACGACTAAGATCAATCAAGGCCATAATCACACTTAGTTCATGGTTAAGTTGATTTTTGGTCCCTAGCTTTATTGCTAATTATAGCTTTAAGCAATTGTTTAATTAAATCTCTTTAGTGCAACTATTTTGCAATTTAATCCTTGTAATATAATTTAACAACTTTCCTGATTTGATTACTTATTAAATCAACATTATAATTTCATAATTGATACATAAATATATAAATTAATGTTCTATTTAATTATTTACTAAATAATTTTATTTCTAATTTAATTACTAATATTCCTATTTTTCTAATTTCGTACTCGCTTCATAATTGCCCGATTAAAATTTTTAGATGGTTCAATTTAATAAATTTGGTCCCAGAATTGACTTTTCCGACTCCAATGAAAATTGGGTCGTTGGAAGTTAGAATTGAGGAATTAGAATTGGTGGGGTTAATGTGAGAAAACCAAAAATTAGGATCAGATGGATGAGAGGTCCTTAATTGATAACTTACCCAAGCCCATAATAGCAAATTTCCCAATTTGAGATGATGGTTGGAAGGAATGGTTATCAAGAACACTAAAATTATCTCAAAATTCTCTTACATTTTCAACATCTAACTTTGATTTTGCTTAATTCAAATCAATTTGTAAATATGTTTCTTAGTAAATCTTTCATTAAAGAAGATTTGTGAACTACAACCTCAACATTTTTATTTTTCCTTTTTATTTTTTTTTCCACATTAGATGTCGGAAGCAAGGAAAAATGATTTCCAACCTTTATCTATGATTTTTAAGCCTTGAAAACTATTTTTTATTGCATTTTCTTCTATTTTGTGCAATTTTCATGGTAGAGTGATAAGGCTTTAATTCGAAGGTTACTTGATGTTTTTGCCTGGATTCATGTTAGATTTAAGTTTATAATTATATAGGAAGGTTAGGTTTCAAGGTAGATTAGAGTTTGGAGCTTGATCTCTTAAGTTATCATTATTGAGAGCTTGAAGAGTTTTAGAGAGTGTGTGTATGTATGAGCTAGAATTACTGGTGGTTCTTGAATGATTAGGAGTTCTTAAACTTAGTTGTGATATTATATTTTGGTTTCAAATGAATTATATTAGATTTATCTTGAGTTGTTAAGAAAAATGAGAAAGAGCTTTTCTATATTGAATTGCATCTCGTTGATAGTTTTCGGTGAGGTTAATGTTGAATTATGTTTTTCTAACTCTGTTTCATTGTTTTTACTATGGTTTGTAACAAAAGAAGTGACTAAGTCAACCAAGGCTAAGGGGAAGGAGAAGGTTACGGAAGCATGATGGTTTTGGTTTGTGTTAGCTTAATTCAATTTCGTGATATAGAATCGATTAAGTAATCTAACTTAGGACTTATTGTAACACCCCTAACCTGTATCCGTCACCGGAACAGGGTGACGGAGTACTACAGGGGTTCACAGAACATTCGCAAGCAATTTGTATTAAAATACCATTCATACTCAAAAATTTTCCTTATTGTCCCTTGAATAGGCCCTCGAGGCCCAAAACGAGTATTAGAATCGAATCGAGACTTAATCGGAACATTCTAAGAATTTTTCGCAAAATTACAAAAAAAAATTCTAAGGTGCAGGGCTCACACGCCCGTGTGACCCTGGGACACGCCCGTGCTACAGGCAGTGTCCGATTTAGGGTGCTCTCTGACTTGCGCCACACGGCCATGCCACAAGTCCGTGTGCTAGGCCGTGTGGATAATTAATTTAATTTGAATTAGGTGTAGGTTTCACATGGCCAAGACACATGCCCGTTTTCTAGGCCGTGTCTCCCACACGGCTGAGACACATGCCCGTGTCTCTGCCTATGTGCTCAATTCTGAGCATTCTGTTTTCTTGAATTTAAGGTGTAGGGGACACACGGCCTGGCTACACGCCCATGTACTCGGCTGTGTGTCACACACGGCCTAGACACATGCCCGTGTGTCTACCCGTGTGGACAAAATGAAGCCATTTCTTAACTTCATTTTCTCACCCAATTTTGCCAACAACCTACACCAATCCTTGCATGAATATACCAGCCAGATCAAGCATTAAAACAAAGCCTCAACTAACATCTATCATGGCATAATATCACATGCCATTCATGTTTATAATCATACTTTTAGTGCATATTAAAGATAAACATACTCTATTCATCCACACTTAACACATAAACATTGAACATGAGATAACTTACAAACATCCCAAATAAATCTTTACTAGCCATTCCAATGGCTAGATTACAAAACATCACTTACAAGTCATCATTTGACCAACTAAGCCTATACATGCCATTATACCAAAATGAGATTTCTAAATATACCAAAATGAGATTTCTAAAGATACCAAAATGGAGATAGTGGATAGTGTGATTATACTTTGACTGATCCTCCAACCTTTTTGAGCCTACGAGCACTAAAAAACAAGGGAAAATTAAATGGGGTAAGCATTTTCATGCTTAGTAAGTTTGTATAACGGGAAATAAACTTACCAATTATATCTATTGAAACTAGCATACATAAACATACATTTAATCTATTGTAGGTAGTTCACCTAAACATATACATTTAATCAAACAAGTTAGTCACATAACATCATATAAATATCAAGTAAACATAAATGAGATGATTATATACAAACTTCCATTAATTCCACCTTTCCATATTTCGAGAGTCTTTCCCGTTGAACTAATGAAATTTCGATGGACATTCGGGTGATGTACATAAGGTATACATATGAATTATCCGTCAATTCGTATTCATTATTACCTATTGGACATGATTCCGAAGAGCATACTCTCGAGGCACATATTTTACAACATGATTACCAGTCCAGGCTAAATCCCGATTTTCAACCAACATTCACAAGAGTCATTTAGGATTGCCAGTCCAGGCTAAATCCTATAAGTAACCTGTACTCTAAAGAGATTAATTAGGGTTACTCGTTCAGGCTAAACCCAATCTATAACATATGCTCGAGAGGCTTAATTTTAGGATTACCCGTTTCAAGAAATCACCATAATCCATTGAATTTCAATATTCAACCGGGACATGATATTTTATCAATATTTCCAACTTGTAATTATTTCATTATGTATATCACCACATACATATTATCACAATCATACAATTCAATTCAAACATATTACCGTACCAAATTAAGTTACACGAACTAACCTTGATAGTTGTTCGGGTTTGAATTCCAACTAATCCGAAACTTTTTGTTTCCCTCGATCTAATTTCGTAGTTGGTCTTTCCGGGTCTATATAAGCAAATTTAATTATTAACTCATCACATTTTACATACATTTGCATTCTACTACATCCTAGGCAAAATTACTATTTTGCCCCTACTCTTTTCAAAAATTCCAATTTCGTCCCTAGGCTCGGAAAGTGAAATTCATGCAATCTAGTCCTCTTTCCAAGCCTAACCAAGATTTAATAAAAAAAATTACAGCACACACGTTTCACAAATTTCAAAATTTTCCATAGGTTTTACCAATTTTTCATTTTAGTCCCTAAATCAAGTTTCCATGAAAAATTGCTTTGTAAAAGTTGTTTATCTATCAACTATCTTTCATTTTCTACCATAAATTTCAAATTTCCAGCATTTACATCAACGGCAAAGTTTCTACACTTTGTAATCTTTTCAAATAAATCCCATAAATAGAAAGATTAGGCTATCCCGATTCTAAAAATATAAAAATCATTAAAAACGGGACTTGATTTCATATCTTTCTAAGCTTGAAAAGTTCTCTTCCTCTCTCCTAGGGTTTCCATAGAAAAATTGGGGAAGAAGATGAATAGAAAAGATGATAATTTCTTTTTATTTTTCTATCATCTTTTAATTTTGTTGATTTCCAATTTAGTCCTTAGCCATTTCTAATTTTTTTTCATGGACGAGTCACCAAGAAAAATCTTCATACTTTTCTTAATGGTCTAATTTCCATATAAGGACCTTAAGTTTTGAATTCCATAGCTATTTAATACCTATAGCTACTAGAATCCAACTTTTGCATTTTATGCAATTTAGTCCTTTACCTAATTAACCACACAATCGATAAAATTTTCGTATCAAAATTTTCACGTGACCTTCCTATCATAATACCAATCATAAAAGAAAATAAAATAAATTTTTATTTTTTGGCTCGGATTTGTGGTCACAAAACTACTGTTCCGATCTCACAAAAAATGGGCTATTACACTTATTGATGATGATATGTTGGTGGTTATATATGTTGATGTTTATGTATGACCAATGCTATGTCGAGTTTATGTTTAGTGTGCATTGATATGAATTTATGGTAATGCATGAGATTGCTTTGGATTGGTATTGATGTAATGGTTTAATGACTGAAAATTGATGATATGTGATAACAATTTATGATGTTTAATGTTTCTATTATATGTTTTAATAGCAAACATCGTATTAAACAATGTTGGAAATGCTTCGGGTATAGTTGGCATGCCATGGGGTTTGTTTGTGGTGGAGGAAGGTTTAGCATTTGTACGCATTCTATTGGTGCTGGTGTGCACTTGTACTTGGCACTTGGGTGTATTATTGGACTATTAGGGGAAGTAATGTTCATATATGCATTGATGCTGTAACACCCCAAACCCGGCCTAGAAGTTAGGCCCGAATTTGGCGTGTCACATTGAAGGAAGTTGAGAAGCTAAGCAATTGTTTAGAAAAGTTGTATCGAATTTTTGAACTCCGAGTTCGTTGTTTGTTTGAGAAAAACGCGATTTGCTAAATGACCGTTTAAAAGTTGTTATTATTTTGAAAAACTGTTTTGTTATGAAAGTTGAACTTGCATCATTGCGTAAACATGATATTTTAGAAAACGATTGCTAATGTTTTAAGAAAACCCCGTATTTATAAGTTTAACAGTTATAAATGTAAACTTAGAAAAAAATAAACCAATGGCCTTATTACAAAATATTAACCCAAAACAAATAATCTTAAAATAAGGTAAAAATCGAAATTACTAAAGTTCACGAGTAGTATCTCCGATGTATAGCCACCCCCGAGTCCTCTACGGCTCCCAATCCTCTATCGCTGGGAGTTACCTGAAACATTTAATAAAAAGAGGGGGTGAGTTTACGAAAACTCAGTGTGTAATTCCCATTACGAACAAAATCTGTAAGAACATGCATCAAAACAATTCGGGCCCAAGCCCAATAAAGTAACAGTGGCAATTGGGCATTAGCCCAAAATAGCCTCGGTTGGGCCTTAACCCATATCAAATGTCACATGTCATACATATAAATCGGGGCCTAAGCCCATCTCAGTAATATAATCCATATATACAATGCGTTAATGCCCATACCAACCCTGCACTCCGTCTCCTGTCCAACCCTACACTCATGTGGGGATTTAATCGACCCACCCATCCCTACACTCCTTATGTAGCACCAGTTGCGGCACTAACTTATCGGTGCAACAAGGTCGCTTTCGGTGGCAAAAAGCCTTCAAAGAGGTGTATTACAATTGGCACAAAGCCATCAGTCACCGGATTATGTTTGGCACATAGCCATCAGCGACGGTAATATAATCGGCACACAGCCTTGGGTAAATATGATCAACACAGAGTCATCAATATATAAGTTAGGCACGTAGCCACGGTAAATACGATTGGCACAAAGCCATAATATCGGCACAAAGCCCATAATTATGGCACGAAGCCCATATTAATGGCACACAGCCCTCGGTAACATTATCGGTGTAGCATGGCTGCTCGGTGGCTAAAAAGCCTACGGTGGCTATAAAGCCTTCGGTGGATCCACAGTCGTCAAGCGACCATGCGATCCTATTAGCACTTCCTCCATATTAATAATCCCAACCCCATGCAATATATCGTGTATGTCATGCTCAATCATTACACATGTATGCAAAATGGCCATGCTCAAGAACAATTATTTAAACATGTAATAAAAGCATATCACCATACAACCACAATCAAATTAGTCCACTCATTGCACAAGTCGATCATTTACCTACAAGGGCAAATCACCATTTTACCCTATAAGGGTATTTCTGTAATTCTACCCTACGGGGTAGTTCGGTAATTCTACTCATAACCAATCCATGTATGCAACGATCTCAAACATAATCAATCATACAATTAACACATACAACGCTAGTACTACCACGAGGGTACAACGGTCATTTTGTCGTTTAGGGTAAAACGGTAATTTTGTAAACTGGGGTATTTCGGTAATTTCACAAAATGGGGGTATTTTGGTAATTTCACAAACCGGGGGTATTTCTGTAATTTTGCTAATCGGGGGTATTTTGGTAATTTTGCTAACCGGGGGTATTTCGGTAATTTTGTAAGCCGGGGGTATTTCAGTAATTTTATAAACCAAGGGTATTTTAGTAATTTTGTAAACCAAGAGTATTTTAGTAATTTTGTAAACCAATGGTATTTCAGTAATTTTGTAAACCAAGGGTATTTCAGTAATTTACCCACCAAGGGTATTTCAGTAATTTCACACCTGCAATGGCCTTTCCAAAGGCCTAATGTCGCCTCGAGCGACTCAACTACCATTTTCGGTCGTACCGGACTATTGGGCCTAAAACCTGATTTCGGCCCATTTGGGCCCACACGCTCGTGTGGCCCACCTAACACAAATCTAGCCACGTATATGAGATTCACCTAGTCTAGTTCACTATATACTACACCATCATACATTTTATTCAATTGGGCCCACGGCCCAATTGGGCCCACTCGACCCATCGTGGCCCAAGCAACCTCAACCCACAAGAATACTACGATGGCCTCAACTATCGCTGCCGAAGCCCCACACGCGCGCGTCGCGCGCGCTCGTGTAACTACTATTGCCGTGGCCCGCACTTCGGCATTTGCCGCTCTACAACTAGAGTAGAGAGAGTTACACACCGATAGGAATCGGTGCTAATCCGCGCTCCGACCACTCCTGTGCCCAAACGCCAACCAAGGTATATCCTTCCTCCCATCATAGATAGATAGCCAGCTTCTCACCTTCCTTCTTTGTATCTTTCCGATGTGGGATCCCTCCGCTAGCAGAGTTTAAATCCAACTTGAACCTTGGACCTCCTATCCGCAAAATAAATACTCCATTGCTGATCCCGAGACTTCAACCTCAGACCTCTTGCCAGCTGTAATGCGACCTTGCCACTAGGCCACAAGCTCCTCTTGTGTCTAAAATCATGCGCAACTAAATATAACCCTATGGCAAAATTCTAGAATCCATTTTAAAAAAGAAACCAAAATGCAAAGCCAAGACTTGAACCTTGGACCTCCTTCCCTCCTTGTGGCGTCACCCCCTTGTCTCTTAAGTGGCGTCACTTTGCCACTACACCACACCTCCACTTGTGTCATTTTTCTCCACATTTTATTCTTAAAGCCTACCTACTAACTCCCAGGGTTTTATTCACCTAAAACCAAAATTTCCCTAAAGCCAAAGTTTGAACCCGGGACTTCATAGAAGCCCCCTAACCTTCCAAAATCTCTCACCTACTTGATCCAACTTACACTAAAGCCGTTCTCTTATTCCCAAAAATTTTAAACGCTCCTACGCCTAAGGCCCATTGGGCCCAATCCTACTAGGCCCAACTTTGGGATGTTACAAATCTACCCTCCTTAAAGAAATTCCGTCCTCGAAATTTCCAAATTATAGAAACAATGCACATCCTAACCTACAACACTACACTCACGCACAAGCACTCTGATTCTAAAACAAGAATACACTTTCTAACTTAAGCTTGCAACCTCTTCACACAACCAAATATCTAATACAGAAGCAAACAGATATTTAACACTCATATATAAAAAAAATTCATTCAAACATCACATCCAAAACATACATAGAATAAATACAGTCATTATAGCATATAATAAGTAAGGGGACTTATGGATTTGGTGCCGGAGACTCGGGTGCCATACTTCCAATAAAGATACTTTTTTTTAAACCAAATTTCAAATAACTCTAAAAAAAACATTTTTGAACCCATTCCAAAGCCGAGTTTTGCAACCCAGGCTCTGATACCACTAAATGTAACACCCCAAACCCGGCCTAGAAGTTAGGCCCGAATTTGGCGTGTCACATTGAAGGAAGTTGAAAAGCTAAGCAATTGTTTAGAAAAGTTTTATCGAATTTTTGAACTCCGAGTTTGTTGTTTGTTTGAGAAAAACGCGATTTGCTAAATGACCGTTTAAAAGTTGTTATTATTTTGAAAAATTGTTTTGTTATGAAAGTTGAACTTGCATCATTGCGTAAACATGATATTTTAGAAAACGATTGCTAATGTTTTAAGAAAACCCCGTATTTATAAGTTTAACAGTTATAAATGTAAACTTAGAAAAAAATAAACCAATGGCCTTATTACAAAATATTAACCCAAAACAAATAATCTTAAAATAAGGTAAAAATCGAAATTACTAAAGTTCACGAGTAGTATCTCCGATGTATAGCCACCCCCGAGTCTTCTACGGCTCCCAATCCTCTATCGCTGGGAATTACCTGAAACATTTAATAAAAAGAGGGGGTGAGTTTACGAAAACTCAGTGTGTAATTCCCCTTACGAACAAAATTTGTAAGAACATGTATCAAAACAATTCGGGCCCAAGCCCATTAAAGTAACGGTGGCAATTGGGCATTAGCCCAAAATAGCCTCGGTTGGGCCTTAACCCATATCAAATGTCACATGTCATACATATAAATCGGGGCCTAAGCCCATCTCAGTAATATAATCCAGATATACAATGCGTTAATGCCCATACCAACCCTGCACTCCGTCTCCTGTCCAACCCTACACTCATGTGGGGATTTAATCGACCCACCCATCCCTACACTCTTTATGTAGCACCAGTTGCGGCACTAACTTATCGGTGCAACAAGGCTGCTCGGTGGCAAAAAAGCCTTCAGTAGGTGTATTACAATTGGCACAAAGCCATCAGTCACTGTATTATGTTTGGCACATAGCCATCAGCGACGGTAATATAATCGGCACACAGCCTTGGGTAAATATGATCAACACAAAGTCATCAATATATAAGTTAGGCACGTAGCCACGGTAAATACGATTGGCACAAAGCCATAATATCGGCACAAAGCCCATAATTACGGCACGAAGCCCATATTAATGGCACACAGCCCTCGGTAACATTATCGGTGTAGCATGGCTGCTCGGTGGCTAAAAAGCCTGCGGTGGCTATAAAGCCTTCGGTGGATCCACAGTCATCAAGCGACCATGCGATCCTATTAGCACTTCCTCCATATTAATAATCCCAACCCCATGCAATATGTCGTGTATGTCATGCTCAATCATTACACATGTATGCAAAATGGCCATGCTCAGTAACAATTATTTAAACATGTAATAAAAGCATATCACCATACAACCACACAAATTAGTCCACTCATTGCACAAGTCGATCATTTACCTACAAGGGCAAATTAGTCATTTTACCCTATAAGGGTATTTCGGTAATTCTACCCTATAGGGGTAGTTCGGTAATTCTACTCATAACCAATCCATGTATGCAACGCATCTCAAACATAATCAATCATACAATTAACACATACAACGCTAGTACTACCACGAGGGTACAACGGTCATTTTGTCGTTTAGGGGTAAAACGGTAATTTTGTAAACTGGGGGTATTTCGGTAATTTCACAAACTGGGGGTATTTTGGTAATTTCACAAACCGGGGGTATTTCTGTAATTTTGCTAATCGAGGGTATTTCGATAATTTTGCTAACCGGGGGTATTTCGGTAATTTTGTAAACCGGGGGTATTTCAATAATTTTATAAACCAAGGGTATTTAGTAATTTTGTAAACCAAGAGTATTTTAGTAATTTTGTAAACCAATGGTATTTCAGTAATTTTGTAAACCAAGGGTATTTCAGTAATTTACCCACCAAGGGTATTTCAGTAATTTCACACCTGCAATGGCCTTTCCAAAGGCCTAATGTCGCCTCGAGCGACTCAACTACCATTTCCGGTCGTACCGGACTATTGGGCCTAAAACCCGATTTCGCCCATTTGGGCCCACACGCTCGTGTGGCCCACCTAACACAAATCTAGCCACGTATATGAGATTCACCTAGTCTAGTTCACTATATACTACACCATCATACATTTTATTCAATTGGGCCCACGGGCCCAATTGGGCCCACTTCGGCCCATCGTGGCCCAAGCAGCCTCAACCCACAAGAATATTACTGATGGCCTCAACTATCGCGTCGAAGCCCCACACGTGCGTTCGCACGCTCGTGTGGCTACTATTGCCGTGACCGGCACTTCGGCATTTGCCGCTCTACAACTAGAGTAGAGAGAGTTACACACCTTATAGGAATCTGGTGCTAATCCGCGCTCCGACCACTCCTGTGCCCAAACGCCAACCAAGGTATATCCTTCCTCCCATCATAGATAGCTCTATATATAGCCAGCTTCTCACCTTCCTTCTTTGTATCTTTCCGATGTGGGATCCCTCCGCTAGCAGAGTTTAAATCCAACTTGAACCTTGGACCTCCTATCCGCAAAATAAATACTCCCTTGCTGATCCCGAGACTTCAACCTCAGACCTCTTGCCAGCTGTAATGCCACCTTGCCACTAGGCCACAAGCTCCTCTTGTGTCTAAAATCATGCGCAACTAAATATAACCCTATGGCAAAATTCTAGAATCCATTTTAAAAAAGAAACCAAAATGCAAGAGCCAAGACTTGAACCTTGGACCTCCTTCCCTCCTTGTGGCGTCACCCCCTTGTCTCTTAAGTGGCGTCACTTTGCCACTACACCACACCTCCACTTGTGTCATTTTTCTCCACATTTTATTCTTAAAGCCTACCTACTAACTCCCAGGGTTTTATTCACCTAAAACCAAAATTTCCCTAAAGCCAAAGTTTGAACCCGGGACTTCATAGAAGCCCCCTAACCTTCCAAAATCCCTCACCTACTAGATCCAACTTGCACTAAAGCCGTTCTCTTATTCCCAAAAATTTTAAACGCTCCTACGCCTAAGGCCCATTGGGCCCAATCCTACTAGGCCCAACTTTGGGATGTTACAGATGCATTTTTCCTATTTGGTGCTTGCGCTAATTTATGTGGGGTCTTAGGGGATTAATCCATGTATCCATTCGTGGTCCATAATTTGTTAAAAGGGGCCTATATTTCAATAATAATTCAACATGACAATTATATAGATGAAATGCAATTGATGATGAACATGATCTATGAAAATGTTATATTCAATGTGAGATAATGCCAAGTATGATATTGATACACTATGTGACTTGATTTACATTATTGAGAATGTAAAAAAGTGGCTACAATATGTTATAGAAGCATGGTTAATTGATGTATTAGAATGCTTAATGGCTTTATGTTATGAAGTTGATTTGTTGTTATCACCATTGAGTTTTTCAATGCTCAGTGTACGTGTAACAACCCGATAGTCGGGGGTGTCGAAAAACGTATTTTTGGGACTCAATTTTCGTAAACCAGACTCATAAATATTTAATTAAATATTTACGAAGTTAGTTGGGTAGCTAATTAATTTTTGGATTAGTGAATTTTGTGAAATTATGAGTTATTAAGGTATAGGGACTAAATCGCATAAAAGTTAAAAGTTGAATTATAGATTGAAATAAATTAAAGGGACTAAGGAAGCAATTATACCTTTGTTTCAATTGAAGTGGGCGGTCATAATGAAATAATATTTATGATATGTATATATAATATATATTATATTATGTTAACTTAATGAATATAAGAAATAATAATAATAATAATAATAATAATAATAATAGTGCATTAAAACAACCAAAATTTTTCTTCTTTCATTACTATTACATGCAAACATTAAGAAAACAAAAAGAAAGGAAAGAAAGAAGAAATAGCAAGGATGCAGGGCGTAAAAGGGTTGAAGTTCAAATCCAAATTGGTTTGTGCAATTTAGTCCCTATACTTGTAATTTTTATGTTTTTGGAATCTTGGTACTTAGGGCTACCCGACCCATATTGTAATTTTTAGTATTGTTCAAGATTTTAGATGCTGACATTGTTGAATAGTTTAAGTATTAGAGATTAAATAGATAGATTTTTAAGTTAGAAATAGAAAAGGACTAAATTGTGGAATTAATTGTTGATTTTGAACAATAGGGACTAAATTGTGAAAAATTTGAAATTAAGGGGTCAAATTGGAAAATAGGAAGCTAAATGCAGTTTAGAGTGAAATTAGTATTAAAATATGAAGTTAATTGTGAAAGTTAAAATTAGTCTCGGTTTAGGGACTAAATTGAAGAATAAGCAAAATATAGTGTGAAAATTGAAATTTAATGTGAAGCTGAAATGTGTAATATTAATGTGATTTAATTATTTTATTTTGTAGCTAACGTCGTACCGGAATCCTCAAGTAAAAAGGGGAAGGATAAAATCGATGTCAAATAGCTTGAAAATCATGGTTTGTGTTTCTATAATCTTAATTAAATAGTAGATTATTGCATATATAATTGTTTGCATATGGTTAGCTTTTGAGGTGAGTACTTTGGTACTTGGGAATTGAATTAAATTCATAATTGAAATGAAATGGATTGATTTTGTATATTATGAAATATATTGATTATGAATATATGTGTATTGAGAAAAATGTGATTATTATCAAATTGAATATATGCTTATATGTGATGATATATATTCATGAAATTGAGACATTGGTTGTATTGAAAAGTGAAATGAATCCCTATTAACTGTATCGGGCTAAGTCGAATATAGATGGCATGCCATAAGATAGGAAAAGTTCAGGGATTACTTCGACCTCGAGTCGATGAGGCATTGGGTGCCAATTTGCTTCAGTTTAATCGATGAGACACTGGGTGTCAATTTATATAGCATTGGACACAATTATTACTTCAGATTTATCCGATGAGGCACTGGGTGCCAAACTGGTGTGTTGGTTGGATCCGTGTATCTGTCCGAGTCTGTGTCGTGTTAATAAGGGAAAGTAAAATGATAATTTATGTGATTGATATTGAAATGGCAAAGATGAGAAATGAATATGAGATGAGAAAATATTGAAATGGAAAATATGAGAAATGATTATGAGATGAGAAATGAGATACGAAATGATGAATTGAGATGTGAAACTTGAATGAATTTAAGTATTGATCAAAGATATGAATCATGCCATTGCATGAGATGATGTATTTAAATGTTAAATGAAATGCCATTGATATATACTTGTATATTTGAACATGTGAAAATCTTAGTAGATGTGAATAAGGAATAAGCAAAAATTATACTATTGAATTGAAACACATGAACATAGCTTACTTGTTGCATTTTGCATTTTAAATACTTATATCAAGTTTATGTTTTTTGGATTATAGAAATACCACTGACTTTTACTCACCGTGCGGTTTTGTTTCCCGTGTGCAGGCTAAGTATTGTACGAATTATTGCTGACTCAGCATCAAATCACAAATCCCGAGCTCAAGTGTGGTGATATTTCATTTTTTAATGGCATGTACCTAGGAAGTCTTTGGTTGATATTGATTATAAGGTGTGGTTAACTTAGTTGCTAGTGAAATGATGGTTAAATGTGTATATGGTTGTGGTTAAGGCTATGTTGGTATGTTAGCCTAGTTTATATTTTGCACTACACCAAAACAGACTTTTAGCGGCGTTTTTAGTGGCGTTTTAAAGAAAAACGCCGCAAATATGATACATTAGCGGCGTTTGAAAGAAAACGCCGCAAAAAAATGAGCAATAACGGCGTTTATTTCCAAAACGCCGCTAAAAAGGATAAATAGCGGCGTTTATTTCCAAAACGCCGCTAAAACTCAGAGCATTAGCGGCGCTTTTGGAAAAACGCCGCTAAAAGTCAGAGCATTAGCAGCGCTTTTTGAAAAACGCCGCTAAAAGTAAGAGCATTAGCGGCTCTTTTTCAAAAACGCCGCTAAAAGTCAGAGCATTAGTGGCGCTTTTTCAAAAACGCCACTAAAAGGCATAACATTAGCGGCGCTTTTTCAAAAACGCCGCTAAATGTCGAGCATTAGCGCGCTTTTCAAAAACGCCGCTAAAAGTCGAGCATTAGCGCGCTTTTTCAAAACGCCGCTAAAAGTTAGAGCATTAGCGCGCTTCGAAAAACGCCGCTAAATGATTAGCTGCGTTTTTTTAAAAAACGCCGCAAAAATAAATAATTTAAGGGTTATGGTTTTAGGGGTTGGCTTTTAGGCATTAGGGGTTAGTGTTATTAATAAAAAATAATTTATTTTAGGGTCTATATAAGCATTAACATTCTATTTCGTGGTTGGCTATTAGGCATTAGGGGTGAGATTGCATTTTTACTTTATTATGAAAACTTACAAATTGCTAACTAAACTGCTTTAAGAGTTTTCATTTAAGTTACAAAGTCATTAAAATTGATCTAGGGTTTGATATTTTGGGGTATAGGTTTAGTGTTTTGAAGTTTGTTAGTTGAGGTTTAGGGTTTAAGCTCTTGGGGCATTTAACGATATTTAGGTTTAAGTGTTAGGGGTTAAGGGTTAAGGGTCAAGGGTTAGTGGTTTAGGGCTTAAGGGTTTATGGTTTACGTTTGTGGCTTAGGGTTTAGGGGATAGGGGTTAGTGTTTAGGGGTTGTGATTTATAATTTATGGTTTATGGTTTATTGTTTTATAATTTGTTATTTAGAAATTGCATACACAAAACAACACCGTTTTCTGCGCTGCTAAAATAATAATTTCAATATCCCATAACCCCTATTATTATTTCTTCAAACCCTAAATTTCCTAAGTCCCCAAGAATTCCCCAATTAAAAATTTCCCAAAATCCCGAAACCAAAATCTCTCAAATTGATATCCCCTAATTCAAATCCCCATAATCCCTAGAATCCCATAATCTCGAAGCTGTTGGATCCAACTATCGTTCACTGATCCTTCATTTTATTGTGAAACTGTCTTCCCATAACCTCGAATGGTATATGTATCCATCACCCCAATGTTTATTTATTTAAAATAGGTTCAAATTTTTATCCTTAATTTATATATTAAATAATTTATTATATAATTGTAAAATAGGTAATATAAATTTTAATATTAAAAATATCATTATATAATTTAGGGTTTGAGGTTATGTCTTAGAGTTTAGGGTTTGGAGTTTGGATTTAGGGTTATGTATTGGGGTTTGGGGTTAATTTTTTAAATTTATACATTAAATAATTTATTATATAATTGTAAAAGAGTTAATTATATATTAAATAATTTAGGGTTATGTATTGGGGGTTGGGGTTTGGGGTTTGGCAAAAAACACAACAATAGCGGCGTTTTTTGAGAAAACGCCGCAATAAGGGTTAGGTTTAGTGGCGTTTTTACGAGAAACGCTGCAATTATGTTTCGCTTAAGAGAAAACGTTGCCGTTTTCATGTTCAGTATTAGTGGCGTTTTGGTGTAAAAACGCCAAGAAATATGTTTTAAGGCAAAACGATGGCGTTTGTACCTTATGCTTTTAGTGGCGTTTTTAAGTTAAACGCCGCAAATATGTTTCGGTTTGTGAAAAAGCGATGCCGTTTTAAGCTTTGTTTTATGGCGCTTTTAAATAAAACGCCGCAAATAAGGTGAACTTTGAAACGACGTCATTTTTATATTTGCTTTTAGTGACGTTGTTTACTAAAAATGCCGCAATTATGTTTCGACTATATGTAAACGACAATCGCTTTTAGGTTTAGCCATATTGTTAGGGCGTTTTATGTTAAACGCCGCAAAATGTCCAACTTAAACGAATCGTTTAATCGTGTTCAGATTTGCCCGATTATTTTCACCAAGTTCCCAACTTTTTTCCCCCAATTTCCCCAAGTTTGTTCTGCAATTTTTTTCCCCAATTTCCCACTTGCCGAAATAAACTTCGACTCTTCTGTCCGCCATTGCAAAATAAAATTGTTTGCCTCTTCAGTCCGCGTCATCATCTTCTCCCCACCGCCGCCGCTGGAAACTTGGGTTCGTAGAGGTATTTTACTTTAACCATTATTGTTTGGTATTTCAAACTCTTCTCAGTTCAAAATTAATGGTAATATTGAGGTAAGTTTCACGGGGTAGAAAACCATTTTTGTTTGGGTTCGTAGCTATTGTATTCCTCCTCTCTCTATTTTCCTTTATTTTTTTACCAATTTAATTTTTTTTATGAATTGATTCGATAATTCTTTGGGCAGCTCCGGTCCATCAATTGCAACAGTATTACAGAGAAGGAGTTTTGGATAACTGCTATGGAAAATGGAGTGCTCTTTGGGATTGTTTGTATTTGAAAACCAAGCCCTCTTCAAACTCTGTGTTCTTTTTCCTCTTTCTTTTAATTTATTTTCCGACTTAAAAATATTGCAAAAAGATTTAAGGGAAACTATTATTTCAATTTATATTTAATTTTTAGCTTTTAATTTGTTAATAAGCTACTTTGTGGTTGCCTTATGCTTAAATTGTGGTTCATAAGCTAAAAGTCGATTGTAGGAATTTATCGAACACTTGTAACTTATTCATAATTATCAATGGTGATGCACCTTTACCGCACCATTTTTTCATCACCCATGGCCATACAATTGTGAAACTGACCTTGACCGGAATATTGTTATAGGCTTTTCGATTTGGATTTATGCATATCTTATATATAGTATTCAATTTCTTTTAAATTTTGTGTATATATGTAAATCATTATATATCATAAATGTGTGGAATATGCATTTGGTTTTCATAAATCGTATATATATAAATCATTATATCTCATAAACTCGTTAGTTTTCATCCAAGTGTTTTATAGGTTCATAATGAACTTTATAAGAATTGCTCATTGATAGGTGCTTGCTACTTCATAGAATCTTATTCAAATGCACAATGTTATAGTTTGGGTATTGTTTCTTTCCCTTTAGAAGGAAAAGAAGGAAAATTTGTTAAATCTGTAATTTGTAAAGAAAACTACGACGCTTATTATGAAATAATAATTTTGTTGGTATTTGATATGTTACTTGACTTTATTTGATGTTGTTGTTATTGTGTTGCGATATCAAAGCAACCTTGAGAGTAATAAACGGGTTGATCTCTTTGATGGGCCTAATGAAGGCTTTACTGAAGATAATGACATGCTAGCTTCCAGTAAGTCTATCAGCTTCTTTTAATATTATTATTTCAGCTGATTTTTATTTATTTATTTCGAAGGTCAAGTTGAAATTTTGTGTTTAAATAGTAATATAGGTAGATGTAGTTCTTTCCTAATCAGTCTTTGCTTGTGGTGTCGACAATCTATGAAGATGCAGAACTCACTTACACAACATAGTCTGTCTTGCTTTTTCTTGAGACTAATTGTCCTTAATTGCTAACTTTTGAAATTAACAGGGAATAAATTGCTTTGATTTGTTTAAGAGGGACCAATTTGCTCAATATCAAAATTGAATGGGACTGGAGAGGTTTTTTTTTAAACCTAATTTTGTGCTATAGCTAGAATATGAGTTGTCTAACACACTCAATATCACAAGGGATGAAAAGGTTGATAAAAAACTCGATCGCTTGGTTCAAAATTTTTTGCACCTTAAAGAAAAACAACAACTTTGTTTATAATTGTACTTTTATGTTACTTAATGGAAGTGTACACTTTGCTATATATATAACTATTACAGTGTTGATCAAGAGATTATCTAATTGCTAAAACATGTTTTATAATCTTTGTTTTATTGTTGATGCACTATTATCCTTTCTAAAAATTACAGATTTTTAATTAGAGTTGGTATGAATACGCTTTTATTGCGCTTTTTAAATCTTCCAATTCCATGACATTCCCGTCCCTAAGCAATTTTTTAGTTCGTGTTCTGCATGTGTTTTTACTTAGTGGTGCATGTGTTTTTTTACTTAGTATGCATGTGTTTTTACTTGGTATGAATACAGATTTTTTTTTCTTTACTTCGTGTGCATGTGTGTTTTTACTTGGTATGAATACGATTTTTTTTCTTTTTCTTTTTACTTCGTGTATCATGTGTTTTTTACTTGGTATGAATACTGATTTTGTTTTTCTTTTACTTCGTCTGCAGGTGTTTTTACACTTGACTGTGTAGTTTTAGTGTTCTAATATTATCCATTCCTTAATGCTAAATGTCCTTTCAATCAGTTCTATTTTGTCTTCTATATATTTGACTGCATTGAGTGAAATAATCAAGTGAGTGACTTCACTACTGTCCTAAGAATGTAAGTATTAATTTTTAGTAAATAGCATTTGTTAATTCATATGTTGTTTGTATTTCAGTTACTGCTTCCTACTGTTCCTGCAACTGTTGGATTTGATTTGGTGGTAATAACTTAACAGGTATGAAATCAGTATTATTCTTATTTATATTCATTCTGCTGATTTATATTCATTTGATAGAAAAACATTATATATCCAATTGTTAGTCAAGATTATTAATCTTTTGTATTTCTGACTGCAGCCCCTGTTTCTTGGTGAGAGTGGAGTAGACCATCTTCTTGAAATTATTAAGGTACGTTTTAGTTCAAAATTGAGATCAATAACAGTTATATCATGATTAATTTGTCCAAATTGCTGTCCAAATTTCGGTTTATTATCCTACTTGGTTGGTATATATGCTGTTTGTTCTATTGCTGTCCAAAAAAAAAGATTCAAAGTATATAGGCTGGAAACCTAACGGGTTGCCTTATATCTCACTGTAAGATATAACGGATCCTCCCCAGGTGTAACAATGCCACGTATGATGAATCTTAAAGAATTTCTGTCTAAATTGCTATTTATTATTGTTGTTTATTAATAGTGTTTAACTTATATAATACATAACTTACATAACTTACATAGCTTTCATCAAATTATTTAAATTACATAATACATAACTTCCATAACTTACACAATACATAACTTACATAATACTTGTATAGATAAAAAAAGATTCAAAGTATATAGGCTGGAAACTTTGACGAGTTACCTTATATCATTTACACAAAGACTCAATTATATATATTATCATATCATTACTTACATAAATTATAAATTAACAATTTAGCCGTGTAATTTATTGTCAACTTTAGACTTCCAACAACTACGAAATGGATAGGAGTTGGATGAAATTGTCAAGGGTAAGCAACGGCTATCGAAATGGAGTAGAAACTTTTTTGAATTTTGCATTTCAAAATGCAAGCCAAGAGAATATGATTCTTTGTCCGTGTAAGAAGTGTTGCAATATCAATTGGCATTATCGTGAAGTTGTCTACAAACATCTTGTTGTTGATGGCTTTGTCTGGGGGTACAAAAAATGGTTTTTTCATGGAGAGTGTACATCTAGTGGAGCATCTTCATCGATGAATCTGGGTTATCCTCATAGTGCTTACAATTCGAATGTTAGAGATGATAACATGGAAGGCATGTTGCGGGATGCTTTTAATATGCGCAGTGATGGTTTCGGGTCATTTCCACCTAAATTGGGTGCAACCGATGATTATAATTTCGGTGGAAATACTTTCACCGAAGGGGAAGAAGTGTACTGATGAACGACCAAATGAAGAAGTGGCGAGGTTCTACACGTTACTTGGTGAAATGAATGAAGAAGCGTATGAGGATCAAAATTTTCCAAATCGTCTTTCAGTATTCGTCTTTTCACTTAAAATGTTTGGAAGGATGGACCGGAAACTCGTTGACAATGTTTGTTAGAGTTTCGCAAGAAATGTTCCGTTTGCGAAAATTCCTCAATCTTCCAAAGACATGAAAAAAAGCGATAAAGGATTTGGGCCTTGGCTACAACAAAATTCATAGTTGCCCAAATGATCGCATGTTGTATTGGGGTGACCGGATAAACCAACAATCTTTGTCATGTATGCGGTCAATCCCGTTGGATTAATAGAAATGCGAGAGGATGGTAACGAAGAAGATCACGATACACACCAAGGAAGCGAACGGTTAAGATTTTGCGGTATTTTCCGCTAATACCAAGGCTTCAACGACTTTTCATGTCGTCGAAGACGATCGAGTCAATGACGCGTAGCACCGTGATGGACGAACCGATGATGGATTGTTAAGGCATCCTGCGATTCTTTAGCTTGGAAATCTTTTGACTCCAAATTTCCAAGCTTTGCAAGCGATCCTCGGAGTGTGAGGCTTGGGCTAGCATCCGATGGATTTAACCCTTACAAACTCATGAGCACACGGCGTATAGTACTTGGCTGTGGTGCTTGTTCCATACAATTTGCCTCCATGGGTTTGCATGAAATAATCATCTTTTATCTTGTCTATGATTATACACCGGAGAGAAAGGGCCCGGAATGATATTGACGTCTATTTGCAGCCACTTGTTGAAGAGTTAAAACAACTATGGGCTGGTGTTGAGACATCTGATGCAATGAGAAAAGAGAACTTTAATTTACGTGCGACTTTGATGTGGACTATTAATGACTTCCCGACTTATGCTAATTTATCCGTTTGGAGTACCGGGGGCGTTATGCTTGTCCGTGTTGTGCTTCACATGCATACATGTTCGCAATGGTTATATAATGGGAAGAAGTTCTCTTACATGGGGCATCGTTGGTGGTTACCGAAAATCATAGATTTAGATTTCGAGTGCTCGGTTGACGATGCATCAAGAGTTCGAGAAGCTCCTTCGCGAGACCGGTGGATCTGAAATATTGTTAATGTTGAAATATATGAATTTCATTTATGGGAAGATGAATCAACCGGCCAACCCGCGAAGAAATAGAAGATCTAAGGATGATTCTGATGATGAATCTGATGAAGAGGACGATCCTAATGAGGCGGACTTGTGGAAAAAAAGAAGTATTTTTTTTTGAGTTGCCTTATTGGGAGCATCAGATTTTACGCCATAATCTTGATGTCATGCATATTGAGAAAAATGTCTGCGAGAACATCATTGGGATTATTTTGAATGTCGATGGAAAATCGAAAGACAATCTTTAGAGTCGACTTGATTTAGTCCACATGGGAATTCGGCGTGAGCTTCATCCCCAAGCACTTCTGAATATGAAATATCGATCGCCTTTATATTTTTCAATGTCGAAGACGGAGAAAGAAGTGTTCTGTATGGTGTTGAAGGATATAAAGGTCCCGGATGCGTATGCATCAAATATATCTCGATGTGTGAGTCTTAAGGATCGAAGACTATATGACTTAAAATCGCATGACTATCACATCTTGATGCAAGACTTACCGCCAGCTATGCGCGGTGTTCTATGTCGAAAAAAGGTGACGTCTTGTGTAATTGAACTCAAATATAATGAAAGGCATTTGTGGTAAAGTTTTGAATGTTCAAGAACTTGAGACACTACAAGATCGAGCCGCATTGACTTTATGCAATCTGGAAAAGATCTTTCCGCCTTCCTTCTTCACAATTATGGTGAACTTGTTAATTCATCTCTCGCGTGAAGCAATACTTGGTGGACCTGTTTTCTATCGATGGATGTATCCCATTGAAAGGTCTTACTTTATTTGCAAATTATTCCTTCATTCACCTTAATGTCTTTAGTTGCAACTTTTGATAATGTTATATATCGTGTTTAGGTTCCTATCCAAATTAAAGTCTTACTGCCGCAATAAGCGTTATCCTGAAGGATCAATTGCCGAGGGCTACTTGGCGAGAGGAATGTATGACTTTCTGCTCGAGGTATTTGGAAGATGTTGAAACAAGAATGAAACAGGACCAAGTAGAAATGATGGGCTCACAGATCGAACTTGGCGAAACTTATTTATTTCAAAGTTTTGGAGAACCGATCGGCAAAAGTCGAAATCGCAAATTAGACGATAGATCGTGGGTCCAAGCACATCGATCGTTCTTTTTCATCACGATTCAATGGAACCATTTCGAAGTAAGTTCTAGAATTTGATAAATACTCATCAATTATAATTTGTTTGTCCTCTAACAAAGTAAATCTTTTTAAACATAGTGAGTACAAACAAATATTGAGAGCTCGTTCACGATCCCGAAGATTAAATCGTGAGAAATTAATAAGTTGTTCACGTAATCATTCCATGAATGGTTAAGCCAAATGGTATGCAATTTAAGTTTTCGTTGACAAGTAATAATGTTTTCTCATAACATTTATAATTACTCAATTTACTTTCGATTCAATAGGTTTGGAGTCGGAATGAAGTTAATGACGGTTAAATGGCTTTCACAAGGTCCAAACAGAATAGTGAAAAGATATAGTGCCTTCCTCATCAACGGATACCGATTTCATACAAGGTATCGCGAGAGATTGAGGAGAACCCAAAATTGTGGAATCATTGTTAATTCTTCAATTACAAGTTATGCTAGTGCTAGGGACAGTAATCCTGTCGAGGGGAATCTGGAGTATTACGGACTTATTACTGACATTATTGAGTTGGATTATTACGGAAAATGCAAAGTTGTCTTATTTCGAGGTGATTGGGCTGATGTGAATACGGCTCGCGGAATTAAAAACGATCAATATGGCTTTACAATGGTAAATTTCTCTCGATTGATTCACACCGGAGAACAACTGATAGACGAGCCGTATGTGTTTTCTTCTCAAGTTAAACAAGTTTTTTACTCGGAAGATCCAACTGATGAGGGTTGGTACGTTGTACTTTGAAACACCCCTAGAGACTTCTTCGACATTGGCAGTGGAAGTAGAGATGACATAGTCGAAAGATTAGAAACATTGCCTTTTCCAGAACAAAACTTAAATGAAAATATCCCTAGTACTAGTCAACAATTTCAATGGGTTCACAGATGTGGACGAAGATATTTACTGAAATATGATTTAGTAAGATTTTACGATTTATTATTTATATGTAATCTTATAATTTTAATGTTGGGCATGTTATATAATTTAACTATTTTAAATGTACTATTATTATTGTTATTTGTTACTAAAATGTTGAACTATTTCATGTGTATTGCAGAAAAATGCCTAGAAGACGATTACGAGACTTAAACATTGTCCACACTACTCCAAATTTAGAAGAAGCAAATAGTGAACAAGAAACAGCTTGTTGGATCTTCTACTCACGGACATAGATGATGAGCCCGGAGAATTTGAAAGTAATGTTAAGTTTATTTTACATGCATGTTGAATTTTATTATTGATTCATTTTTCAATTTTAATATAATAATATATCATTTTTCACCAAGGTGGTGGGGCGCGCAGAGGGCGGGACGTACATTACTTAAAGATTTATACGACTTAGAGCCTACCGATCGTGTTAAAGTAAGGAGAAACAATCATGGCCACTGTTGGATCTCAAGCTCGATCGTTAGCGAGCTATTTGGGCATTATAGCACGAAATGCCAATATGTTGCCCATTAACTACGAATCATGGCATCACATGCCCGATTCCAACAAAAATCGTGCTCTCTCGATAATATTAAGGTAACAAAACGTGAATGTAATTTATAATACTTTAATTTAACTTTCATTTATATTAACTTTTTAAACTTTTTTTCTTCAGGGTAGATTTACTTTAGAGGTCTCCGATGAATATGTTAAGAAGACGTTGGGTAAAAAATGGAGAGATAATAAAAGCACGCTAAAAAAACAATATTTTAAGAAAGACATAAGCCTCGACGAAAAATTGCGAAATGTCCCGCCGGGAATGTTGAGGTATCAATGGGAAGATCAAGTTAGATTCTGGAATTCAAAGAAAGGAGAGGTATTACGTACTTGTAAAGCCTTATAAAATTTTAGGTTTATCGTATTTACTATATACATAATTCAAATTCCATTATTTAGGACCGTGAGCGAGTTGGAACAAGCGTGATGAAAACAAAAATTTACGCACACGGCAGGTTCTAGAAGTTTTGCTTGTGTAGCTGAGGCCGAGGTATTATAATTTATTATTTCTTTCAAATATTAATGACTTTATACTACTAAATTATATTTTTCTGCTATAATGTAGGAAGCTTCGTCTGGTCAAAAAGTTGGACGCCTTCAGCTTTTTGACATTACGCATAGGTAGAAGGACGGATCTCTGATGACATCCGAAGCTGCAGAAATTTTGGTATATTTACTTAATAATTGATTTATTATAAATATTTATAATGTTTAATTATAGTACTTTAATCCATCGTTTTTAGTTTTAATTTTATAATTTTAAGTTATGTTGCATTCCTTTTTTATTATATATTTCGTTTCTAACTCTTTCGTTGATTTATTAGGATAAACTAAAGGAGAAGAAGGCGGAGTATGAAACGGTTGCTTCGAGTGATAGTTCTGTTCATCTCGAGGAGATTGATAACAGGATTATTACTGATGTTTTGGGTCCTGAGAGGTACGACTGCTTCGATTGATAGTTATGTTAATCTTGAGTATATTTATAACTAAATTATCACTAATGTTTTGGGTCTTAAAAGGTATGGTCGGGTTCGAAGTCAAGGATCTGGGGTTACCCCGACCCAATATTTTGGATCCGCCTCCCAACAGTACATGCCTTCCGGGAGTCAATCTCGTGCTGAAGTTCAGAGACTAAAAGACCAGATAGCTCAGATGGAAGCGAGCACAGCTGAGCAAATTTCTCAACTTAGAGCGGAGGCAAGCAGCGAGGAGGCAGAGCATATTTCTCAACTTAGAGCGGAGGCAAAGAATGAGGAGGCGAATGCGAGAACATAAAGTATGAAGAACTCCAGCTACAGCTTTAGGCTATGATGAAGATGTTCCAGCAGTCGCAGAGGCCGCCTTCTTAGACATTTGTTTTCTTTTTCTAAGATGATTTTTAACATTATGACATTTAACATTATTGTAAGAATTATTTGAATTATACTTCATTTATTAATGTATATCATATATCTTTTATTAAATTTGAAGTATCGTTTAGATTGCTTTTAGTGAGATTTAAATGTTTTATTTGCTGTATTGAGTTGAAATTATATGTAATTGCTGCTGTTTTTGGTTTGTTTTAATGCAGGGAGGGTAGGATATTGGAGAAAATGAATATTGCAAATCTGTGCAAATTAGCGGCGTTTGTGTTAAAAGCGCCGCTAAAAGCCCATACCTTTTTCGGCGTTTTTTTGAAAAGCGCCGCTAAAAGCCCCTACCTTTAGCGGCATTTTTGTTAAAAGCGCCGCTAAAAGCCCATACCTTTCACGGCGTTTTTGTTAAAAGCGCCGCTAAAAGCCCTACCTTTAGCGGCGTTTTTTTAAAAAGCGCCGCTAAAAGTCCATACCTTTTGCGGCGTTTTTGTTAAAAGCGCTGCTTTAGCGGCGTTTTTTTAAAACCGCGGCTAAAAGCCCATACCTTTAGCGGCATTTTTTTACAAGCGCCGCTAAAAGTCTTGACTTCTAGCGGCGTTTTTTCACAAAAAATGCCACTAAATTTTGCGGCGTTTTCTTTAGCGGCGTTTTTTGCGGCGCTTTCGAAAGCGCCGCAAAGACTATTAGTGGCACTTAAAAACGCCGCTAAAAGCCCAAAAAAACACCGCTAAAAGTCTATTTTGGTGTAGTGTTGGTATGTGATAGTTTAAAGTTTGGTAGCTTAGCATAATGCTTGGTGTGTGCTTAGCTTCATATTTGGTAACATTAGAAGTTGAAAGTTAGTTCAAATATGGTAAATGTGATATGAATGAAAGTCTTGAATGTTTCATGTGTTGTTGATGTATTTGAACATATAAAATGTGGTACCAATAAGGGTACATTGGTTAAGCATATTAGGTGATGAACTTGGTGTATTTTTGGGCATGTATATTCGTGTTTTGGATAGGTTAAATGATTGGTAATTGAGTTGCTTAGTGCCCAAGTAAGTAGGAAAAGGTAAACTTGAGTTTTAAGGTACTTTAGGGTGCACACGGCCTGGCCACACAGGCGTGTGTCACACACGGGCAACACACATGGGCGTGTGACCCAAGTCAAAGAGTTATATGGCCTGGTCACACCGGCGTGTGTCTCGGCCGTGTGAGGCACACAGCCTGGCCACACCGGTGTGTGACCTCTGAAATCAAAATTTTGTAATTATTGCCTAAACTTCCAGATTTGTTTCAAATTAGTCCCTGCCTATTTTAAACTACTTTTAGGGTCCTGTAGACTCGTAATAGGGGCTGTAAGAGTAACTTTTACTCTGAATTGGGGTGGATTAGCCAACCTAAATTAAGTGCATTCCGCTAACATCATCGAAGATAAATTTAGAAGAAAATCATAGACGAAGTATGGACAAATACTCTGATGATAATAATTTGAATAGTCTTGTATGTATTTAAATTCTGACATTCTAGAAGGGATAAATAGTGATAAGAGTGTAGTCAGAGGAAGACTAAGTTTAGCAATGTATAAATAGTGATACGAGTGTAGACTGTGGAAGACCAAGTTTAGAAATGCATAGCATAATTTATTATTCAAATGTATAAGAATCTAGCATGAAAGTATTATATTGTCGTGACCTGCCCCTACATATTATAATGTTATTAATTAGTTTATATGTTGATTATGATTGAATTAATTGTTTGATTTGTTAGTAATGCTCGTGACCCTAATTGTAACAGCCCGTTTTTAGTCAAATCGAAACAGTGGTTTTGGGACCACAAATCTGAGGTTGAAATATTTATTTTATTATTATTTTAAGGTTTATAGCCTGAATATATGATTGTGTTGAAGTTTTGTTTAGAAATTTTATCGTTTGAGTGTTTAATTTGATAAAAATTACTAAATCGCGTAAATTGCAAAAGTGTTGTTCTATTAGCTAATGGTGTCAAATAGCTATAGAACCTTAAAGTTTAGGTCCTTAAGTGGTAAATATACCATTAGTATGTTAGTGGATGTTAATGGTTTGACATAAATGAAGTTTTGAATTAATTTTAAGGTTAAAATGGTAAATGGTTAATAAATGATAGAATAATTAAAACAAAAATTCATTTTATTCATTGTCATCTTCACATAACTGAATATACAAGAGAAAGAAGCCATTTTCTTAGCTTCAACATTCGGCCATGCTATTCTTGCTCAATTAGGTATGGTTTTTGTCCCGTTTTTAATTATTTCTATGTTTTTGAGATTGTTGTAGCTTAATCTAGCTAGCCCAGGGAATAATTTGTAAAATTGTTAAAGATTTTGAATGATGCCAGTGATGAATACATGTTTATTTTGAAGTTTCTTGATAGATTATAAATGCTTGTTGATAGATATACAAGTTCTGTTAAGTGATTTTAGTGAAAATGCAAAATAGGGATTAAATTGAGAATGTTGAAACTTTGTGATTGGAATGTGAAATAAATGAAAAATATGGACTGCTAGGGGCATTATAGTAATTCGGCTAGGTATAATTGGAATTTCATTAATTTGTGATTTTATGAAATAAGGACTAAATTGTAAAAGTTGTGAAACATTAGGGGCAAATGTGTAAAATTTCCTTAATGAGTGTTTTGGACTAAATTGAATAGAGAGATGATTAAATGAGTTAAATTTGATTATATAGATCAAGAAAAATGGCATACAGAATTAGATTGAGGAAAAGACAAAGTTATCGATTAAACGATCGTTTTTCGTCATACGAGTTCGAGGTAAGTTTGTATGTTAATAAGCATTATTATAATTGAGATTTAACGCTTTATATTGAATTTTTGATGAATACAATTGTACAGAAATATTCAACGAAGCTTCGGCTATGTATCGAAACTTAGTGTGCAAGATCGAGATAGCTTCGGCTATGTTTAGGCACTATCGAGATAGCTTCGGCTATGTATTAGCACTTAGTGTACGAGATTCCCGAGTATCCAATATTATTTCAAATGGTTCAACGGGTATATCAAAGATATGAAATGGTGAGAGATAGTCATGTATCAGTACAGGTATGTACGTAAATTCAATTGAATATTGAATCCATGAAATTGAAAGTTCATGATAAGTGTGGGAATAAATATATGGTAAAATTGGTTGATGATTATGTGTTAGGTTTTTGGGCCAAATTGACTTGTGATATAGTATGTTTTACTCACTTAAATTGTGGTTCAACGGATATGAGAAAAAGGTAAAGCTCGGTAAATTCTTCAATTAGAATTGTTATTGAATGCATGGAAAAGTAAGAGTTTTTGGATGATGGAAATATATTTAAACATATGCTGGATATAGGAATGCACATAAGTAATGTAAACTTATGTTATAATGTTTTGTAATAATTTGCTAAATTATATGATGTTTAAAATTGAAAAGCTAATGTTGTTTGGGCTAAGATCAAGGCATGTTGGGTGACTTAAATGATTATGCTTATAAATTGAATGTTACAAGCTTTATTTCTTTGAATTACGAACTTACTAAGCATTTTATGCTTACTTTGTTTTAATTTCTTTGTGTATCTAGATATCGGAAGCTCGTTCGGGTTGGAAGGTGTCGGAGACATTATCACACTATCTATCGACTATTTTGGTACTCATGGTTTTATACATTCGGTTATAGTGGCATGTATAGGTCGTTTTGGCTAATGATGGCCTACATGTTTTGTTAATGATGGATTTTAGCTATTTGATTTGGCTTGTAAATGCATATGTCTTGGTTGGTATCTAATAGGCATGAGAGTTGGCTTAATTTGAGTTAATTTGCTTGTGTATATGTGTATGTGCTTATAGTTATTATTATGTAAATTGAGGTTAGTTGTGTGATGCTTGATAGTTATAGATATTATGAATGTCAAATAGTTTGGTTGTGGATAATGGTATGCTTGTGAAATTTGGCTAAACAATGCATACTTGAGTTTAGCCATTTTGATGTTTAAAGAAGTAAAGTTTGGTACAATTGGTATAGTATGTTTTGGTGATTTGTATATATGTAAAAATGGAAGTATGGAATGTGTATATTTTATGTTTGAATTGGCTGGTTTAGATGATTAGATATGCTATGTGCTTTGTGCCATATGAGTGGTGTAAGTGTGCACAAAATAGGGTGGCAAAATGGCTTCGTAAATAGCCTATTTTTGTCCAAACGGGCATGTGTCTCAGCCGTGTGTGACACACGGTTAAGTACATGGCCGTGTGTCCCCTGATGTTGAAATTGAAATAAAGTCAATATGCTCCACACGGTCTTACACACGGGCGTGTGATCGGCCGTGTGGCATAAGTCAGTATACCCCATAATTTACACACGGCCTAGCACACGGGCATGTGACTTTGCCATGTTGCATAAGTCAGTATACCCTACAGTTTTGGCACAGCCTAGCACATGGGTTTGTATGGAAATTTTTAGGGCACACAGGCTAGCCACAAGGGCGTGTGGGTTGGCCGTGTGACCGAAGGCAGTAAGCTCACTTGTTTGGACACGGGGTTTGACACGGGCTGGGACACAGCCATGTGCTTCCATTTCAAATGTTCACATGGCCTGTGACACAGGCGTGTCTGGTGGCTGTGTGAGACACATGACCTGGCCATACGGGCATGTGTCCCCTGTTTTGAGAAAAATTTTCAAAGTTCGTGAAAGTTTCTTAAGTTATCGGTTTAGTCCTGGACCATTCTTAAAGCATGTTTAGGGCCTCATAGGCTCGTAATAGGGACATATTGATGAGATTGAATGATGATTACTTGTATTGATTAAATGTATGAGAAAAGTATGTTTAAATGTGTTGTAAGTTCGGTAATGCTCCGTAACCCTATTCTAGCGTTGAATACGGGTGAGGGGTGTTACACTAATCTGATGACGGAGAGGGGTTAGGGGTGTTATAGTACGAATTGTCTATTCTACTGATGTGCGATGTCAGAGTCTTAATATTTATATAATGAATGATCGAGCCTAGAAACTAACTGTGACAACGATTAAGGCAAGTGCACCTATCGAACAGTAGTATAGCTTAGTGGCAAGACCGGATTGTCGAACCCAAAGGAACCAGAAGTACTAATACTAACTTTCTTTTTATTATTTAGCCTAAGAAATAAGGGAATTTGTTGTTTAAACTAAAATTAACTAACTACTAAGCTAAAGACGCTAAGACAAAGAGAACGAATTTGGGAAAATACTCGTAAGAAAAACCAATTGACTAAGACAATACCCGAGGAAGAATCCACCTAGACTTCACTTGTTATCTAACTCTGAACCAGACGATTTATTCACTTGACTTGATCCGTTGGATCCCCTAATGTATATTAATCCCTCTCTCGAGGCGACTAACGTCTAACCCTAGGTTGATTAATTGAAATCTCTTTCTAATTAAAACCCCTAGAATTGCATTAACTCGATCTATGGACTCTCATATTAGGTTTGACCCTAATCCGGCAGATTTTCGTCACCCTATCTCTAGGCGCGCGAGCAACTCTGCTTAACTATGCTAGATCTACTCTTAGGCAGGGACTTTTGCTCCACCACCTAAGCACATCAGTACTTGAATCAATATCCTGGAATATCAAAGAAAAAATTAAGAACACATAATTAAGAACAAATCAAGTATTTATCATATAGTTCAGCAAACGATAACAAGATTCATCTTAGGTTTCATCGCCTCAGTGTATCTGAGGGTTTAGTTCATAATTATAAAAGAATACATCTCGAAGAAAAAAGATAAAACAAAACATAAGAAAACCCTAAAACCCTGAAGGAATTAAAGAGAAGATCCTCCGTCTTGAGTATGACTCAAAGCTTCTTGAGATGAATCAACGGCTTTCTTGAGTGAATCCCACAGTCGACCTCTCCGGCTCGGCTCCTTGGCCTAGCTGGACGCCCCGACAGAGGGCTTCTGTCGAACTCCCCCTTTTAGGTCATACTTAGGGTGTTTATATAGACTTTGGAATGTGTTTCTTTGCCTCTATGTATCCTAATTTGACTGAAATTCCTCTTTGTCACGGCAGGGACACGCCCTTGGTACACGCCCGTGTGAATCTTGGCCAGGCCGTGTTTGAGTCTATCAATGAGGCACGGCCGTGTGGATTTGGCCCAGGCCGTGTCGATTTCTTTCTTTGGCCCATTCGGTCCGTTTTAAGCCCGTTTTTCGTTCTTTTCATCCTCCTATGCTCTCTTGTGTATAAAACATGAAATTAAAGGATTAAGAGCACCAAATTACATAATTCAAGGGATAAATCATCCAAAAGTATGCTATATGTGGGCTTCAAAATATGTTATTATTACGGTTTATCAAATACCCCCACACTTAAGCTTTTGCTTGTCCTCAAGCAAAATTCTCAACTCACAATTAAAACAAACTTCCTCTATTCATAATATTCATCAATAATGTTTTGTCATAATTTACAGATAATTTATACATGGATAATTCAACTCAAAGAGTCTTAAAGATTCAAACAATCTAAGTCATACATTTTGTAGCATGAAAACATAGGTGTTTCCCCTCATCTAAATAATTACCTCTGATTCAAAATCGACAAGGATTGACATCCTTACTAAAGATTCACTCAAATCACTCGAGGTGTTTAAGGTTTAGGAAAAAGCACTCATAAGTCAAACATGAAAAGTTAATCCCATAGGCTTGCATGAAAATCAAATCTCCACCACTATAATATGAGATGATACACAAATCAAAAGGTCTTTAATAGGGTTGTAACGGGGCTTGGGTTAAAGGTGTGGATAAAGGCTAAATTAGAGGGTTAGAATCGAGACTGACCTGACAAATTACCTAACTAGAAATAACGAACTATTAGCAAATAATTACATTAATTGAAAACTCATAATACTAATAATAACACGAGCTTCTTCTAAAGATGTGAAATTAACTATTTTAAGCTCATAGAACATAGAACTAATAATGAATATACTTCGGTTTTTTTAAGAACAAATCAAGTAATAAGATAGAATTTAACAACTGATATAAAGAAACTAGTTAATTAACCGATCAAATCAAATCTCGATATAGGGGTAGTCAAGAAAAAATGGTGCTAACAAATACAAAGGGTTTTGGGTTAATATTAGTGGGTGAGTCAATAAAATGGGTTGTTAGGATTAAAGGGGTTCACTAGGGGTTAATTATGAAGGTAGGCTTTTAGTGGAGTAAGTGGGTTAAAACCTAGGTGCCTTTATCATCTTAGTATATCAAATCAAAGGTGTGGTCTTGACATGTATAATTGTAACACCCCAAACCCGGTCAACACACCACGACCGAATCTGGCATGTCACAGAGTGAAAACGATTCGAAGAAAACAGGTTACCGATTTATTTTCGGTGAAAACTCTTCGATTGCTTGTGTTTTGGGGAAAACAGGTGTGTACTAGATTTCGGGTCTAGTACGTTAGATCTTGATCTTCGAGATTTAGTAGTCGCGTTAGTAACCAAGTGTGTAACTTACACACTTCATAATCGTTGTAAACTTGTTAATAACCTAAACTATGTTAAAAGCCAAAGCTGTGTAGATTTCGATATGATACCTTTATGGGTATGAGCAAGGATTTCGGGTAAGTCCGTTTTTGTTGAGATTACGGTACATGATTTCTGATGATAATATCTATGTATGTTCGATATATGTCTAATGATTAAGCATGATGGCATGATTTGTATGTGCATTGCATTATTGTAGGTGATATGAGAGGAGGGGGAAGATTGATATCTGTGACTTTGGGTCACCAGGTGGTTTAGCACCACCAGGTGGTTTGGTACCACGATTGATTTCGTGACTTTGGGTCACGAGAGGTTTGGCACCTCATAGCGACTCGTCCCGTGGTTTAGCACCACGGTGGGTTGGCCCCACATTTGATAAAACGGGATTGTCGCCATGTGATTTGGTATCACGGCGTGGGTTGGCCCCACATATGGATTATTCGTGACTTTGGGTCACCAAAGTGGTTTGGCACCACATTATTATTGATATCGGTGACTTTGGGTCACCAGTGGTTTGGCACCACCGGTGGTTTGGTACCACACGGGTAGAAAACGGAGTTGTGGATGGCTAGGTTTGGGTGCATGATGTGTTTGCTTGATTATGATTTGTGTAAGCATGTTGCAATAATCGGGAGGGGATTATGCATCGAGTCTTGGTGACTCACCTTCTCCCTTATCTTTTCAGTGATTCGTAGATCGCGGATGAGGAGCCGGGTGGACTCGAGGTGACCATGCGATAGTTGCTTCGGTTTTACATGGACATTTGATTTGGGTATTTTATTTTAGATTCTGGTTTCTATTTGGGTTTGTAACAATGCATTTAAATTATGTTTTGGATTATTTTATCTGCTTTGGATTTGGTTTTAAATATGACTAAGTAATTACTTGATTTGATTTAATAACCTGATAATCAAAGTTTTCAAACTAAGCTACGCAACGAGTTTTCTAAACTCTACCATCGGGTAATACAATTCACATGATTTCAAAGCAACTTAACATTTTCCACTATACATACATCGGTTTTCCCCAAACACAAGCAATCGAAGAGTTTTCACCAAAAATAAACCGATAACCTATTTTCTTCGAATCATTTTCACTCTGTGACATGCCAAATTCGGTCGTGGTGTGTTGACCGGGTTTGGGGTGTTACAATTTTGGTATCAGAGCCAAGTTCAACAGCTCGGCTGTGGGCCCGAGGCCCAAAATATTTTAAGATAAGGTTTCAAAGAGTTTTACTGGAAAATGTATGGTCTGAAATGCATGGCACCGAGTCTCCGGCACCAATCCGCCCAGGTAAGTACCCTTAACTGATGGTTGCATATGATTATGATTATGATGATATATGCTATGAACGGCTAGTGATAGTGGACTATCCTAGAGACTGGAACCTATATGACTCTGTGACTCGCGAAAACATAACTCTGTAAACTGTTCATAAGACTGTGCCTTAATAATAGTGGAATAAAGACTGACACATAAAACTTTTAAATCAGATAAGTCGAGGACGTTAGACATGAGCACTCGAGGTCGGGGTCGTGTCTGGCGTGGGCGCGGTCGTGGGTAGGATGATCGTGTATGCGAACCGTAGGATCCAGTCGAAAATCGGAGAATGAGATGCCACCGCCACCACCACCGGCTTTGGTGTTGAGTACCGAGATCGGGCGGGGATGATGCGATGATCGCGACGATCTTTGCGAGTTCTTGAGAGGGTGGCCGGAGTAGGTGGAGGCACGGGAGCTCGAAAATCTATATCCGGCGACTCAGAGCCAATGGGCCGAGGTATTCCGAGGTGTTTACGGTGTGGCACCCAATACGGTGAGTATTGGTTAGAGGCGACGGAGCGTATCATGGGCGACTTGGATCCGATCTGAAGAGAGAAACCGAAAGGGATAGTGTCGCTTCTTGGGATGAGTCATACCAGTGGTGGCTCCGATTCGGGATGGTGCTTGCGTGGATGATCTCACGTGGGACTATTTTAAGGCGACTACGGAAGAAGTATATTGGGTCGATTACATTGATGCGCAGTGAAAGGCGTTCTGAGGCTAGTGTCAGTCGAGGCGATAAGTCCGTAGCGAGCACGAGGCGAAATTCTTAAGGTTGAGCCAGGTATGCTCGAGGTATCGTGGCTACGAGCACGAGCGATGTGTCGAGTTCGAGGATGGGTTGAGGATGAGTGAGATTGCGATTGCTCCACAAAGCAGAGCGAGAGTTTGCCGTGTTAGTAGAAAAGGCTAAGATAGCCGAAGGGTAAAGGAATCTGTGAGGCAAAATCGGGACAGAATAGACATAAGAGAGGTTTTGGATCATGCAGGTGGTCGGTAATTCGCAGAAAAAGGGCTAGGCATGGTGGGCCAAATCAATTCGGGAGGTCTCATTCTCGCTAATCGAGGTCCAAATGCGATTATAATCGGTGTGGGGAAATCTCATTGGGGAGAATGTTGGATTGGTGGAAAAGGATGCTTTGAATGTGGCTCGTTGGATCATCGTGTGAGGATTGTCCATGGAAGTTAGCCAGATTCGATCCGAGGCAGTGGTCGTGCTCGGTTTAGGAATGAGGATCGCAACCGCGGAGAGGGGTCGTGGTTCTGGTAGAGGAGGTAATGGTTCTGGTCGGGGCCGCAGAGCACCGGGCGGAGGTCGCGAGCAACACCGAGGCGAGACAGCCTGGATTAGTATATGCGACAAAGGCGTCGAGAGGAGGGCGACGCGCTGGACATCATAACCGATGCGTTCTTAATCTTTGGATTGCCATATACTACTTTGATAGATGTGGGTTTGACGCATTCGTATGTTGCCGATAGCATAGTAGAGACCATGAACCTAGACTTTGAGACTACTTCTAGGAGATGACGATAATTAGCCCTCTAGGTCACTCTGTAGAGGTAAATAAGTCAGTATAGGGATGTACCCCTAGAACTCCAAGGGTAGTGTTTGTGGTGATCTGATGGAACCGCCGTTTGGGAGTTCGATCGATTCTTGGGATGGGCCGTTGGTGAAGTACCAAGCAAGTGCGGATTGCTTGCGATTAAGCGCATGGTTTTGAAAAAACGTTGAGGTGAAGAAGTGGTGATGATAGGTAATAGAAGAGATTATCCGTCCAATGTGGTGTCTGCTTTGAAAGCTGAGAAAATGGTCAGAAAGGGTTGTGAGGCTTTTATTGTTCATGTGTGTACCTTGGAGGCCAAGGAGTCAGCTGTAGAGAATGTCCGAACGGTGAAGGAATTTGTCGACGTATTTCCAGAAGAACTTCTGGGTCTGCCTCCGGATCGGGAAGTTGAATTTGGTATAGATCTATTACCTGGAACTGCGCCAGTGTCTATCGCCCCGTATAGGATGGCGCCGAAGGAATTGGTAGAGCTGAAAGCTCAGATTCAGGAGTTGTTGGACCGGGGTTTTATCCGGCCAAGTGTTTCGCCTTGGGGAGCGCCAGTGCTCTTTGTTAAGAAGAAAGATGGTACAATACAGATTTGTATAGACTACCGCCAATTGAATAAGCTGACGATCAAGAACAAGTATCCGTTGCCGAGGATAGACGACTTGTTTGATCAGCTTAAGGGGGCATCGATTTTCTCAAAGATTGATTTAAGGTTAGGGTATCATCAGCTAAAGGTGAAAGAGGTGATATCCACAAGGCGGCGTTTAGTACTCGGTATGGGCACTCACGAGTTTACGTAATGCCATTTGGGTTGACTAACGCGGCATTCATGGACATGATGAATCGGGTGTTCTAGCGCTTTTGGACCAGTTTGTCGTGGTGTTTATAGGCGACATTTTGGTGTACTCAAGGTGCGAGGAGGATCATGATGCGCATTTGCGGATAGTTTTGCAGTCATTCGAGGAGAAGCGATTATTTGCCAAGTTCGATAAAGTGCAAGTTACGGCTTAAAGAGGTGACTTTCTTGGGTCACGTGGTGTCGGTGAGGGGATTAGAGTGGATCTTCGCAAGATTGAGGCGATATTGGGTGAACCGCCTAAGTCGATGCGAAGTTCGGAGTTTTCTAGGTGCGCGAGATATTACCAAGATTTCTAGAGGATTTTCTCGATCGCAGCACCATTGACCAAGTTCTTGAGGAAAGGAGTTCCATTTGTGCAGTGCGAGAAGCAACAGGAAAGTTTTGACAAGTTGAAGAAGATTCTAAGCGAAGCTCCAGCTTTGATTCACTGAGGCGGGAAAGGAATTCACGGTCTCATTGTGATGCATCACATCTTGGCTTGGGATGTGTCTTGTCTGAGGAAGGGAAGGTAGTAGCATATGCGTCTCGGCAATTTGAGACCGCATGAGGTTAACTATCCGACGCATGACTTGGAATTAGTTGCGATGGTTTTCGCCACGAAAATATGAAGGCACTATTTGTACGGAGAGAAGTCGATAGTCTACACGGATCACAAGAGTCTGAAGTACCTTTTGACTCGTAAGGATTTGAACTTGAGGCAGTAGCAGATGGATTGAGCTATTGAAGGACTACGATTTGCTTCAATTGAGTATCATCCGGGCAAGGCTAATGTGGTAGTAGACGCGTTGAGCCGTAAGGTAGTGTCGGATCTGAGAGCGATGTTTGTCCATCTTAGCTTGTATGACGACGGGATTCTATTGGCGAGTGCGCGTAAAGCCGACTTGGGTAGAAGCGATTAAGGAGAAACAGTTAGTGGATGAAGGTTTGAATGCTCGGAGGTTGCAAGTTCAGAATGGTGGGTTGGAAGGTTACAGCTTGTCGAGTGGCGGAGTACTTTGTTTTCAAGGGAAAGCTTGTATGCGAAGGACGTCGAGTTAAGGCGAGGGATTCTTCAGACGCACATAGCGGCCCATACGCTATGCATTCCGAGAGTAGCAAGATGTCACCGGAATTTGTGAGAGCGATTTTGGTGGCAGTGCGAAAGCGGAAATGCGAGAGTTTGTGGGTAAATGTCGGCGTGTCGATAAGTCAAGGCTGAACATCGATTGCCGTCGAGTTTACTTCAGGTGAAGATTCCACGATGGAAGTGGGAAAGGATTACCATAGACTTTGTCGATGGGCTACCCCTTACGCCTAGTAAGAAGGACTCGATCACAGGTAATTGTGGACCGTTTGACGAAATCAACTCATTTCATACCGGTAAGGGTTGATTACTCGCTTGAAGTTAGCTAAGTTGTATGTGGCAGCGATAGTGAGGTTGCCGCGGTGTGCGGTGTCGATTATCTCGGATAGGGATCCCGATTCACGTCAAGGTTACGAAAGCATTGCATCGGGCGTTGGAGTGCAGCGGTTGGATTTTAGTCGTCATTTCATCCATGAGTGACGGACCCAATCGGAAAAGGTTATCTGATTTTGGAAGATATGTTGAGAGGTCGTGTTTTGGATTTGAGGTAGGCGGGGAAGAATTTCTACCGTTAAGTGAGTTTGCATACAACAATAGTTACCAGGCAAGCATTAAGATGGCACCATATGAGGCGTTGTATGGTAGGAAGTGTCGTACACCTACATGCTTGGGACGAGAGTTGGGTGAGCGTCGGATGTTGGGTCCAGAGTTGGTTCTGGCGAGGATAAGGTCAAGTTGATTCGAGCTCGTCTAAAGAAAGCTTGGACCGCAGGCGAAGTCCTACGCCGATCTTAAGCGGAGAGATATAGAGTTTACCGTGGGAGACAAGGTCTTTTGAAAGTCTCACCGTGGAAGAAAGTCTTTGAGATTTGGAAGAAAAGGCAAGCTAAGTCCAAGGTTCATTGGCCCGTATAAGGTGTTGAGGCGAGTGGGACCGGTGGCTTATCACCGAGTTGCCGCCGGATCTGAGTCGGATACGATGTGTTCCACGTTTCCATGCTTAGCGTTACCGTTCGAGATCCATCGCATGTTGTATCGGTGGAGAAATTGAGGTGAGCCCAGATTTGACCATGGAAGAGGAACGGTGCGATTCTAGACCGAGATGTGAAGGTTTTGTGCAAGAAGTCGGTTCCATTAGTAAAGGTGTTATGGCGGAACCATGGCGTGGAAGAAGCTACGTGGGAACCAGAGGATGTGATGAGACAACAATACCTCAACTCTTTTCACCGAGTAATTTCAAGGCGAAAATTATTTTTAAGGGGGTAGAAGCGTAACATCCTTAAATAGGGGCTATGATGTTTGAACTGTTTGCATGTGTATGGCTTGGTTGTGATATTAGGTGAGGTGTTTTAGGGTCTAGGGAGAAGCCAAGGGTAGGCCCGAACTATAGGAAAATTTTTATTTTTAAGCTTTGGTTAAGGGAGTTTGAAGGAGCTAGGGGTTAAGAATATTTTGTGGTAAACTTTCGCACAAGAATTTCCTTGGTAAAGTGGCAGGAGCGCCACTTAGGGCCTTGAGCGATGGCGCCACAAGCGGGGAAGGAGAGCTTGGGTTGAGTGCGAAATCCCTTCTTTGCTAATTCTTTTGGCCTTGAGAGAGGGAAGAGTTGTGCTCACTCAAACTCGATGGATAAGCTGTTGAACAAGTCAACAGATTTAAGCGGGTGGAGAAGAGAGAATTTAGGAGTTTGAACAATTCAAACTCATTTGAGCAGTGGTCGAGAGAGATTTGAGAGTTTTGCGAAATTTGAACTTGTTTGTGGAGGAGTAATCGGTTGGGAGTCTAGAAGGGGAAGTGTCGTTTCTCCATAGTCAGGCTAGGTGACATTTTCGGCTAAGTCTGGCATCAGTGCATTCGGTTGTGAGCCAAAGCCGAAACCCCCTTAGTCTTGTCGATTTTTCTCCCTTAATGCATCATTTAAAACAAAAGCCGAAATCCCTTTTGCACCTGTCGAATTCTCTTTGAAGCACCTAGCCGAATGCCCATCTAAGCTTCCTTAGTGCCATTTCTTTTTCTTCTTATTCTCAAGGTGCTTAGCCGAATTTACTTGGAACCAATTGAGCTCTCTCTCTTTCTTCTTTGAACCGAAACCCCTTTGGCCGAATCTCTTCAAGGCCGAATCCCTTTCACTTCTTTTTCTCTTTTCTTTCATATTTGTTCAAAACCCCATCAACATCTCTTCTTCTCAAATCGACAACCTTCTTTTCTCTTCATTCTCTCTTGTGTCGAAAGTCCATCAATCTTCTCTTGATTCTTTGCAAAGCCGAATCTCTTTTGCTTTTCTTTCAAAAGCCATAGCCGAAACTCCTTTGATTGTTCCACCACCATTGCTGAAATCTCCCTTTACTCTTCTCTTCTTATTCCAACACTTTGGCTGAATATCAATCAAGGGTAGATCTCTTTGGTCTTCTTCTCTAATCGGTTTTGGAGTGGGTAAGTGTTCTTGGCCGAATCTTTTCTATTTTCTTCTTCTTTTCTCTGTCGACTTACATAGAACCAAAAGCCGAATTTCAGCATTTGTTTTGGTTCTCATTCATCTGTGAAATCGGTTTCTCCTAGGTTCTTCGGGTTTAGAAGCAGTGGATCGTGGTCATCTACTTTCTCTGCCAATCGGTTTCGTTAGGACTGTGGTAAGGTCTCATGCCGATTCATTCTTTCCCTTATTCTTTTGAAAAGCCGAAGGCTATTGCTTTATGTGGTTGAATGTTGGCCGATTGTAGGGGAAGGCTGAGATCTCGCATATCTCGGGTTGTGGCTAGTATTCGAAAAGCGTTAAGGTAAGGAGGGTTGCTAGATGCGTTAACTTTTCGGGATTTACAAGTGAGCCGAATAGCTTTTGCTAATGATCTTGGTTTTAGCCGAATGTAGGAAAGGGGGGATCTAGTACATTAGATCTTGATCTTCGGGATTCAGTAGTCGCGTTAGTAACCAGGTGTGTAACTTACACACTTCATAATCATTGTAAACTTGTTAATAACCTAAACTATGTTAAAAGCCGAAACTGTGTAGATTTCGATATGATACCTTTATGGGTATGAGCAAGGATTTCGGGTAAGTCCGTTTTGTTGAGATTACGGTACATGATTTCTGATGATAATATATATGTATGTTCAATATATGTCTAATGATTAAGCATGATGGCATGTTTTGTATGTGCATTACATTATTGTGGGTGATATGAGAGGAGGGGGAAGATTGATATCTGTGACTTTGGGTCACCAGTGGTTTGGCACCACCAGTGGTTTGGTACCACAGTTGATTTCGTGACTTTAGGTCACCGGGTTTGGGGTGTTACAATAATAGATGCAAGTTCTAGAATAACAAATCAGTGTTGACACTCTCACAATCAATAAAGTGAGCAAGAAAAAGAATATATGCTCTATAAGGCTCAAAATCTCGCAAAAATTATGGGCTTTTTGACATCAACCTTGTAAATTTCAAATTTCAAGGTAATAACAAGATTCAGGTAAACAACTAAAAAAAAATTTAATTACGGAAAATAGACTTATTGTAACAACCCAATTACGACCCTAATCGGAACGGTGGTTTCGGGACCACGAATCCGAATTTCAAAAATGTTTTAATTATTATTTTGATATCAATGTTGTGTGATTAAGCATATGTTATAATATCGTAGGTTAATTCGGGTGTTTTAATGAATTTTTTTTAAGTGAAGGATTAAAATGGAACAAATATGAAAGATAACTATATTGAGATTGGGAGGGCTTAATTGAATTGTCCTTTTTGCATGTAGGTTTTGCATGGTAAATTGTCCCAAATTGAAATAAGTGGACGGCATCATGATGGATGCATATATATTAAATTTATTTTTTTTAGTTAGTGGTACTAAATTTACATTTTATAATTGAATAAAATAAGTAAATTAAATCATAAAACAAGTAGTGGAGGGTCATCTCCTACCTTTTGTCTTTGAATGCCGAAATTTGGAAGGAAGAAAAGATAAGTTTAAGCTTTATCATTCGGTTCTTGCATGTTCCCATAAGGTTAGCTTTTGAACTTCATTTTCTTAAATTCTTGCATTTTTAAGTTCTTTTCTTTGAGTATTACCGAACCCATGTCAAAGATTTTGAGATTTGGGCATGCTATAGGTTCGGCTATTGGTGAATAAATTTGGGTTTGCTATGCTTGATGAATGGATATAACTTATGTTTAAACTCAATATGTTTTGAGTAGGAATTTTTAAATGAGATGAACAACAGTGGTATTAAACTTGTTAAATAATTAGTATGAATTTATATGGTTATTAGGTAGGTTCGGCTATGAGGAAGGAATGTGCTATTATATGCAAAATTGGGAGAAATTTTAGGTTTGGATTAAATTGAGTATTATATGGAACTTTAATGAGCTAGGGAAACAATCGGCCTTAACTAATTAGTGAATAAATTGGCATGATTTGAATGATTATAAACTTTGTATATAATTTTTGTAATATGTGAAATATCAAGGGCCAATTGATAAATTTGTCCCTTATTCGTTTATGGCTAAATCGAGTAGAAAAGTATTGAATGAGCTCAAATTTAAATTTTGTTTAGATCAAGTTCCTAAGGAAAAAGGGTTGGATAAAGGAAAAGCGGGGTTGAACGAGTAATCGAGAAGTTTATTCATTCCATCCTAGGTAAGATTTAAGAAACCGAGTTGAATGAAATTTTATGGTTACAATGCAACTCCTTATATCAAAAGATAGGTACGTTACTTATATATATATATATATGAAATATTTGAATGAGCTATGGCGTTGATCAACTTTTGGCCGAATGAAATTATTAATAGTTAAATCGAGTATGTGGATGTAAGTTCGAAATGCGATGATGTCAATTGAAGAGATTGAATGCTCGATGAATAAGATGGCCGAATGTAATGTAGCTTGGGATAGAGAACATTATAGTTATACTTTTCCGTAAGTAATTATACTTGATATGATGTGATGATATTTAAATTATTGGTGAATGATATGTTAAGAGAAATGATAGTAACGGCTCTTAGTGAGCGATACGTTACGAGGGACGTAAGTAATGGCTCTTAGTGAGCGACACGTTATGAAAAATATTAGTAACGACTCTTAGTGAGCGATACGTTACGAGAGATGAAAAGTAACGACTCTATGTGAGCGGTACGTTACTAAAACAGAAAAGTACGTGTGTAACATCAATAGTTGTACGTAAATGGTGAAATAAAAAGGGGTAAGTAATTTGAGGTATGTATTATGCTTATCATCTTGGAAAATTATAACTTGGAATGTGAGTATAAGCTTCGATGAGTAAATGATTTTATGTGCATTATACTATATAAAATAGGGGTATATAGAAATGAGTATAAGTGTATATATATATATTACATTGAAGTTTACTGTGGAAATTGGGTAATTCGGTGAGATAATGATGAATGCAAATAGTTGATTTGCTTCGAAATATGTATGAGTTATTTAAATCTTACTAAGCTGTAAAAGCTTACTTTTCTCTCGGTTGTTTTGCATTGTAGACCTCTTTTTGGATGCTTGACTCGTGTTTGGGATCATTTTGGAAGCTCATTACACTATTATCAATCTTGGTATCTCCTTAAATACGAAGCTTTTGAGAATTATGGCATGTATAGGCTGCATCACTTTTGATTTGTTTTTCCAAGGGTGTGTATATGTATAAACCATGCGAAAATGGCTATGCCTTATGTTTGAGTTGGATTGATCATGTTTTAAATATGGACTTTTTATTTGAGTACATTATTATAATTATTAAAAATCCTAGTTGAAAGTTATTCCATAAGATGTTATATGTGAATGGTCGAGTTCATAGGTTTGGATGAAAATGGTATAAGACTTTGAGTTGATAAAACGTTGTGGTATAATTATTGGAATGTGCAAATTTGCTAGATATGAATCGAATTGGTCATATTTCTATGTATGTGATTATCACAATAATATATGTTAATGAGCAATTTAATGTATACGTGTTTATAGATATTTAACCATGATTTTTTTAGTTGAAAGCTTAAATTCTTCTTTTGAATTATATATATATATGTACTTTATTCGGCCATGTGTTGTATATGGTTCATTCATAGATGTAATATCTTGATAAGATGTGCTTAACAAAGAATAATTACTCATATTTATGCGTACGTAATGAGCATAGCCGAATGTATTAGGATTTTTTGAGACAAATGAGTTGGCTTGATGTTTTTATTTTATGGTATTATTGATTGTGAGATAAATAGATGAAACAATGATTTATGTGAATATGAATTTGAAAAGATTAATAGTAATGTATATGTTCAACAATTATATATATGTATATGTGTTTGAATGTATGGATGTTAATAGCAAGGGAATAAATGAGTATAAGTACATTACCAATTCGGCTTTTACTTGAGAATGGCCTAGTGGTTAGTGAATTATAAGTTGTTTATAGTTAGTCCTTAGTAAATGTTTAGTATTGATGAGATATGCATGACTTTTCGTGGACAGTATAATTGATACATAATTATCGTGGTAATAGCATTTATCTAGTAAAATGACTTGTGTTTAATTTAGTAATGCCCGTAACCCTAATCCGGCGATGGATACGGGTTAAGGGTGTTACATTTGATTGGTATCAGAGCTACGGTTTAGTCGGTTCTCGGACTAACGTAGCGTTTGTGAGTCTAACTATACATGCCATATTTTATAAGGTGATAGTGTGATGACTTCTGACAGTGAAATGTGTTTATTTCTTATATAGTAATGGATCCTGATCCCGAGCGAGCTATAGCCGATAATGTCGAGAGTGTGGAGCCCATTTCCACGCAGGGGACCGTGCCCGAGGAATCTCGACCGGCTACGAGTAATCCTGATGAGGGGGCTAGAAATGCTTTCTATAGTATGATGAACGATTGGTTCAGTCATTACATACGAACCAATCCAACCTGTTCAACCACCCCAAAAATCAAATGTACCCCGTAGTGCGGTGGTACCCCCTATTGCCAATCCTGAAAGAATAAATAAGCCTCCTGTTGATCGCATTAGAAAACACGGAGCTCAAGAAATCAGAGCCGAGGATGATGACGATGCTGAGAGAGCCGAATTTTGGCTCGATAATACTGTTCGTGTTTTCGACGGTATCGCCCCTTTTTGATGAGTGTTTGAAGTGTGCCATATCATTGTTACGAAATTCAACCTACTATTGGTGGAATACACTCGTGTCAGTTGTTCTGAAAGAAAGGGTTACTTGGGACTTCTTTCAGACGGAATTTCGTAAGAAGTATATAAGCCAGCGTTTCATTGATTCTAAGCGTATAGAATTTCTCGAGCTCAAACAGGGTCGTATGACCGTATCTGAATACGAGCGCAAGTTTGTGCGACTTAGTCGCTACGCTCGTGAGTGTGTATCGTCAGAGGTTGCTATGTGCCGAAGATTTGAAGACGGTTTAAACGAAGACATAAAGCTTCTAGTTGGTATTCTTGAAATCAATGAGTTCGTTGTGTTAGTTGAACGAGCTTGTAAAGCTGAAGAATTGGGAAAAGAAAAATGGAAAGCTGAGCTTGAATCTAAAGATTTTTGAAAGAGATCTGCGAGTAAATTTTCGCAGATGGCAACAAAGAAGTTCAGAAATGACAGTAGTCGATCCAAACCTAACACCGGGATTTCTATACGAGAACGACCACCAGTGAGTTCTCGGGGTACATCTGTTGCTAGTGTTGGCAATGCAGAATCGAGCAAACCGGAGTGTCAGCAGTGTGGCAGACAACATTCTAGAGAGTGCTGGGGTAAATCTATTTCTCCCACTTGTTATAAGTGTGGCTCGCAAGACCATTTTATTCGGGATTGCCCGGAGACCGCTGAAAAGGGTACTGCTCAGAGTGCGAGACTGAGCAGCACTACAACTAGAGGCAGATCATCTCGTTTTGGGGGAGATAGGAGTAGTGCACAGAGGGGGGCTTCAAATGTGGTTGTTCGATCGGACGCTCGTGTACCGGCTAGAGCTTATGCTAATCGTACCAGAGAGGAGGCCTCATCTCCAGATGTCATTACCGGTATTTTCACTCTCTTTGATACTAGTGTAATTGCTTTGATTGATCCTGGCTCAACTCATTCATATGTGTGTGAAACATTAGCAACCAGTAAGACTCTACCTGTTGAGTCTACTAAATTTGTGATTCGGGTTTCAAATCCCCTGGGTCGATGTGTATTAGTTGATAAAGTATGCAAGAACTGCCCATTAATGATTCGAGACATGTGTTTCTGGTGATCGATGCTACTACCTTCGATGAGTTTGATATTATTCTCGGTATGGATTGGTTGTGATTCCACGATCGATGAGTTAATTGCAGACGAAAGATCATTGATTTAAGATGCCAGAATAATGAGAGAATCCGAATTGAGTCTGCGGATTTGAGTGGACCACCTTCAGTGATATCTTCGATGATGGCCCGACAGTATCTGAGGAAGGGTTGTGAAGCCTACCTTGCATATATGATTGATAGTAATGTAACTGAAAAGAAGATTGAATCGGTACAGGTTGTTAATGAATATCCTGATATGTTCCCAGAGGAATTACCGGGTTTACCACCCGTTCGCGAGGTAGAGTTTGGTATTGAGCTAGTGCCCGGGACCATTCCGATTTCGATAGCTCTGTACAAAATGGCACCGACCGAATTAAAAGAATTGAAGGCTCAGTTGCAAGAATTGACAGATAGAGGTTTCGCTCGATCGAGTTTCTCTTCTTGGGGTGCGCCCGTTTTATTTGTGAAAAAGAAAGACGGAACATTGAGAATGTGTATTGACTATCGACAGCTCAATAAGGTGACCGTAAAGAACAAATACCCGTTACCACATATCGACGATTTATTTGATCAACTTAAGGGAGCTTCAGTGTTCTCGAAAATTGATTTGAGGTCGGGATATTATCAGCTGCGAGTTAGAGAATCGGATGTACCAAAGACTGCTTGTAACATCCCAAATTTAGGCCTAGAAGAATTGGGCCCAATGGGCCTTGGGAATGGGAGCGTCTAAAATTTTTGAGATATAAGTATCACTTAGAATATTATTAAGATAGTATCGGGATTAATTGAAGCCTTAGAGTTAGGGGTGACCTTAGGGAAAAATTTACTTTTCTCACTTAGTGGACCCTAGTCCCAGACATGAGGCCTCATAAGCAGATTAAGAGAAGAGAGGACACAAATGGGCTTGTAGTCCAGTGGAAAGTGGCGTCATATAGGGGATATGAGGTGGCGTGTTAAGCAATTAAGGAGGTCCAAGGTTCGAGGCCTAGGAAGGGAAAATTAAGGAGTTTTATTTTTGTGCCTGGACAAAAGGAGTTGGCGTTGGAGGGGACTCTAAAAGGGAGTGTTCATGAGAGAAAATTAAGGAAGGGATAAAGGAGCTTATCTTAGATAAAATTTAGGATGAGATTGAGGAGTTATCAGGGATAAAAGTTAGGAGCTGAGAAGTGTGAAGAGTTGGTGCCGTTGTGGGAAGTGGGAAGTGTATAAATTCGGCTTAGGAGGGTAAATGAGTGCCGTTTTTGGGTCTTTTAGGGGGTATTACGAATTTTCATTGAGGCTTTTGGCATTTGGAGAGTTTTGCAAATAAGTTAGTCTTTCTTTTCTTTACCGAATATCCTGTAGTTACCCTCACACAAGCACATTTGATCTTTTCTTTTCTCCCCCTCATTACTGTTTCTTACATTGCCGAATTCTTCCATTCTTTGAAAAACCATCATTCCTTTTTGCTGAATTCTCTCTTAGCCAAACTTTTCTATTGCCGAATTACCATCATCTTCTCTTGCCGAAATCCCACATTAGTGCCGAATCTTTGTTGTTTTTCTCTATCACAAATCAGTTGGTATCTACTCTCAGTCAGGGTTAAAAGCCGAATCTCGTTTGGTAGGCTGCAGGATCTAAGGTTCGATTCGGGTAAGGTTCAGAGATCGCTAGCGTGGTAGGATCATTAGCAAGGATCTAGGGTACACTTGTGATTAGCAGCTAAGGAAGGGCCATTAGAACCCGGGGGCACACGGTAAGGTTACGGTAAGGTTTCGGCTTTTGAGTAAATATTTTTGATTAAGTATGAGTGGTTGATTGAACGTTGGTTGGTTGTAGGATCAAGGCTAAGGATAGGATAGCACGTCGCAGTGATCAGGTGTGTACAAACACTACACACACGATATCGGCAATGCCGAAAAGCTGAAAAGATGAAAGTGGCTAAACGGGCCCGGTGGGCCCTGAGGCTAAGTTTGATGAAATTGGTTGGTTTGGTCATACGTATTAAGTTAGTCACGCATGTTACATGATTTGGAATTGTTTTGGGCCTAGTAGGCCATATGAATGATATTTGGGCCTAATGGGCCGTAAGGCTGTAATATGGGCTTTATGGGGAACGTAGACAAGTATGCTAGGGTTTAATGGACCTTAGGCCTAGTTCTGAACAACTTTTAAATCACATAAAACTTAATCTAATAATCAAACATGTCTGTGGACAAGTCGATTAGTTAGAGTGTGGTAACCGACATATGCATGTCTAGGATTGGATCTAGTGAGAGCTTGGTACTTAAGCGGTCCTAGTGACCCACCTCCTCTTTTCTGAGATCCTACCTGGTGCATAGTGTTTGTTCACTTTAACCGCGAGGACTTGTTTATGGGCCAAAGTTTATAACTAAAACCCGAGAGGGACTAAAATACCCTTATATTGGAAAATTACTAAAATACCCTTATATTGGAAAATTACTAAAATACCCTTATATTAGAAAATTACTAAAATACCCTTATGTTGGAAAATTATTAAAATACCCTTATATTGTAAAATTACTAAAATACCCTTATATTTTAAAATTACTAAAATACCCCTGTTTGTAAAATTACCAAGATACCCCTAATTTGCCAAATTACCAAAATACCCACTGCATTTGCAGTAGAATTACGAAAATACCTCAGGTAGTGAAATGACGAAAATACCCTATATGTTGAATATGGGTTTGTGGATGTTACTTTTGTGTTTGATGCATTCATATGATATTCTGCTTAGGATGCATATGGGTGGGAATTATGGTACGGAGGAAGATTTAAGGATCGCATAGCCGTATGGTATGGATTTGGGATTGCATAGCCGTATGGTATGGATCCACCGCAGGCTTTTTAGCCACCGAGCAGCCATGCTGCACCGATAATGTTACCGAAGGCTGTGTGCCATTAATATGGGCTTCGTACCGTAATTATGGGCTCTGTGCCAATACCAAAGGCTTCGTGCCGTAATTATGGGCTTTGTGCCAATACCGAAGGCTTTGTGCTGTTATTATGGCTTTGGGCCAATCATATTTACCGTGGCTATGTGCCTAACATATATATATATATATTGATGACTCTGTGTCAATATTTGAGGATCGCATGGCCGTATGGTATGGATCCACCGGAGGCTTTAAGCCCAATATATGATTAGCAGCTTTGCTGCAACGTTCAGTAGTACCGCAACCGGGCTACCCATGGTGTGTAGCGGAGGGGTGGGTCGAGCTAGAATTCCCCACAAGAGTCATAAGGTTGGAAGGGAAATGGTGTGTTTAGCGGATGGATTTTTGGGGTGGGTTTTGCATTATCTGTTTATAAATGATACGAGATGATATGATATGAGGTCATTGTGGGCTAAGGCCCAAGACCACCGATTTTGTTAGGGCTTAGGCCCAATGTAAATATTTTTATGTGATTTGATTGCCAAGGGTTGTACACACTGAGTTTCGAAACTCACACCCTTAATTTTAAATGTTTCAGGTAATCCTGAATAGGCGGCTCGACAAGGGAGAGGACTCGGAGATGGCCACACTACAAGTTGTTCAAATGTTTTAATTTATTCAAATGATTCTGTTTAAATACTTTGTTTTTTCATTGGATTGTAATAAGGCCATGTAACTCCTATTTGACTTTGAATTTTGGGTTTATTATTATTGTTGTTTCAACTGCCCACTTAAGAAATTTCATAAAGTTATTAAAGTGTTAATATGGTTTTTGAAATAATCTTTGTTTTGGGCTTTTGGGCCTTAAATTGTTAAATGATAAAATCGTTTTGAATTATGCCTTTAATGTGACATTCCGGATTCGGGCCTAACTTCTAGGCCGGGTTTGGGGTGTTACACTACTTTTCGGAAAAGATATGGTCACTATGAATTCTTAGTGATGCCGTTTGAGCTCACTAACGCCCCAGCAGTTTTTATGGACTTGATGAATCGGGTATTCAGGCAGTATCTAGATCGGTTTGTGGTTGTTTTTATAGATGACATACTAATCTATTCGCGAGATGAAATCGAACATGCTGAGCATTTGAGGTTGGTGTTGTAGATTTTGCGTGATAAGCAATTGTACGCAAAATTTAGCAAGTGTGAGTTCTGGTTGAGTGAAGTTAGTTTTCTTGGACATGTTGTTTTAGCGTCGGGTATTAGGGTTGACCCGGGTAAAGTTTCAGCAATACTTGATTGGAAACCTCCTCGAAATGTTTCGGAGGTTCGTAGCTTTTTGGGGCTAGCCGGATATTACAGACGCTTCGTGAAAGGGTTTTCTATGATAGCATCTCCTATGACAAAGCTACTTCAAAAAGATGTAAAATTTGAGTGGTCGGAAAAGTGTCAGAAGAGTTTTAATCAAGTAAGACCTTGTTAACGGAGGCTCTGGTACTCGTTCAGCCAAAATCGGGTAAGGAGTTTGTTGTTTTCAGCGATGCATCTTTAAATGGGCTGGGTTGTGTATTGATGCAAGAAGGTAAAGTCGTAGCCTATGCTTCGAGACAGTTGAAACCGCACGAGAGAAATTACCCGACTCATGATCTTGAATTGGCTGCTATAGTCTTTGCTTTGAAGATATGGTGTCACTATTTATTCGGTGAGAAATGTCACATCTATTCGGATCATAAGAGTCTAAAGTATTTAATGACTCAGAGGGACTTGAATTTGAGACAGCGACGGTGGTTAGAGTTGTTGAAAGATTATGAGCTCGTGATTGATTATCACCCGGGAAAGGCTAACGTTGTTGCAGATGCTTTAAGTCGGAAATCATTATTTGCTCTTCGTGCGTTGAACGCACATATGGCTATGTCTGGTGATGGTTCGATAGTAGCCGAATTAAAAGCAAGACCGATGTTTATTCAACAAGTTAGCGATGCCCAGAAAGTTGACGAAGATTCGTTGGCAAAATGAGTTCAGTGTGAAAGTAACGTTGAATCAGAGTTTCGAATTGATGAGAATGACTATCTGAAATTCAAAGGCCGATTATGTGTTCCGAGGAATGTGGAATTGATTCAGATGATATTGAATGAGGCTCATAATAGTCGATTATCTGTACATTCGGGTAGCACGAAAATGTATAATGATTTGAAACAGTTCTATTGGTGGCCTGGTATGAAACGGGACATATCTGAATTTGTATCGAAGTGCTTAGTTTGTCAGCAAGTGAAAGCCGAGCATCAAGTTCCATCAGGACTACTTCAACCGATTATGATACCAGAATGGAAGTGGGATCGTGTTACGATGGATTTTGTATCGGGTTTGCCTTTGACATCAAATAAGAAAGATTCAATATGGGTTATAGTAGATAGATTGACAAAATCGGCCCATTTCATCCCAGTACGTACGGATTTCTCACTCGATAAATTAGCCGAGTTGTACTTATCACAAATTGTACTGTTGCACAGAGTACCTGTTTCTATTGTATCGGATAGAGATCTGAGATTCACATCGCGGTTTTAGAAGAAACTGCAAGATGCTTTAGGTACTAAGTTACATTTCAGTACGGCTTTTCACCCTCAGTCGGATGGTCAGTCCGAGCGTATTATCCAAATACTCGAGGATATGTTGAGATGTTACGTTCTTGAGTTTGAGGGTACGTGGGAACGATACTTGCCTTTGATTGAATTTGAGTATAATAATAGCTTTCAATCCAGTATCAAAATGGCCCCCTACAAAGCTTTGTACGGTCGTAAATTTCGTACGCCTTTGTACTGGACCGAACTCAGTGAGAATAAGATACTCGGGGTTGATTTGATTAAAGAAACTAAACAGAAGGTGACGGTAATTCGTAATAGTTTGAAAGCGGCATCGGATCGTCAAAAGTCTTACGCAGATTTGAAACGTAAGGATATTGAGTTCCAGATTGGAGATCGAGTGTTTTTAAAAGTTTCCCCGTGGAAGAAAATATTTAGATTTGGTCGTAAAGGAAAGTTGAGTCCGAGATTTATTGGGCCGTATGAGGTTATTGAGCGTATCGGGCCGGTGGTGTACAGATTGAGGTTACCATCTGAGTTAGACAAGATCCATAATGTTTTCCACGTGTCGATGCTTAGAAGATATAGATCCGACCCTTCTCACGTGATTAGTCCATCAGAAATCGAGATTCAACCCGATTTGACTTATGAAGAAGAACCAATTCGCATCTTAGCTCATGAAGTGAAAGAGTTGTGAAATAAGAAAATATCGTTGGTTAAAGTATTATGGCATAAGCACGGAATAGAAGAAGCAACTTGGGAAACCGAGGATTCAATGAAAGAACGTTATCCACACTTATTTACGGGTAAGATTTTCGAGGACGAAAATTACTTTAGGGGGAAGGAGTTGTAACAGCCCAATTACGACCCTAATCGGAACGGTGGTTTCGAGACCACGAATCCGAATTTCAGAAATGTTTTAATTATTATTTTGATATCAATGTTGTGTGATTAAGCATATGTTATAATATCGTAGGTTAATTCGGGTGTTTTAATGAATTTTTTTAAGTGAAGGATTAAAATGGAACAAATATGAAAGATAACTATATTGAGATTGGGAGGGCTTAATTGAATTGTCCTTTTTGCATGTAGGTTTTGCATGGTAAATTGTCCCAAATTGAAATAAGTGGACAGCATCATGATGGATGCATATATATTAAATTTTTTTTTTTAGTTAGTGGTATTAAATTTACATTTTATAATTAAATAAAATAAGTAAATTAAATCATAAAACAAGTAGTGAAGGGTCATCTCCTACCTTTAGTCTTTGAATGCCGAAATTTGGAAGGAAGAAAAGAGAAGTTTAAGCTTTATCATTCGGTTCTTGCATGTTCCCATAAGGTTAGCTTTTGAACTTCATTTTCTTAAATTCTTGCATTTTTAAGTTCTTTTCTTTGAGTATTACCGAACCCATGTCAAAGATTTTGAGATTTGGGCATGCTATAGGTTCGGCTATTGGTGAATAAATTTCGGTTTGCTATGCTTGATGAATGGATATAACGTATGTTTAAACTCAATATGTTTTGAGTAGGAATTTTTAAAAGAGATGAACAATAGTGGTATTAAACTTGTTAAATAATTAGTATGAATTTATATGGTTATTAGGTAGGTTCGGCTATGAGGAAGGAATGTGCTATTATATGTAAAATTGGGAGAAATTTTAGGTTTGGATTAAATTGAGTATTATATGGAACTTTAATGAGCTAGGGAAACAATCGGCCTTAACTAATTAGTGAATAAATTGGCATGATTTCGAATGATTATAAACTTTGTATATAATTTTGTAATATGTGAAATATCAAGGACGAATTGATAAATTTGTCCCTTATTCGTTTATGGCTAAATCGAGTAGAAAAGTATTGAATGAGCTCAAATTTAAATTTTGTTTAGATCAAGTTCCTAAGGAAAAAGGGTTGGGTAAAGGAAAAGCGGGGTTGAACGAGTAATCGAGAAGTTTATTCATTCCATCCGAGGTAAGATTTAAGAAACCGAGTTGGATGAAATTTTATGGTTACAATGCAACTCCTTATATCAAAAGATAGGTACGTTACTTATATATATATATATGAAATATTTGAATGAGCTATGGCGTTGATCAACTTTTGGCCGAATGAAATTATTAATAGCTAAATCGAGTATGTGGATGTAAGTCTGAAATGCGGTGATGTCAATTGAAGAGATTGAATGCTCGATGAATAAGATGGCCGAATGTAATGTAGCTTGGGATAGAGAACATTATAGTTATACTTTTCTGTAAGTAATTATACTTGATATGATGTGATGATATTTAAATTATTGGTGAATGATATGTTAAGAGAAATGATAGTAACGACTCTTAGTGAGCGATACGTTACGAGGGACGTAAGTAACGGCTCTTAGTGAGCGACACGTTACGAAAAATATTAGTAACGACTCTTAGTGAGTGATACGTTACGAGAGATGAAAGGTAACGGCTCTATGTGAGCGGTACGTTACTTAAACAGAAAAGTACGTGTGTAACATCAATAGTTGTACGTAAATGGTGAAATAAAAAGGGGTAAGTAATTTGAGGTATGTATTATGCTTATCATCTTGGAAAATTATAACTTGGAATGTGAGTATAAGCTTCGATGAGTAAATGATTTTATGTGCATTATACTGTATAAAATAGGGGTATATAGAAATGAGTATAAGTGTATATATATATATTGCATTGAAGTTTACTGTGGAAATTGGGTAATTCGGTGAGATAATGATGAATGCAAATAGTTGATTTGCTTCGATATATGTATGAGTTATTTAAATCTTACTAAGCTATAAAAGCTTACTTTTCTCTCGGTTGTTTTGCATTGTAGACCTCTTTTTGGATGCTTGACTCGTGTTTGGGATCATTTTGGAAGCTCATTACACTATCATCAATCTTGGTATCTCCTTAAATACGAAGCTTTTGAGAATTATGGCATGTATAGGCTACATCACTTTTGAATTGTTTTTCCAAGGGTGTGTATATGTATAAACCATGCGAAAATGGCTATGCCTTATGTTTGAGTTGGATTGATCATGTTTTAAATATGGACTTTTTATTTGAGTACATTATTATAATTATTAAAAATCCTAGTTGAAAGTTATTCCATAAGATGTTATATGTGAATGGTCGAGTTCATAGGTTTGGTTGAAAATGGTATAAGACTTTGAGTTGATAAAACGTTGTGGTATAATTATTGGAATGTGCAAATTTGCTAGATATGAATCGAATAGGTCACATTTCTATGTATGTGATTATCACAGTAATATATGTTAATGAGCAATTTAATGTATACGTGTTCATAGATATTTAACCATGATTTCTTTAGTTGAAAGCTTAAATTCTTCTTTTGAATTATATATATATATGTACTTTATTCGGCCATGTGTTATATATGGTTCATTCATAGATGTAATATCTTGATACGATGTGCTTAACAAAGAATAATTACTCATATTTATGCGTACGTAATGAGCATAGCCGAATGTATTTGGATATTTTTGAGACAAATGAGTTGGCTTGATGTTTTTATTTTATGGTATTATTGATTGTGAGATAAATAGATGAAACAATGATTTATGTGAATATGATTTTGAAAAGATTAATAGTAATGTATATGTTCAACAATTATATATATGTATATGTGTTTGAATGTATGGATGTTAATAGCAAGGGAATAAATGAGTATAAGTACATTACCAATTCGGCTTTTACTTGAGAATGGCCTAGTGGTTAGTGAATTATAAGTTGTTTATAGTTAGTCCTTAGTAAATGTTTAGTATTGATGGGATATGCATGACTTTTCGTGGACAGTATAATTGATACATAATTATCGTGGTAATAGCATTTATCTAGTAAAATGACTTGTGTTTAATTTAGTAATGCCCGTAACCCTAATCCGACGATAGATACGGGTTAGGGGTGTTACACTTATCATGCTTGATTCTCTATTATCTTAAAGTTTAAATCATCAATGTACAATTAACTATGGCTTAATCCAAAACATATCAATAAAATCATAAATCACAGGAAATTTCATTCTAATTAGTAATATGAGAAAATTACTCAAGAAAAATATATAATTCAGGGATTTGAGAATAATGCAAAAAGTTAGGCACTTTTAAGATTCACCCCCCACACTTAAGATGTACATTGCCCTCAATGTACGAAGATAAATAAAAACATTATAGTAAGAAGATCAAAAGATAGGGATCGAAGTGAAACTTCCTGAATTTTGGATGGGTTCCTTGGGAGTGAGGCTTGTAGGTATTTGATTTGGAGGTGAAAGATAAGTTGGAGGAGGCGTCTTTGGTGGTGGTGTTGTTTCCGCCAACAATTTCTGCGCTAGATGAAGAAATTGGGTAACTCGTGAAGAATTAACCAGGGACTAATAAGGATAATTCAAATTATACAAATTATATATTTAAAGAAAAGAATAAAAAGAAAGAGTTTAAAAAGTGAAATAAAACGAAAAGAAAAGATTAATGGACTGAGAAGTCCTTATTTTTGGATGGTTCGCGAGGTGGGTGTGACGATGAAATGTGAAGGTTCTGACATATCTGGTGCTGTTCGTTAACAGCCTCTTGAACCTAAATTAAAGAAATCAAAATATAGTAATATAAATTTAAAGACGAGAAGGATAAAAGAAGAGAAATTAAAAATTAAAATAAGAGAAAAATATAAATATAAATGGACTCAAAGGTCCCACAGGCGTGTCGCACGCCCGTGTAGATTTCTCAGTTTCCACCACGGACGAATCGCACGGCCGTGGCGTTTTATCTCAGCCCGTGTTTTGGGATAAGTTTTGTCCTGTTTCCACACGGCCACGGCCACGGCCACGCCCGTGTCCAAGGCCGTGTGGTAGGGAAACTTGCGCTTAAAAATTTGGTTAGTTTTTAGTTAGATGCTAAAATTCGAAAATATGGACGTTAGTGGGGTTAGTGCTCTGGTTGCCTCCCGAGAAGCGCTCGTTCAAAGTCTTGAGCTAGACTTACCTCTCATTCGCATAATCATGGTGGTTTGAGGAGGTGAAAATCCTTTCTCATGCGATCAATTCGGTTATTGATATATAGTTTAGGTCGAGTAGTTAATTGTTGATTTCAGAGTTTTAAATTTATAATGATCGAACCTGGAACTAACTATAACAACGATTGAGGCAAGTGCACCTATCAAACAGTAGTATAGCTTAGGCAAGACCGGATTGTCGAACCCAAAGGAACCAAAAGTACTACTACTAACTTTCTTTTTATTATCTAGCCTAAAATAAGTGAAGTTGTTATTTAATCTAAATTTAACTAACTACTAAGCTAAAGACGCAAAGACAAAAAGAATGAATTGGGGAAATACTGTTGAAAAAACTCAGTTGATTAAGACGATACCCTTAGGAAGAATCCACCAAGACTTCACTTGTTATCTAACTCTGAACCAGACGATTTATTCACTTGACTTGGTCCGTAAGACTCCTTAATGTATATTAAACCCTCTCTCAAAGCGAATAATGTCTAACCCTAGGTTGATTAATTGAAATCTCTTTCTAATTAAAACCCCTAGAATTGCATTAACTCGATCTATGGACTCCCATATTAGGTTTCACCCTAATCCGGCAAAATCTCGTCACCCTATCTCTAAGCGCGCGATCAACTCCGCTTAATTATGCTAGATCTACTCTTAAGTAGGGACTTTTGCTCCTCCACTAAGCACATCAAACTTGAATCAATATCCCAGAAATATTAACACAAGAATTAAGAACACATAATTAAGAACAAATCAAGTATTTATCATATAGTTCAAAGAAACGATAACAAGATTCATCTAAGTTTCATTCCCTTGGTATCTAAAGGGTTTAGTTCATAATAATAAAAGAAAACATCTCGTAAGAAAAGATAAAACAAAACATAAGAAATCCCTAAAAACCCACGAAGGAATTGAAGGAGAGATCCGCCGCCTTGAGTAGAATTCCTGCTTTCTTGAGATGGATCAACTGGCTATCTTCGAGTGTTTCCCACAAATCTGACCTTTTCGGCTCGGCTCCTTGGCCTAACTCACCGCCCCTCTTCTAGGTTATACTTAGGGTGTTTATATAGGCTTCTGAAATAGGTTTCTTTGCCCCTAAGTATCCTTTTCCGAGTGAAATTGCTCTTCTCCATGACAGGGACACGGCTATGGCACACGCCCGTGTGAATCGTCTTTAGGCCGTGTTCTAGTCTATCAAGGAGACACGGCCATGTTGGCTCAAGTCCAGGCCGTGCCGATTTTCACTTTGGCCCAATTTGGTCCGTTTTGAGCCCGTTTCTCGTTCTTTACATCCTCCGGTGCTTTCCTGAGTATAAAACATGAAAAGAAATTTTTACAGAAATCAGGGGATAAATCATCCAAAGGTATGCTAAATGTGGGATTAAAATATGTTACTTTTACGGTTTATTAGTAGTGTTTACCTTAAAAGTGCTGACTTTAGGATTAGTTACCTCGACTATTCCATTTGGGAAGATTTTGAGTACCTGATCTCCTATCTTAATCTAGGTTGTCCCATCGTTAAGTTTGTCGTGGAGTTGCTTCATTTTTGCTTCGTGTGTTTTTAGTTCCTCTTTGAAGTGTGTCTTCCACTCGTCTAGTCCATCGATCCGAAGCCTTCGTTCCTCATGAATTTCTTCTTTATTGACACGAGGTCTAGGATCTGGCTCGGTTGTGTAGTTTTATGGTGTTTCCTGTACAGAAGGTTGAATCAAATGATTATTAATAGAATTTATGTTTTTACCTTGATTACTCGATGTCCTAGCCAAGTCAAGAGTGTGAAGAGTGATCGTTTCATCGCCTACACGAAGTGTGAGTTCACCGAATTGTTCCTCTGTGTGGTCTTTCATCATTGCATTGGGATATGGCACACGAGGTTGGTACTCTGTAATTGCCGATTTTGGTATATCACGGCTCACCTCAACCTTACCTTTATCTTCCATATTTTCTTGCCTTGGTTCTGGTTCATTTAACCCTTGTGGTTGTTCTGCTATGATCTTGGCAAGTTGTCTTAACTGGTTCTTGATCCCTTGAATCGATGCTTGTTGATTTTTAAGTATTGTCTCGTTGTTTTGAAAACGGGTTTCTGACACTGCGATAAATTTCGTTAGCATCTCCTCAAGGTTCGGTTTCTTTTCCTGCTGGTGAGGTGGTTGTTGAAAACCTGGAGGAAGTTGCGGGCTTTGATTACCTTGACCATCCCACGAGAAATTGGGATGGTACCTCCAATCTGCATTATAAGTGTCACTATAAAGATTATTTTGAAGACTAGAATAGTTACCCATATAGTTGACTTGTTCGTCCTCTGTGTTAGGGTTGTAGGATAGATATTCTGTGTTGTTCACCCCTCCTCCATTTGTATTGTACTGTAATACCGGATGTACCTGCAAGGAACCACATAAACCGTAAATGTTCTTACTTAAAAGCTCTACATGGTTTGATTGCATGGTTACTGCATCGAGGTTGTAGACACTGGCGGCTTCAGTTGGCTTTGTCCTCATAACTTGCAACTGATAGTTATTCAGTGCCATCTCCTTTATAAACTAAAATTACCCGTCAATAGTAAATAAAAGAAAAATTAGCAAAGTAAAAAAAAATTGCAATAAAATGGCTAAAGTAATAAAAATCAAGTGTTCTTAACATTTTAGTTCCCCGGCAACAGTGCCAAAAACTTGATGTGCGATGTCAAAGTCTTAATATTAATATAATGAATGATCGAGCCTAGAAACTAACTGTGACAACGATTAAGGCAAGTGCACCTATCGAACAGTAGTATAGCTTAGTGGCAAGATCGGATTGTTGAACCCAAAGGAACCAGAAGTACTAATACTAACTTTCTTTTTATTATTTAGCCTATGAAACAAGGGAATTTGTTGTTTAAACTAAAATTAACTAACTACTAAGCTAAAGACGCTAAGACAAAGAGAACGAATTTGGAAAAATACTCGTAAGAAAAACCAATTGACTAAGACAATACCCGAGGAAGAATCAACCTAGACTTCACTTGTTATCTAACTCTGAACCGGACGATTTATTCACTTGACTTGATCCGTAGGATTCCCTAATGTATATTAATCCCTCTCTCGAGGTGACTAACGTCTAACCCTAGGTTGATTAATTGAAATCTCTTTCTAATTAAAACCCCTAGAATTGCATTAACTCGATCTATGGACTCCCATATTAGGTTTGACCCTAATTTGGTAGATTTTCGTCACCCTATCTCTAGGCGCGCGAGCAACTCCGCTTAACTATGCTAAATCTACTCTTAGGCAGGGACTTTTGCTCCACCACCTAAGCACATCAGTACTTGAATCAATATCCTGGAATATCAAAGCAAGAATTAAGAACACATAATTAAGAACAAATCAAGTATTTATCATATAGTTCAATAAACGATAACAAGATTCATCTTAGGTTTCATCCCCTCGTATCTCGAGGTTTAGTTCATAATTATAAAAGAATACATCTCGGAAGAAAAGATAAAACAAAACATAAGAAAACCCTAAAACCCCCTGAAGGAATTAAAGAGAAGATCCTCCGTCTTGAGTATGACTCCAGCTTCTTGAGATGAATCAACTGGCTTTCTTCGAGTGAATCCCACAATTCTAACCTCTCTGGCTTGGCTCCTTGGCCTAGCTGGACGCCCCGACAGAGGGCTTCTGTCGAACTCCCCCTTTTAGGTCATACTTAAGGTGTTTATATAGACTTTGGAATGTGTTTCTTTGCCTCTAAGTATCCTAATTTGAGTGAAATTTCTCTTTGTCACGGCAGGGACACGCCCTTGGCACACGCCCGTGTGAATCGTGGCCAGGCCGTGTTCGAGTCTATCAATGAGGCACGGCCGTGTGGATTTGGCCTAGGCCGTATCGATTTCTTTCTTTGGCCCATTTGGTCCGTTTTAAGCCCGTTTTCCGTTCTTTTCATCCTCCTATGCTCTCCTGAGTATAAAACATGAAATTAAAGGATTAAGAGCACCAAATTACATAATTCAAGGGATAAATCATCCAAAAGTATGCTATATGTGGGCTTCAAAATATGTTATTATTACGGTTTACCATCTACCATAGGTTTCAGAGTGTGTACAAGTCGGTTTGAACTATCCAAAACATCCAATGTCTCAAATTTCAACTAGTATTTGATCTTCGTAAGGTCTCTTGTTATACTTTTTAGTTTCAGGCATGTACCTAGGTCTCTAAGTGACTTTAGTGTCCTTAAATGGTGACTTTTAGTTCTTTGATCTTCTTAACATTATTTGGCATGTTATGATATCATTTGGGAGCTTTTGTTGACTTTTATTTTCGATTTGAGGAATAATTTTGCATGATTTATACATGTTGTTATGTTTCCAATTTACTTGCCTATAGAAGTTTTAATCTAATGTGTTTGTAAGAATGAAATTTAATGTTTTGAAATTCATTTGATACGTCAAATGTGGTTGTATGGGTTTTAAGCATGTTATGTTATGTTTTGGTATGTTTTAGAAGTGGTTAGAATGGCCCAAACTATTGTTTTTTGTAGATTTTTCTAGTTTGGGAAACGTATCGGAACCTAAAACCTAAGTACCGGTACTTTGTGTGAGGTATTGATACCTAGGCCATAATGTATCCGATCTTTTGAGACAGTAGCCTTAAGAAAATTAGACTTGTTTCGAAACATGATCCAAGGTATCATTACATGCCTATATGTATCAGTACATAGCCTTTTATGTATCAGAACTTGGATCCCCTAGGGCAAAATTGTTTGAATTTTTGGTCCAAGTATTGGAACATTAGGACTAAGTACAGTACTTGTCCTTTGTTTTTGGTGTTTTGGGCCCTAAATGTTGTTTTAAAGCTCGTTTTCGCTGAAAATTTATTTAATTATTATTAATAAGACATTATACCTTTTATAAGTTTGATTTAAATGCATTTTATGCAAGCAAGTTCGACTATTGTCTTGTTTGAGATTATTTTGGTAACCAATATGACATCATGCATCAAGTCATCTTTCGATATAAGTGTATGGTGTTATAGAATCAACCAAATGCAGTAACCTGTGACTGTTTGGTGCCATTTGGTGGTGGAAACAACCATATTAACCCACCAGTACTTGTGACATGTGACCCATATGTGATGCATGCGCCAATCCCCATATACCAGCTTGTTTGAATGATGGACTTAGTTTTCTTAAAGGTCAAATTATGAGATCGAAGTATAAGCAAATTAGAGCTAAATTGAATGTGTTCCTACAAGAATTCATGATAATAGAACTTCAACGCGGCTAATGAATGAAAATCGAGCCTAAAGAATATCAAAAATTTGCATATTTGTAACACCCTAAACTCGACTCCGTAGCTAGAATAAGGTTACGGAGTGTTACTGCATAAAGCAGAACCTTTGAATTCAAAACAAAACAAATAATTCAACTTAAGCATAAACTCCAATATTTTAATTCAATCATAGAAAACATACATATTTGGGCCTTAAATCGGGCTTTCGAGGCCCTAAAAACAATTTAGGGACCAAATCAAAACAAATCAAAAAGTTCAAGCAAAACATGAAAAGTGGTCAAACAAGGGTCACACAGCCATGTGGTCAGGTCGTGTGACACAGCCAAGACCGTGTGGATATTCGAAGTAGGGACACAGAGCTATGTCCCATCCCGTGTGATGGCCTGTGTGTGCATTCAAAATAGGGCCACACGGCTGTGTCGCAGACCGTGTGCTGGCCCATGTGCCTATTCGAAGTTGGGTCACACGATCATGTCTCTAAGCCATGTAAGTCTCTGGTGTCGTATGGTTCAATCTGCACTACAAATTTAAAAGACACACGGCCGTGTGTAGCACAATTTTCCCCTAAAACAAGCCATTTCAAACACCATTTCTTAACTTTCAAGCCATACCATCTATAGCTACTTTCACATGCTTAAAATCACATTCAAAACACCAACAACATGACAGACATTCATCCATACTAAGTCTAACCAATATGCCATTCAAAGGCACCATATTTCACACACCAGCTTAGTCCCATTCACCGTATCAAAGTCCTAATTTGAACCTATGCCAACCATACCAAATAACCCTTCCAAAACATGTCATCATATATCATCATTAACCACAACAAGCTTGGCACCACTCAAAATAATCCAAATCACTTGAATAACTTTTAACCTATTACATGCCATTTTTAACCATTACTAATTTAACCAAAGACTACCAAAAGGATTGAGGGATAGTGTGATCGTGCTTTAACGCAATTCCAACCTATTGAGTTTTCCAATGACCTACAAAACATAGAAAACAACTACGTAAGCAACTAGTGCTTAGTAAGCTCGTATTTGGAACTTATACTTACCAAACATAAATGATTAAACATTAGAACATTGATCATTTAAAATTATGCATACTTTTCCTTCCAATTCACAACACATCACAAGGTTAGTAGGTGTATTAAAAATCATATCCAATCAATTAAACATGATACATATCAATATAAAGTTCAACACATAATTCCTCAATCTTTTACTCAATTTCTTCCCTTTTCATTTCATATTCATATACCATCATTTTTCATTCCATGTTTCCATAACACAGTTCTTTTGTATATGCATCCATTCATTAAAACTTATATTGTCCTTTGAATCAAATGAAATAACATCAAATACTTGAAAAATACTCATATAACCATTTAATTCTTTAAACACCACAAACATCATTACTTAACATATTTATAGACAAATGAAACATATAATCAAACCAAGACATAATATTCATTTCAAATTATACTAGTTTAAACATTCATCTATCAAAATATATCACAAATCCCACATGGTGAGTATTAATCCCTTTCTTATTCTCATCAACTCCCTCACATTTCATAACATTTACATTTCTTACTATCATAATGCATCATCTTCTTAACATATTATGATAATACAAATTTACCTCTTTTACTCATATATACTATTACGAACCGCTTATCGTTTTACACATCACATTTAGATCCTCATTTATTTCCAATCGATGAACACTGTAAAGATGATTGAAACCCTGGTACACATTTCATATTGTTCCATAGTCCAACTATGGTCTTACAAGTGCACTGCCATGGCCTTGTGTAACATCCGGGATTTAGGGGTTGTGTGGTTAGTGCATAATTCAAGTGATAGTGGGCCTAGTGTGTGTTTGGTTGTGTTTTAAGGGTTTAGAGAACCCTAGGATGTAGGAGAGTGCCTTGGAAAAATAGTAGATTTTGAGTTTAGTAAGGGGAGCTAAGGGAGTGAGGCCTTAAAGGAATAAGTGGTGGAGTTTATGACACGAGCAACCTAGTAGTAAAGTGGCAAGGGACGCCACCTAGGGTGCTGTGAGGTTTGCGTCAAAGGAGGCTTCAGGAGGTAGGAGGTTCGAGTTGCAGAGGAGGCAATTGGGGGTTTCTTTTTGTGTCAAAGAGGAGGGGCAGTTGGACGGCATGTGGACTTTCAAATAGATGAGGATAAGCTTTGGTTTTTCTTTTAAAATTTGGCAAAAAGGGAAGGATAAATGTTGACTTATTAAATTTATTTTGAATGAGTAGCATAGAGAGAAAATAGGAGAGAAATTTGGGATTTGATTAGAGGAGATGTGGTGGTCGTCCAAGGGACTCTCTTGGTGACTAATTTCGGTTTTGGTTGAAGTGGGATATGTGTGTGCCGAAACTGTGTAGTATAAATAGGGGTGATCATCTTTTGGCAATTCTTTTCTTCATTTATTTTCTTTTTGTCGAAAATTGTTCCTCTCATCTCACTCTCTCATTGTGCCGAATTTTGGAGTGTCCATCTTTTACTTTCTCTTTTTCTTCTTTGTCATTTGAAGTCAAATTCTCCTTTGTCACCATTAGCCGAAACCTCTCTTATATTTTCCCCTATTGCCGAAACTACTTCAACCCCAACTCTTCATTACTTTTCTCTCCATAACTCTCAAGAGCCAAACCTCTATTTGAACCTCCCTACCGTTTCTTTTGTTCTCTTGTCTTCCCAAAAGCTGAAATACTCTTGAGATAGCGGAATATCCTATCTCCATTAGGAGCCATAGCCGAATCTTAGGGTGGCCTTATTCTTTATTTTTGGCCGCAAGTTTTGGAAGCCGAAACCTTCTGTCTTTTAGTCTTCACAAGCAACGTGGGTGGTAAGTGTGTTCTCCATTAGCAATCGGTTTGAGTTCTTTCTCTGTTGGTGTGCCGAAATCAAGGGTAGGCCTTGATTTCTTGGATGGCCGAATATTCTTTAGTGCCATAATATGTGTCTTTTGTATGTAGCCGACATTAAGGAGCATTAAAGGAGTCTCTCGGGATTTGAAGTGATCAAGGTAAGCAATGTAGTATTCGGCCAAGGGCCATTTTCCTAAGATATATGCTTAAAGTCGATTATAATGTGGTTTCACTCAGGGATTTCGACAACTTCATAGACAGGTGGTGATTTCGGGATTTAGGCAAGCAAGGTAAGTGGTTGATAATATTCGGCCATAGGCTATGTTATGGATATTTAAGTGTTAGCCGATTTTGACTATGGTTATTTAGGGGCAAATCGACGACAAGAGTAAGCAGAAGCTTTTCGGGATTTTGATTCATTTGGGTAAGGATGTTAAGTTGTGGTTTATTCGGTTAAGATCTCGTATAGTGGTGATTAACCGTTTTGATTCTGATTAAGTATTGTTGATGGAGGCGAATACCAGTCAAGGAGAGAAAGGGGTAGTCCCTATCCCGAAGTTTAAGAAGAGATCGGTTTCTGCCGTTCGGGATTGGCCACCAGGGTGTGGGCCAGCAGCAGAGTAGGAAAATAGGCAGATAGCTGTAGTTTCGTTTAGCGATAGCATCGGGATCGAGAGCGTAGTGCTTCAAGTGATAAGGTGTGTAGTTAGCCTACCATTTTCCGGGATTTATGTGATACTTGCATGTGTTGTATATGTGTTATATATGTGCTAATAAGTGCAGTGGCAATTATGAAATGGATGCCCTTAAGGGGGTATGTCGATAATCAGTCGATACAAACCGATGAAATGTGGTTATGAATGTGAATATGATTGAATGCATGAGTAACATGTACATGCACTATTTTATTATGTCACTATTATGCGTTGCATGTGCATGGGATGGGATATGAATGTGAAAGAAGGACGGGGTGTACTTCGAGTGCGTGGTTTGATGTTAGCCATGAGCTACATCGTGGATTGGCGCCGACCGAGGTCGCGTTGTTGATTACTTGTGATTAAGTTCACGTGGATTGATGAGTGGCTCTGTGCCTCATCGTGGTTGATATCGGCTTAGTGCCATATCGTGGTTGATGAGTAGCTATGTGCCTCATCGTGGTTTGATGTTAGCTACGAGCTACATCGTGGGCGGCATTAATTGCCTAAATTGGTGTGTAGCGGTTGGAGGGTGATTTAGTAATCCCACACGGTGTGTGGTGGCCGGATACGGGGTGTGTAGAGGATGGACCCTAGGTTTGGGTTGGGTGCATTTGCATAATTACATCGGATATGTGTATCTAATGGGATTACGGGCCAAGCCCAATATGTGAATGTGGAACAGTGTGGAAATGGGCCAAGCCCAATATGTGGAATCATGTGGTTAATTACATTATGATCCGATATGTGGTATGGATATGGGCCAAGCCCAAATTGTGATATTATGTGAATAAATTGCCTCGTTATCTGTTATGTGGGTTGATATGTGGTTTGATATGTGGGTGGAATTCAGTGGACTAATTACACACTGAGTCTGTTAGACTCACCCAAATTTTTATCAAACATCGCAGGTGATACGTGATGCTTGGACCGGGTTGGAGAGGATACGAGGTGGCCATGCAAAAGATATTTTATTTATTTTATTCAGTTTAATATTAAGTATTTTTGAATAATTATTTGATGTAATAAGGGCCACTTTAAGGTAGTTGAAGTTTATTAATATGTTTTAGTTGGATGGATGATTAATTTACTATTTGGAAATGATTTCATTTTTAGCAACTTATATCTTAAAAATATTTATATTAAAGTTTTAATTCCGGATAATTGGTAACATCAAAGTTTTACTCAGAATTTTAAACATACAATATTCTACAAACGACAATAAATTTTAAAGTTTTTATCTTTAAGTCAAAATCTTTTCAAACATTTTCCGTAGTGGCATTCTAAATTCGGTCGTGGTGTACGGGCCGGGTTTGGGGTGTTACACCTTGCAATGGTCTTACGCTCATAGTGCCATAACTGGATTATGCTCTTATACTTAGAATGCCATAGCCCATAACTGGATTATGCTCTTATACTTAGAATGCCATAGCCCAGATATTGTCTTACATATATATATTGTAACTCCCCGAATTTGGGCCTAGAAGGAATGGGCCTTGAGTGTGGGATCAGCTAGGAGACTGTACATAAATATTTATGTGTGCAAGAAAATGTCACAAATTGTTTGTTTGCTTTAATGGCTAAGTGATTTGGGTGTGTATGGGAGTGTTTGAGAAGCCTGGGTTCAAGTCTTGGCTTTTGCAAAATTTTTAGTTTTTCTCTTAAATGAATCTGGACACTGGAATATAGGCTTTATAAACAATAATGCTTGTTTATGACACAAAAAGAGTTTGTGGTCTAGTGGCAAGGTGGCGTGTTGTGTAATTGAAAGGTCTGAGGTTCAAGTCCTGGGTTGCGCAAGGGGGTATTTATTTTGCTGCATGAGCTGTGTAGGTAGTAGAGTTGGACTGAAACACAGCTAAGGGGAATTTGAATAGATTTGAATGGTGTTTGAACTGGTCATGAAGAGATTCAAGGAGGGATAAGGGGAGAGAATCAAAGAGTTTGAGTGAGAGGAGAGTTGTGCCGATTTGGGGTGTTTGGCTACTCAAATTTTCGGCAGTGATATCTTTTGGGTATAGTCCTTGTTTGGCTCTTTCTTTTGGCATTTTTGTTTTATTCTTTTTGTTCTCCCTGGCCGAATTGTCCTTTTGGGTCTTGGCATCATAAGTTATTTGGTCGATTCTTGGTAAGTCAAGTGCCTCTCAGTACCTTTTTGGATTCCTTTTTCCTCTGCTATTTTAACTTTCATCCGAATTCATTCTTCTCCCTTATTTCTCCTTCACTTCTTCTCAATTGTTCTCCTTTCCTCTTTGACTGAGTGGCCCTCTCTCTTTTTCTTTCTATGCTGTACCATTCGGTTTGGTAGTGGGCGACGATCTCTTCTCCTGTTCATAACACTGTGGTAAGCCGAATCCTACATCTCCTCTTTTCCCCTCTCTCTTTTGTTTCTCTGCTTTTCCAATATAGACTGAATGTCGTAAATCTTGTCTTGTTATTTCAAAACCCTGTGGATGATAGTCTCTGACAATCGGTGGAGTGTCGACTGCCTTACTTTTCTGCACATCTCTGCCTTCTGCTTCGAATACCTCTTTGGCCGAATACTGTGGGGTAAGTAGATTTTTTTGTAGTATTAGCCGAATACCCAATCTGCTCTAACTCTAACTCTTTGGACTATGGGCATCAATTCAAGCCTTGTATTTGCACAAGTATGGCTAATGAAATCTGTCTTATACGTAGTAAATCGAGAAGAAGGGTGTGATCTTTTTCAACCAGCGATCTAAGAGTAAAAATCGTATAACTTTCGGTCAAGGTAAGTGGTGATATCAGTTTGGGGCTTTAGTGTTAATGATCTAAAGGATGAGAGATTGATTGTGTTGGGATGATTGTAGTTTGATCGCGCGTGGGGAAATTTGTTCGTTGCGCAAACAGGTGTGTAGTCACACCCCTCTCTTCTGTGAATCGGCAAAAGCCAAAAAGCCGAAACTTCGGCATTTGAGGCCCCACGAGCGTGCGATCACTCGTATGGTAAACCAAGCCCACCAATCGTGGGAGATAGACTGTAGAGGCCAGCACGAGTGTTCTCGTGCTCTTGGGCTGATACGGGCCTCATTTGGCCGAAATGGGCCGTGTGGGCCCAATGGGCTCGTGGGCCCCACACGGATGAAATCCACGATAAGTGGCAAATACTGGACTGGGCTATGTAGTTCGCATAGCCGTGATTGAATTTGGGCTAAATGGGCCACACAAGCGTGTGGGCCCACATGGGCCGAATAATGGGCATTGGGTCCATTTACACCGTTATGACCATTTAGGTTATCTGTGTTGCTCGAGGCGATTGTAGACCTTAAGAGAGGTTGTTATCTGCACTGAGACCCCAAAATAAGTGAAATAACCGAAATACCCTCATAGGATAGAATGACCGTAATGCCCCCGTAGGGTAAAATGACCGTAATGCCCCCTGTAGGGTAAATTGACCAAAATACCCCATAGGATAAAATGACCGTAATGCCCCTTGTAGGGTAAATTGACCGAAATACCCCATAGGGTATAATGACCGTAATGCCCCTGTAGGGTAAAATGATCGTAATACCCCTGTAGGGTAAAATGACCGTAATGCCCTTGTAGGGTAAAATGACCGTAATGCCCCTGTAGGGTAAAATGACCGTAATACCCTCAAAAGGTAAAATGACTATTTTGCCCCTCGAGGGTAAATGACTGATTTGTCTGTGATTTAAATGACTGATTTGTCTGTGATTTAAATGACTGATTTGTCTGTGATTTAGATGACTGATTTGCCTGTAGTTTGTATGACTGATTTGTCAGTGATTTGTATGACTGATTTGTCTGTGATTTGTATGACTGATTCTGAGCATGGCATTCTGCATACACGACATACTGCATGGGGTTGGGTACTGTTACGGAGGAAGATTACTGTACTGTTGGGTCGCACGGGTCGCACAAGACAACTGTGGACTTACTGATGGCTTCGTGCCGTGCATATTACTGCTATTGATGGCTTGGTGCCGATCATATTACCGCTACTGATGGCTTCGTGTCGTTCATATTACAGTTACCGATGGCTCTGTGCCGATCATATTACAGCTACTGATGGCTTTGTGCCGGTCATAGTACAGGTACCGATGGCTCTATGCCGATGATCAGTAGCTGTACTATGATCGGCACAGAGCCATCAGTAGTAATATGATCGGCACAAAGCCATCAGTAGTTTTAATATGATCGGGACAGAGCCATCGGTAGCTATAATATGAACGGCACGAAGCCATCAGTAGAAGTAATATGATTGGCACCAGGCCATCAATAGCAGTAATATGCACGGCACTAAGCCATCAGTAAGTCCACAGTCATCTTGTGCGACCCGTGCGACCCAACAGTACAGTAATCTTCCTCCGTAACAGTACCCCAACCCCATGCAGTATGTCGTGTATGCAGAATGCCATGCTCAGAATCAGTCATACAAATCACCGACAAATCAGTCATACAAACCACAGGCAAATCAGTCATTTAAATCACAGATAAATCAGTCATTTAAATCACAGACAAATCAGTCGTTTACCCTCGAGGGGTAAAATAGTCATTTTACCCTACATGGGCATTACGGTCATTTTACCCTATAGGGGCATTACGGTCATTTTACCCTACAGGGGCATTACGGTCATTTTACCCTACAGGGGCATTACGGTCATTTTACCCTACAGGGGCATTATGGTCATTTTACCCTACAGAGGCATTACGGTCATTCTACCCTATGGGGGTATTTCGGTCATTTTATCCTATGGGTATTTCGGTCAATTTACCCTACATGGGGCATTACGGTTATTTAACCCTACGGGGGCATTACGGTCATTCTACCCTATGGGGGTATTTCGGTCATTTCACTTATTTTGGGGTCTCAGTGCAGATAACGACCTCTCCGAAGGTCTACAGTCGCCTCAAGCGACACAGATAACCTAAATGGTCATAACAGTGTAAATGGGCCCAAGGCCCATTATTCGGCCTACGTGGGCCCACACGCTTGTGTGGCCCATTTAGCCCAAATTTAGTCAAGGCTATGCGAACTACATAGCCCAGTCCAGTATTTGCCACTTATCGTGGATTTCATCTGTGTGGGGCCCACGAGCCCATTGGGCCCACACGGCCCATTTCGGCCAAACGAGGCCCATATCGGCCCAAGAGCACGAGAACACTCGTGGTAGCCTCTACAGTCTATCTCCCATGACTGGTGGGCTCGGTTTACCACATGAGCGATCGCACGCTCGTGGGGCCTCAAATGCCAAAGTTTCGGCTTTTCGGCTTTTGCCGATTCACAGAAGAGAGGGGTGTGACTACACACCTGTTTGCGCAACGAATAGATTTCCCCACGCGCGATCAACCTACAATCATCCCAACACAATCAATCTCTCATCCTTTAGATTATTAACACTAAAGCCCCGAATCGATATCACCACTTACTTTGACCGAAAGTTACGCGATTTTTACTCTTAGATCGCTGGTTGAAAATGATCACACCCTTCTTCTCGATTTACTACGTATAAGACATATTTCATTAGCCATACTCGTGTAATACAAGGCTTGAATTGATGCCCATAGTCCAAAGAGTTAGAGTTAGAGCAGATTGGGTATTCGGCCAATACTACAAAACAATCTACTTACCCCACAGTATTCAGCCAAAGAGGTATTGGAAGCAGAAGGCAGAGATATGCAAAGAAGTAAGGCAGTCGACACTCCACCCATTGTCAGAGACTATCATCCACAGGGTTTCGAAATAACAAGACAAGATTTACGACATTCAGTCTATATTGGAAAAGCAGAGAAACAAAAGAGAGAGGGGAAAAGAGGAGATGTAGGATTCGGCTTACCACACTGTTATGAATAGGAGAAGAGATCGTCGCCCACTACCAAACCGAATGGTACAGCAGAGAAAGAAAAAGAGAGAGGGCCACTCAGTCAAAGAGGAAAGGAGAATAGTTGAGAAGAAGTGAAGGAGAAATAAGGGAGAAGAATGAATTCGGCTGAAAGGAAAAATAGCAGAGGAAAAAGGAACCCAAAAAGGTACTGAGAGGCACTTGACTACCAGGAATCGACCAAATAACTTACGATGCCAAGACCCAAAAGGACAATTTGGCCAGGGAGAACAAAAAGGATAAAACAAAAATGCCAAAAGAAATAGCCAAACAAGGACTATACCCAAAATAAATCACTACCGAAAATTTGAGTAGCCAGACACCCCAAATCGGCGCAACTCTCCTCTCACTCAAACTCCTTGATTCTCTCCCCTTATCCCTCCTTGAATCTCTCCATGACCAGTTCAAACACCATTCAAATCTATTCAAACTCCCCTTAGCTGTGTTTTAGTCCAACTCTACTACCTACACAGCTCATGCAGCAAAATAAATACCCCCTTGCGCAACCCAGGACTTGAACCCCAGACCTCTCAGTTACACAACACGCCACCTTGCCACTAGACAACAAACTTTTTTTGTGTCATAACCAAGCATTATTATTTATAAAGCCTATATGCCAATGTTTAGATTCATTTAAGAGAAAAACTAAAAATTTTGCAAAAGCCAAGACTTGAACCCAGGCTTCTCAAACACTCCCATACACAACCAAATCACTTAGCCATTAAAGCAAACAAGCAATTTGTGACATTTTCTTGCACACATAAATATTTATGTACAGTCTCCTAGCTGATCCCACACTCAAGGCCCATTCCTTCTAGGCCCAAATTCGGGGCGTTACAATTCACCCCTCCTTAAAGAAATTTCATCCTCGAAATTTCCAGCTATCAGAACAGTCGTATCACACAGACTTTACCACCATGCTCCCGCTGCGCACTCTGATTCCAATTTAGGTATATGGCCAGACAACGAGGACCCAACTCGAGCACCTCTACAGCCTCTACCACGGCCCCTTGTACCTCGTTCGCGAGTACCCCCTGTGGTCATTATCGTTATGCGTATTATCAGAATTAGAAATTTTATGCACATTTGTTTATAGGTCCAGTAATTAAACAGATGTTTTATGAGCAGTAGAAGTTTAGGGTTTCATTTTTACCGTCGTAGGCTCAGTATAGCTTCAGTCCCCTATAATTTTAGTTTGTTCTATCTAGAGTGGTATGGTCTAATTTCTAAAGTAGCCACAGTACTTCCTAACTTACTGCATTTCAGTTTCTAAATAGACAAAAGTATTCAAAAAACTTACGGATTCAGCGTCGGAGACTCGGTGTGCCACACTTTACAAAAGAAATATCTCAAACACTTCACATACTGAAAAACAACTTATTGAAATTCGATATTTGAAAACCCATTCCACAGCCGAGTTTTGCAACCTGGCTCTGACACCACTAAATGTAACACCCCAAATCATCTAACCATTTACTAACCAATTAAAACGTCTTTACTGTAAAAACATTGTTTGTTGCGGAAGCAATATCCAAAATGTTGCGAAAACGCGCTGGTTTTCAAAAAGATTAATTGTTTTCAAAACACCGCATTTTCGCAACATTTTGGATATTTCTTCCGCAACAAACAATGTTTTTAAAGTAAAGACGTTTTAATTGGTTAGAAAATGGTTAGATGATTTGAGTTTTAACAAAGAGATTTCAACTCAGAAACGAATACCTACCAACAAGTCCAATTTTCGAAAGACACATCAACGTGACACGCCAGATTCGGCCATAACGTCTAGGCCGGGTTTGGGGTGTTACATATATACACTGCCATGGTCCAACCATGGTCTTACGTCTGAATAACTGTCATAACCTTGCTATGGTCTTAAGTAAACATTGCCATAGTCCAACCATGGTCTTGTACATTTTTACGTCGTGTTGCCATAGTGTCTTTCAACCATGGTCTTATTCGTTCCCTTCAAGTTGAAAAATTTGATTCACATATATACACAAATAGAAAATAATTTATCGAAGTAGAAATTAATTAAATTAACCAACTTACGAACTTACCTGAACTCATAAACGACTTCTAACACGAACCGACCACTATTCCGCTACTTTGACTTTTCCGTGATTTGTGTCTTTTCAAGTTGTTTCTTGGTCTAGATAAATATTTTTATTCAACTAATTCCGTTCCAGAATTTAAAATAATCAATTTATCTTATAACCCTTAATAATGGAAATTTACGAAATTACCCTCAAAGTTTACCTTTTATGCAATTAAGTCTCTAAACCCGAAACTTTCAATTTCACCATTTTTAACCATAAATCATGCTAGCCAATTTTTACTTAATCTTATAACAGCTCATATTTATGAACAATTTACAATATTTTCCTTGAATTTTACAATTTTCATAAATAAGTCCCCAAACCTTAAAATCACCAAAAATTACTTAACAAAATATGTCTATTTAACAACCAAGCTTAATAATCTATCAATTAAATTCACAAACACACTTAAACTATTCATGGTCCTAAAATTTTAACAATTTTATGAATTGACCCTCGGATTAGCTAAATTAAGCTAAAACGACTTCAAAAACATAAAAAAAATTAAAAAATGATATCAAAATCACTTACCATGCATGGGAATTGGCTTAGCCGAACATTCAGGAATTGAAGCTTTTATTTCTCTTAAAAATGGTGGAAAGTTCGGTGGAAGAAGATAAGTGAATAGGTGATAAAAAAAAATTTCTTTTGTTTTATTATATTTTACTTAACATTTTAACATTAAAAATATTATAATTTAACTTAAAAGTCGTACCAAACCCCCCACTCACATTAACTATGGCATATTTTCCATTTAAAAGCCCTCAAATAATCCATGAACACATTTAATCCATATAAACTCATAGTGATTAATTTTGCAACTTTTACGATTTAGTCCTTTTTACTTAATTAACTATTTAAACGTCAAAATTTTTTAACCAAAATTTGATATGACCCTAATAACACTCCGTAAATATTTAATAAAATATTTACGAGCTCGGTTTATAGAAGCAAGGTCCCAATACCTCATTTTCTAAAACCACTTGACTTTAAGGATATACTACTTGAACCTAATTTTTCGTTCAAATAACATACATTATCAACTTAAAATTTATTATAATAATATATTTGACTCGTAAATATTAAATAATAGTATTTACAGACTCACTCATCGGATTTTTGGCCTTGAAACCATTATTTCCGACACTATTGAAAAATAGGCTGTTACAACTCTCTCCCCTCAGAAAATTTTGTCCTCGAAATTTCTCACCTGAAAATAGTTTTGGTTACTATTCTGAAAAACTCTTCATTTTTTTTTAAATGAAATCTGTCCCAACTAGCTTGGTCTCGCTCCATAATGATCAATATAACGGGGTTCTACGTTCCCGTCCGTAAAAACTTCAAACAATATCATTTAAAACAAGACTGATAGTTGTTATATAAACAAATTCAACCAACGATAAACATTTTCCAACTTGCCCTTGAACTTGATGATATAACACTGTATTATATCTTCCAGAATCTAAATTACCCGATCTGACTGTATGTCTATTTGCGCCATAGCTTTATGAAATTTACTCCGGAATCTAAAGGTAAATCTCATATACATGTAACTCAACTAGCTTTTCAAGTGTAAAATCCGTTCTGACTAGAATAAAAATGAGTCGATTTCCTCAGCCTGATAATAGCAATTCAGATCGAGTTTTTCTTTCTTATCTTCAAAGGTAGTCTAGATACAAAATCCATCATGACTCATTTTCATTCCCAATAAAAAATCATAACAGACCGAAATAATTCAAATAGAATTTGATATTCAACTTTTACCTATTGACATACTAAACATCTTGGTATGATCTTTGAAATTTCACATTTTATTCTTGACCACCAATAACCCTGTCTCAAGTCATTACATATTTTGTCGTTACCTGGTTTAAATCACAAAGACGTTGTTAGGAACCTTGTATAACATTTCTTGTATAGGCAAAAAATATGTGATCTTTACTGTAACTTTATTCAACTGCTGATAATCCATGCACAATTTCATTGACCCATCTTTCTTTTTCAAAAACAGTACAAGTGCAACCCAATGTGATACACTCGATTAGATAAAACCTCTGTCAATTAAATCCTGCAACTGAGCTTTTAATTCCTTTAACTTGATTAGAGTCATTCTGTAAAAAGAAATCAAAGTCGGAGCAGTCCTGACACTAATTCTATAGCAAACTCAATTTCTCGCTTTGACAGTAAACCCAGAATCCGTAGGAAAAACATATGTAAACTCGCAAATTACCAGTAACTGAACAACTTTCATTTTAGATCTCCAGAATTCAGGATATAAGTTAAAATATATCATAACCTTTTTGTATAAATTTCTATGCGAATATAACTGAAATCATATTCAAAATAATCATACATAACATATTTAATCAAAATCAATTCAACATTCTTGTATCTTAACAAATCCATTTCTGTAGGCAATTTATTACAACATCATAAACAGTAAACTAATCTGTTCTCGAGATAACGCCAAATTTATTAAAAAAGTAGTAACATCAAATTAGCATTAAAGTCATAACCCTGAATTCTTAGTGAATACTATTTGCAGACCGAATCAACTATGACACTTTAGCCTAAAGGGTTCATTACTATAATAACATATTCAAGTGATACAACCGGTAAACTCTTTTCTATTACTAACTTAGTGCATATACAAATGTGTCTCAACCGAGAGTCATTAATGCATATACTGTAACATCAAAGGTAGGAAAGGTGCCAACAATATCATCAATAGCTAAGGCCTCCATGCACGCTCAGATTACATAAACTCTAATGAAAACTCAAGCTTCAGATCGAACCACTATGTCTTTTGTTTCACTTCTATTGACTTTAGTCGTGCTTCAAGTTCATGGTCATCTGTCTCATATAGAGTAGCAGGTCTTACCTTCTGGTCTTTATTTAACTCAATTAAATTCGGTAATCTTTCTTAAAATAATAGGGAAATCCACACATAAAATAGAATCTGTCGTTTAAACCACACACTCCAAAATGATTTTGGCCACAATAGACTGCATTCAAATCTATTTACATTTCTAACACTATCTGCATTGGTTATTGAACTTATCAGTGGCCGCACATTACTCTATTTCATTCCATCTCTGACGTAAAACCTTGATGGCACTAAAATTGGCTACTTGATTCTTTTATTTTTCTTTGGTGGGGAAATAAAAAACATTTTGAATACATCTCTTTAATTGAAGTCTTGAACTCTCATCTCGCACTGTTTCTCGTGATAACAAATTTCTTCCATTTTTTTGATCCCAATCAAATAAACTTACTAACTCACAAAATTCCATTGCACACACAAACATTTTAAACTCATTATTCAATTCATATTCAAAACAAATGCTCAATTTCTTCCAATCAGTATCATCATATGAGCATATTCATTGAGCTGAACAAAACTCTTATTTGTATTCCACAACCGATCTGCTTCCCAGCTTCAATTCAAGAAATTTCTTTTTCTTCTTGTCTAAATATCGTTTGTTGACATAATTCTTTTAGAAATAAATTAAGAAGAAATCCCAGTTAATCCATTCTTTTGATACCATAACAGTTAAAGTTGATTCCCAGTGAATAGCCTCCTCTTTTAACAAAGACACAACATATCATATAAAATCTTCGAAAAGACATAACATTTCATTTTAAACTCTTTGTGTTTGATAAACAGTACTCAACTCTGACTGAATCACAACTCACTTTACCTTTAAACACTTCGGCCCCACATTTTTTTGAATTTTCTCAATAAGAAGCCTATGAATATTCTGTCATATAAATCTTTGAGGACGAAAGGATGGAGGTCGTTGATCCACGAGATTAACTCTCAAATTTACATTAAACATGTCATTCATTAATAAGAAAAAGTACTTCGATCTTGTTCTTTAGACTCTTGAATTTCAGCACATTATAAGTAGTCCCTTGATCGGAGGCTTGAGCATTGCTCTCGACTTCATTGGAATTGGCTCGGTTGGAAGACATCTTTTTTATATGTGAAAAATAAAATCCACAAGAGTTAGGAGACATCACACTATCATAGGTTATAAAATGGCATGTATTCCTAGACTCCATACATGCTACGTTCAGTCTGAGAATCGACTAAATTTTAGCTTTGATACCACTAAATGTAACACCCCAAACTCATCTCTGTTGCTAGATTAAGGTTACAAACTGTTACTGTATAAAATAGATGTAACACCCTTAACCCGTAACCGTCACCAGTCTAGGATTAAAGGCGTTACCGGAAAAATCGGAGTCTTTTACAAAAATTTCATAACATAATTTAACAAATCACATCAAAGTGTCCCTTAAATAGGTCTACGAGACCTTAATCATGCTTTGGAAAAGGGGGCCAGGACTAAACCGAACACATACAGAAATTCTAAGAAATTTAAAAAATTTTCAAAGTTACAGAGGTCACATGCCCGTGTGGGCAGGCCGTGTGCCTTCCATGGCCTCAGACACGCCCATGTGTCTAAGCCGTGTTAAAAAAGGGCATACATACTGACTTGTCCACATGGCCTGAGACACGCCCGTGTGCCTCACCCGTGGTCGAGCCTGACTTGCACCACACGGCCAGTCACACGCCCGTGTGTCAAGCCCGTGGTCGAGCCTGACTTGTTTTGAAATTCAACCACGAAGGACACGGTCGAGCCACACGCCCGTGTGCTCAACCGTGTGGGAAAATATAGGCCATTTGCAAGGCCAAAATGCCACCCACACTTTGGGTCATCCATACAAGCACCTACAAACATCATACCAAACACAATTGGCAACCAAAAACATACAATATGGTCATCCTTTTCAACTCATTCAAGTACGTTTCATCACAACATATTATATGCCATTTAATTCAACCAAATCACAAGTATATCTAAGTAATATTCACCCATAAGCTTACCAATTCATTATGGCATCTCTCCATCAATATTATACCAACTTTTAAATCACCAAAACATAGATCAATATTACCATATGCTCAACCTTTAACAAAACACATAACATAGCCTATCTACTTATTCATAACATATCATTAACTAGCCATATCACATGGCTATGTACATATCACAAACATAATTCAAAGTGACTAGCCTATACATGCCATACTTAATATATATACACTTTCAAAAGGTACCAAAAATAGGATTGAGTAGTGTGATGACGATCCTCGACGATCCCCGAGCCTTTCAGTAGCTTTAACGATCTATAAAATAGAACAAACACACACAAGTAAGCTTTCAAAAGCTTAGTAAGCCATATACATAAACTTAACATATAGGCATTCATTTATTCATCTCAAATATAAGATCACTAATGGCTCATTTGCACATTCATAATTCTCCATGGCTCATTTGGTTAGCCATTTGCTTTCCAACATATATGCGTCACCATGCACTTCATTAGATTATAGTTCATTCATTCACATACACATTTTACTTTATCAAATCCATTCACATATCTCATTTAGGTAAGTTAATATAAACACTTACCTTTCATACACTTGCTTGGTGTATAATTCATACGTACCTAATTCGTTTATACATTTCACGTAGACTTCCATTTCTTGGATTTGCCCATTGAACCATTCAGAATCTAATAGGATACTCGAAATGCTCAGAATAGTTGTACAATGCCAACGTCCCAGATGAGGTCTTATGCGTACTCAGATATCGATGCCACTGTCCCAGACAGGGTCTTACACGAATCAATTACGATGCCAATGTCTCAAACATGGTCTTACACGTAAATCTCATATCGATGCCAACGTCCCAGATGTTTTCTTATACGAAATCTCGAATCAACGCCAACGTCCCAGACGTGGTCTTACATAATATCACATATCGGACACCAATGTCATGACATATACAATCCTATCTATTCCTAGGTTCGTATGGGACTTTTTCGGATGTTGACATCATGTTGATACTATCTCGGATTTCATGTACTCATCATCTCATATACATTCATCATTATAAATTTTCATATGAACATACATTTATCAATGTAAATACATTTATTTGTATATAGACTTACCTCGGATTTGAGTAAACGGAAAGGAACTTGGCTACTCAATTACTTTCGAATTTTCGCGATCTAATTCTATTTTCTTCGGTTCTTGATCTATACATATTCAAATTTAATCCATTTATTCACCAAATCAGTCAATTCAATCCAAAAACACATATTTAGGGCAATTTACAAATTAGCCCTCACATTTTAAAATTTTGACATTTTAGTCCCTATTTCACAAAATCACAAAATACACATAAATTGCTTATACCCATGCTTAGCCGAATTCTCTATAGGTCCCTAGCAACCCATATTTTTCATTTATTTCAAAATTTAGTCCCTCAAAATATTATTTTCTCAATTAAGTCCAAATTACTCAAAATAACCAAAACTCCAAAGATAAAACATGTTAATCTAACACATATATTTCATATTTCATCATCAAACATTTCAAAGCTCATGAATTCATCAATGGCCTTTTTCAAAATCTTCATCAATTCACAAAATTGAAGCATGGGTTTTGAAGAACACGAAGCAACGATTACAAAAACGTAGAAATTATCAAAAACCGAACAAAACTCATACCTTAATCAAAGAACTTGATGGTCGAATACCCTAGCTTCTTATTTCTTTTTCTTTTCTTTGTTTTTGAGTGGAAGAACACATAAAACATCCACTATCTTTTAACTTTTGTTTTTATTATAATAACATATAATATGTTATTATTATTAACTAAACTTTCATAATTTATATATAAAACAACATATTATACATTATGTCGTCCACTACTATCACTTTTGGCTAAATTGTAACATAAATCCTCATAAATAAGAAGACACATCAATTAGGCCACTCAATCAAATAGAAAGCTACTTTTACCTTTTATGCGATTTAATCCTTTTCTCAAATTAATCATACAAACAGACAAATTAATTCACAGAAATTTCACACAGGCTTAATCACATATCATAGGTACGGAAAATAATATTAAAATATTTTTCTGACTTGGATTTGTGGTCCCGAAACCACTGTTCCGACTAAGGTCTAAACCGGACTGTTACAATTCTCCCCCCTTAGGGATTTTTGTCCCCGAAAATCTTACCGTTAAACAGATTTGGATATTGTTGTCTCATTGTATCTTCAGGCTCCCACGTAGCCTCTTCCACTCTGTGTCGATGCAACATTACTTTCACTAACAGAATTTTCTTATTTCATAATTCTTTCACTTCGCGAGCTAAGATACGGATCGTTTCTTCTTCATAAGTCATATCAGATCGGATTTCAATCTCAGACGGAGTAATCACATGTGATGGATCGGATATGTATCGACGAAGCATTGACACATGAAATACATTATGAATCCTTTCTAGTTCCAGTGGCAACAATAACTTATAAGCAACTGGCCCAATTCGTTCGATGATCTCATATGGTCCAATGAACCTCGGACTCAACTTGCCTTTATGTTCGAATCTGAGTACTTTCTTCCAGGGAGATACTTTTAAAAATACTTTATCACCAATTTCAAATTCAATGTCTTTTCTTTTCAAGTCTGCATAGGAATTCTGGCAATCAGACGCTGCTTTCAGACTATCACGGATTACTTTCACTTTCTGTTCAGTGTATTTTATTAAATCGACCCCGTGTATCTTACTTTCACCAAGTTCTGTCTAGTACAAAGGTGTTCGACATTTGCGTCCGTACAAAGCCTCATAAGGTGCCATTTTGATACTCGACTGATAACTATTATTGTACGCAAATTTGATTAATGGAAAATATTGTTCCCACGAACCATCAAACTTCAGAATACAACATCTCAACATATCCTCGAGTATCTGAATGATCCGCTCGGACTGACCATCAGTCTGCGGGTGAAAAGCCGTACTGAAATGCAATTTCGTACCTAAAGCTTCTTGCAATTTCTTCCAGAATCGTGATGTAAACCTCGGATATCTGTCAGACACAATAGACAATGGCACTCCGTGCAATCTCATAATATCAGAAATGTAAAGTTTAACTAACTTATCAAGTGAGAAATCTGATCGTACCGAAATAAAATGAGCAAATTTCGTCAATCGATCAACTACAACCCAAATTGCATCTTTCTTTCTCGGAGTCAATGGCAATCCAGAAACAATGGCCATCATCACTCTATCCCATTTCCACTCAGGAATCAAAATCGGTTGTAGCAAACCAGATGGAACCTGATGTTCAGCTTTAACTTGCTGACAGACTAAACATTTCGATACAAAGTCAGAGATATCCCTTTTCATTCCAGACCACCAATACAGTTGCTTCAAATCATGATACATTTTTGTACTAGTCGGATGAACAGACAAGCGATTATTATGAGCTTCATTCATAATTTACTGCAATAACTCCGGATTTCTCAGAACACAAATTCAATCTTGAAATCTCAGACAATCATCATCATCAACTCTAAATTCAGAATTGGAATTCGAATCACACTGAGCTCGTTTCATTAGTATTTCATTATCAACTTTCTAAGCATCATATATTTGTTGTAAAAACAATGGTTTTGCCTTCAATTCCGCCAAAACTGATTCATCATCAGACAAGTCCAAATGAGCATTCATCGCTCGTAGTGCAAACAATGACTTTCAACTCAATGCATCAGCAACAACATTTGCTTTACCAGGATGATAATCTATCATAAGTTCATAATCTTTCAACAGCTCTAACCATCTTCTCTGTCGCAAATTCAAGTCTTTCTGAGTCATCAGGTACTTCAAAATTTTATGATCTGAAAACACATGGCATTTCTCACCAAAAAGATAATGGCGCCAAATCTTTAACGCAAACACAATCGCAGCTAGTTCAAGATCGTGTGTCGGATAATTCTTTTCATGCGGCTTTAGTTGTCTCAAGGAATAAGCTATAACTTTGCCTTCCTGCATCAAAACACATCCCAGACCATTCAACGAAGCATCACTATAAATCACAAATTCTTTACCTGATTCTGGTTGTACCAAAACTGGAGCTTCAGTCAATAGAGTTTTCAACTGATCAAAGCTTTTTTGACATTTATCAGACCATTCAAATCTCACATCTTTCTGAAGCAATCTTGTCAACGGAGTAGCTATCATCGAAAATTCTCTTACAAATCGTCGATAATAACCAACAAGTCCCAGAAAACTGCAAACTTCAGACACATTCTTCAGAGGTTTCCATTCCAGAATAGCAGAAATCTTACCCGGATCAACTCGTATTCCAGAGGCTGATACAATATGTCCCAGAAAACCAACTTCTCGCCACCAGAATTCACATTTACTAAATTTTGCATACAATTGCTTATCTCGCAGGGTTTGCAACACAATTCTCAGATGTTCAGCATGTTCAGTTTCATCTCTAGAATAAATCAAAATGTCGTCGATAAATACAACAACAAATCGATCTAGGTACGGTCTGAAAATTCTGTTCATCAGATCCATAAAAACAGCAGGAGCATTGGTTAGTCCAAAAGGCATAACTAAAAACTCATAATGCCCGTACCTCGTTCTGAAAATAGTTTTTGAAATATCTAAATCTTTTACTTGCAACTTGTAGTATTTCGATCTCAAATCTATCTTTGAAAACACAGTGGCTCCTTTAAGCTGATCAAAAAAATCATCAATTCTGGGCAGAAGATATTTGTTCTTTATAGTCACCTTGTTCAACTGGCGGTAATCAATGCACATTCTCATCGTGCCATCTTTCTTTTTCACAAACAGAATTGGAGCACCCCAAGGTGAGAAACTCGGTCTTGCAAACCCTCTATCAGTCAACTCTTGCAACTGTGACTTTAACTCTTTCAACTCTGTTGGTGCCATTCTATACGGAGCTATCGAAATAGGAGTTGTTCCCGATAACAAATCAATACCAAATTCAACTTCACGTATCGGAGGTAATCCCAGTAATTCTTCAGGAAATACATCAGGGAATTCACAAACAACTAGCACTGGCTCAACTTTCTTTTCAATTACTTTCGAGTCAATTACATAAGCAAAATAAGCTTCATATCCCTTCTTCACATAATTCTGAGCTTTCAGCACTGATATCATAGCCGGTAACCCATTCAAATCATTAGACTCAATCCAAACTATTTTATCATTCTGACATATCAAATCAATAGTCTTTCTTTTACAATTCACAAAAGCATCATGTAGTGTCAACTAGTCCATACCCAAAATGATATCAAACTCATCAAATGGTAATAGCATCAAATCAGTCGGAAAACAAACATCTCTAAACATCAACGGACAGTTCTTGCATACTTTATCAACTAGGACACTTTTACCTAAGGGGTTCGATACTCTAATAACAAATTCAGTATACTCTACAGGCAAAGTCTTACTGAATACTAAGTTCATAAATATATGCGAATGTGTAGAACCTGGGTCTATCAATGAAATCATAGAAGTATCATAAAGAGTAAATGTACCCGTTATAACATCCGAAGATGAAGCTTCCTCACTAGCTTGGATGGCATATGCTCTGGCAGGCACTCTAGCTTCAGATCTCGCAACTGAATCTTTCATAGTTCTCTGACTACCACTAACATTTCTTGCATTTCGAGAAGGTCTACCTCTCGCTGAAACATTATCAGATCTCGGATTCTGAACAATCTCTTGCTCAACAGACTCTGGGCAATCTCGGATGAAATGGTCTAACGATCCGCATCTAAAACAGGCTCGATCATTTAATCTACAACTTCCCGAATGTCTTTTACCATAGTGCTTACATTCAGATCGCTCTGATCGGACATTTCCAACACTGGCCATTAAAGTTACGAGAGCTTTAAAATTTGACTGTGACCTAGCTCGATCTCTATTCGAATGTCCCACATTAGCCTTTGATTGGCTTTGTTCATCTCTGAATTTCTTTGAAGCAGACTAAAATGTTTTACTCGAAAATCTCTTTCTCGCATCTCTAGTTTCAAAATCAGCTTTTCTTTTCTCTTTCTCAAGTGCTTCAGCTTTGCAAGCTCGTTCAACTAGTACTACAAACTCTTTTATCTCAAGTATGCCAACTAATAGTTTAATATTCTCATTCAGACCATCTTCAAATCTTTTGCACATTATTGCTTCGGTCGATACACATTCTCGAGCATACTGACTTAATCTCACGAACTCTCTTCCATACTTAGTGACGGACATGCCACCCTGTTTCAATTCCAGAAATTCTTTTCGTTTCTGATCAATAAATCTCTGACTAATGTATTTCTTCCTGAACTCAGTCTGAAAGAAATCCCATGTGACCCGCTCCTTCGAAAAAACGGAAATCAAGGTCTTCAACCACTGATAGGCTGTATCCCGTAGCAAGGAAACAACACATTTTATGCATTCTTCAGGACTCAGCGACATCTCATCAAATACTCGGATAGTGTTCTCTAACCAAAACTCGGCTTTTTTAGCATTATCATCACTATTGGCCCTGATCTCTTCAGCTCCATATTTACGGATTTTGTAGACCGGAGGTTTATTCAACAGATTCAAGTTCATAACCGGAGGTTCAACAGAAGTCTGAGGAGGATTAGGCGGGGGCGGAGGTTGTGAAACAGCCGAATTAGTTCTTACATACTGAGTGAACCACTCATTCATCATTTGGAAGAAAGCTTGTTTAGCTTCTCCCTCTTGACCGCTAGTAACCAGTCTCGAATCAGATGGCACTGTCCCTTGAGCGGGAGTAGGTGCATTGCTTTCTAAATCGTTAGCTATAGCTCTTTCGGGATCCATTACTATACGGAAAACACATTTTACTCGTCAGGATTCATCACACTATCACATTTCATATATATATGGCATGTATAGCTAGACTCTCATACGCTACATTAGTCCGAGAATCGACTAAACCGTAGCTCTGATACCAATCAAATGTAACACCCCTAACCCGTAACCGTCGCTGGTCTAGGATTAAAGGCGTTACCGGACAAATCGAAATCTTTTACAAACATTTCATAACATAATTTAACAAATCACATCAAAGTGTCCCTTAAATAGGTCTACGAGACCTTAATCATGCTTTGGAAAGGGGTCGGACTAAACTGAACACATACGGAAATTCTAAGAAATTTAAAAAAAATTCAAAGTTACAGAGGTCCCACGCCCGTGAGGGCAGGCCGTGTGCCTTCCACGGCCTCAGACACGCCCGTGTGTCTAAGCCGTATTAAAACAGGGCATACATACTGACTTGTCTACACGGTCTGAGACACGCCCGTGTGCCTCACCCGTGGTCGAGCCTGACTTGTACCACACGGTCAGTCACACTCCCGTGTGTCTATCCCGTGGTTGAGCCTGACTTATTTTGAAATTCAACCACGAAGGACACGGTCGAGCCACACGCCCGTGTGCTCAACCGTGTGGGCAAATATAGGTCATTTGCAAGGCCAAAATGCCACCCACACTTTGGGTCATCCATACAAGCACCTACAAGCATCATACCAAACACAATTGGCAACCAAAAACATACCAAATGGTCATCCTTTTCAACTCATTCAAGTACATTTCATCACAACATATTATATGCCATTTAATTCAACCAAATCACAAGTATATCTAAGTAATATTCACCCATAAACTTACCAATTCATTATGGCATCTCTCCATCAATATTATACCAACTTTTAAATCACCAAAACATAGATCAATATTACCATATGCTCAACCTTTAACAAAACACATAACATAGCCTATCTACTTATTCATAACATATCATTAACTAGCCATATCACATGGCTATGTACATATCACAAACATAATTCAAAGTGACTAGCCTATACATGCCATACTTAATATATATACACTTTCAAAAGGTACCAAAAATAGGATTGAGTAGTGTGATGACGATCCTCGACGATCCCCGAGCCTTTCAGTAGCTTTGACGATCTATATAACAAAACAAACACACACAAGTAAGCTTTCAAAAGCTTAGTAAGCCATATACAAATAAACTTAACACATAGGCATTCATTTATTCATCTCAAATATAAGATCACTAATAGCTCATTTGCACATTCATAATTCTCCATGGCTTATTTGGTTAGCCATTTGCTTTCCAACATATATGCATCACCATGCACTTCATTAGATTGTAGTTCATTCATTCACATACACATTTTAATTTATCAAATCCATTCACATATCTCATTTAGGTAAGTTAATATAAACACTTACCTTTCATACACTTGCTTGGTGTATAATTCATACGTACCTAATTCGTTTATACATTTCACGTAGACTTCCATTTCTCGGATTTTCCTGTTGAACCGTTCGGAATCTAATAGGATACTCAGAATGCTCAGAATAGTCATACAATGCTAACGTCCCAGACGAGGTCTTACGTGTACTCAGATATCGATGCCATATTCTGAGACAGGGTCTTACACGAATCAATTGCGATGCCAATGTCCCAGACATGATCTTACACGTAAATCTCATATCGATGCCAACGCCCCAGACGTGGTCTTATACAAAATATCAAATCAACGCCAACGTCCCAGACGTGGTATTACATGATATCACATATCGAACACCTATGTCATGACATATACAATCCTATCTATTCCTCGGTTCGTACGAGACTTTTTCGGATGTTGACATCATGTCGATACTATCTCGGACTTCATGTACTCATCATCTCATATACATTCATCATTATAAATTTTCATATGAACATACATTTATCAATGTAAATACATTTATTTGTATATAGACTTACCTCGGATTTGAGTAAACGAAAACGAACTTGGCTACTCAATTACTTTCGACTTTTCGCGATCTAATTCTGTTTTCTTCAGTTCTTGATCTATACATATTCAAATTTAATCCATTTATTCACCAAATCATTCAACTCAATCCAAAAACACATATTTAGGGTAATTTACAAATTAGCCCTCACATTTTAACATTTTGACATTTTAGTCCCTATTTCACAAAATCACAAAATACACATAAATTGCTTATACCCATGCTTAGCTGAATTCTCTATAGGTCCCTAGCAACCCATATTTTTCATTTATTTCACAATTTAGTTCCTCAAAATATTATTTTCTCAATTAAGTCCAAATTACTCAAAATCACCAAAACTCCAAAGACAAAACATGCTAATCTAACACATATATTTCATATTTCATCATCAAACATTTCAAAGCTCATAAATTCATCAATGGCCTTTTTCAAAATCTTCATCATTTCACAAAATTGAAGCATGGGTTTTGAAGAACGCGAAGGAACGATTACAAAAATGTAGAAATTATCAAAAACCGAACAAAACTCATACCTTAATCAAAGAACTTGATGGCCGAATACCCTAGCTTCTTATTTCTTTTTCTTTTCTTTGTTTTCGGTGGAAGAACACATAAAACATCCACTATCTTTTAACTTTTGTTTTTATTATAATAATATATAATATGTTATTATTATTATTAACTAAACTTTCCTAATTTATATATAAAACAACATATTATTCATTATGTCGTCCACTACTATCACTTTTGGCTAAATTGCAACATAAATCCTCATAAATAAGAAGACACATCAATTAGGCCATTCAATCAAATAGAAAGCTACTTTTACCTTTTATGCGATTTAATCCTTTTCTCAAATTAAGCATACAAACGGACAAATTAATTCATAGAAATTTCGCACAGGCTTAATCACATATCATAGGTACGAAAAATAATATTAAAATATTTTTTTGACTCGGATTTGTGGTCCCAAAACTACTATTCTAATTAGTGTCTAAACCGAACTGTTACAATAGAACCTTTGAATTCAAAACAAAACAAATAATTCAACTTAAGCATAAACTCCAATATTTTAATTCAATCATAGCAAACATACAAATTTGGGCCTTAAATCAAGCTTTCAGGGCCCTAAAACAATTTAAGGACCAAATCAAAACAAATCAGAATGTTCAGGAAAAACATGAAAAGTGGTGAAATAGAGGTCACACGGCCATGTGGTCAAGTCGTGTGACACAGCCTAGACCATGTGGGTATTCGAAGTAGGGACACATGGCCATGTCACAGACCGTGTACTGGCTCGTGTGCCTATTCAAAGTTAGGTCACACGGCCATTTCGTCAAGCTGTGTAACTCTCTGATGCCTTGTAGTTCAATCTGCACTTAAAATTTAAAAGACACATGGCTATGTGGGTTAGCTGTATGTGGCACACGGTTCTGTGACAACTTGTGTCCTAGGTTGTGTATAGCATAGTTTGCCCTTAAAACAAGCCATTTCAAACATCATTTCTTAACTTTCAAGCCATACCATCTATAGCTACTTTCACATGCTCAAAATCACATTCAAACAACCAACAACATGCCAAACATTCATCCATCCTAAGTCTAACCAATATGTCATTCAAAGGCACCACATTTCACACACCAACTTAGTCCCATTCACCATCTCAAAGTCCTAATTTGAACCTATGCCAACATTACCAAATAACAATTCCAAAATATGTTATCATCTATCATCATTAACCATAACAAGCTTGGCACCACTCAAAACAAACCAAATCACTTGAATAACTTTTAACCTATTACATGCCATTTATAACTATTACTAATTTAACCAAAGACTACCAAAAGAATTGAGGGATAGTGTGATCGTGCTCCGACGCAATTCCAACCGATTGAGCCTTTCAGTGACCTACAAAACATAGAAAACAACTACGCAACCAACTAGTGTTTAGTAAGCTCGTGTTTGGAACTTAAACTTACCGAACATAAATTATTAACCATTAGAACATTGTTCATTTAAAATTATGCATACTTTTCCTTCTAATTTACAACATATCACAAGGTTAGTAGGTGTATTAAAAAGCATATCCAATCAACTAAACATGATACATATCAATATAAGTTCAATACATAATTCCTCAATCTTTTACTCAATTTGTTCCCTTTTCATTTCATATTCATATACCATCATTTCCATTCCTTGTTTCCATAACACAGTTCTTTCTTATATGCATCCATTCATTAAAATATATATCGTCCATTGAATCAAATGAAATAACATCAAATACTTAGAAAATACTCATATAACCATTTAATTCTTTAAACACCACAAACATCATTAGTTAACATATTTATAGACAAATGAAACATATAATCAAACCAAGACATAATATTCATTTCAAACTATACTAATTTAAACATTCATCTATCAAAATATATCACAAATCCCACATGGTGAGTATTAATCCCTTTCTTATTCTTATCAACTCCCTTGCATTTCATAACATTTTCATTTATTACTATCATAATGCATAATCTTCTTAACATATTATGATAATGCAACATTTACCTCTTTTAGACATATATACTATTACGAACCGCTTACCATTTTATACATCACATTTAGATCCTCATTTGTTTTCATCTGATGAACACTGTAATGACGATTGAAACCCCGATACACGTTTCATATTATGCCATAGTCCAACTATGGTCTTACATGTGCACTGCCATAGCCTTGCCATGGTCTTACGCTCATAGTGTCATAACTCGATTATGGTTTTATCATCAGAATACCATAGCACAACTATGGTCTTACATATATATATACACTGCCATTGTCCAACCATGGTCTTACGTCTGAACAACTGCCATATCCTCACTGTGGTCTTACGTAAACATTGCCATGTCTAACCATGATCTTGTACATTTTTACGTCATATTGCCATAGTGTCTTTGAACTATGGTCTTATTTGTTTCCTTCAAGCTGAAAAATTTGATTCACATATATACACAAATATATAATAATTTATCAAAATAGTAATTAATTGAATTAACCAAGTTACGAACTTACCTGAACTCATAAACGACTTTTAACACGAACCAACCACTATTCTGCTACTTTCACTTTTCCGCGATTTGTGTCTTTTCGAGTTGTTTTTTTATCTAGATAAATATTTTTATTCAATTAATCTCATTCCAAAATTTAAAATAATCAATTTAGCTTATAACCCTTAATAATGGAAATTTATGAAATTCCCCTCAAAGTTTACCTTTTATGCAATTAAGTCCCTAAACCCGGAACTTGCAATTTCACAATTTTTAACCATAAATAATGCTAGCCGATTTTTACTTAATCTTATAAACAGCCCATATTTATGAACAATTTATAATATTTTCCTTAAATTTTACAATTTTCATAAATAAGTCCCTAAACCTTAAAATCATCTAAAATTACTTAACAAAATATGTCTATTTAACAACCAAGCTAAATAATATATCAATTAAATTCACAAACACACTTAAACTATTCATGGTAAGTCCCTAAACTTTTAACAGTTTTACGAATTGACCCCCGGGTTAGCTAAATTAAGCTAAAACAACTTCAAAAACATAAAAATCATTAAAAATGATATCAAAATCACTTACCATGCATGGGAATTGGCTTAGTCGAACCTTGAGGAATTGAAACTTTTATTTCTCTTAAGAATGTTGGAAAGTTTGGTGGAAGAAGATAAGTGAATAGGTGATAACATTTTTTTTTCTTCTGTTTTATTATATTGTACTTAATATTTTAACATTAAAAATATTATAATTTAACTTAAAAGTCGTACCAAACCGTCCACTAACATTGACTATGGCATATTTTCCATTTAAAACCCCTCAACTAATCCATGAACACATTTAGTCCATATAAACTCATAGTGATTAACTTTTGCAACTTTTATAATTTAGCCATTTTTACTTAATTAGCTATTTACACATCAAAATTTCTTAACCAAATTTTAATATGACCCTAATAACACTCCGTAAATATTTAATAAATTTACGGGCTCATTTTATAGAAACGAGGTCCCGATACCTACTTTTCTAAAATCACTTGACTTTAGGGATGTACCACTTGAACCTAATTATTCGTTCAAATAACATAAATTATCAACTCGAAATTTATTATAACACTATATTTGACTCGTAAACTTTAAATAATAATATTTATGGACTCACTCGTCGGATTTATGGCTCCGAAATTATTGCTTCCGACACTATTGGAAAACGAACTGTTACAATATTTGTTTCAGTAAAATCAAGAAACCAAATATTGGAAAAATATGAACGGTTTGAATAATTAAAGTTTCAAGAAAATCAAGATATCAATTATTGGAAATCTTGGTTCAAGAACATGAATTTTGGTTGTGGACGAGTTCGGAGGACCTTAATGAGCATAAACAAGCTAGAATCTTGAAGAAAGAATGCTTAGAATCACTACAGGAAATTAAGCTTTTAGCGGCGTTTTTAGCGGCATTTGGACCGAAAATGTCGCAAAGGTTATACATTAGCGACATTTATGTGCAAAACGCAGCAAAAGATAAGGCATTAGCGGCGTTTTTAAATAAACGCCATAAAAGAATAGAACTATAGCAGTATTTTTTCATAAACACCACGAATATATATTAAATTTTTGCAAAACGGCGCCGTTTTGTTAGCCCCAGAACCCCAAATTCTTTTTCCCCAAATCAATTCCCTTCTCCTCGAAATCCCTAAATTTTTTCCCACACCCCTTTCTTTTTTCCCCCAATTTCTTTCCCCAAATCAGTTCCCCCTCTCCCTGAAATCCCCAAGTTTCTTTCCCAGACCCCTTTCTTTTTTCCCCAATTCTTTTTCCCTAAATCAGTTCCCCCTCCCCGAAATCCCTAAGTTTTTTCCCAAATCCCTTTCGTTTTTTCCCCAGTTTATTTTCTCCATATCAGTTCCCCCCCTCCCCGATATATGCTCAAAATTGATATTTTGTTGAAGAAGATAAAGATTGGTGATTGCTTTTGGTATAGAGATTTATATCATTTCATTTGTTCCTTTTTCTCGATTTGAGGTAATTGTTAATTCTTGTTTGTTTCTTTTTTTCTGGCGTTTGGGATTTTCGCCGACTTACTTCTCTTCTGTAATCGATATGTTTTTCTAAATCGGCAAGGTTTTCAAGGTTTTCGTCGTTTTCTCCAACCTGCATTACTTCCATTCCTAGCTGGTTAATAAATTATTCTCTCCGTCACGCACACCTTTTTTAGTTGATTAATTTCGCTTTATGTTTTCATTTTTCATTTTTTGTTTGTTAATTGGTGCTGTGTTTGGTTGCCGGTAAACAAGAAGGAAATAAAGAAAAATAAAGGAATGGTACTTTTAAGTTCTTTTGTTGTTTTATTAATTTTGTTTCAATTGAACTTTGTGACCGAAATTAGCTTTTTATCTCGACATTGGAAAGAATGTGAACTCTTTTGTTGCATTTGTTGGCGATTGATGATTAGAACGAAGTTTTGTTTCAATAGGTTTTGCTGCATAAATGGAAGGCAGAAATTTTATTAGGAAATTTTATTAGAAAATAATTAAAATATTTTGTTTGTTATTCTTATGAAATAGTTTATGAAAACAGGAATATATTAAATAAAGGAATAGTTTCTGTTAGTAAAAAGCGTGAAATAGAATTGAACCAAAGTTAGTACTATATACACAATGTTCAAAGCTGCATTACCTGCTATGGGGTAGTAATTAGAAACTGATTTGCATAAAACGGTCCCTTCAACACCAATGGAGAGTAGCTCTTCTTTCTCTTCAGATTTTTCTTCTTCTGGTTTTGTTTGAACAACGTATGTTTTCTCTCATATTCAGCCTTCCCTTTCTCTTCTTCTAGCTTGGGCTTGCAGGTGTATTTTTTTTGCTTCATAATTAGGCTTGTAATTAGTGCTTGGTTTGTGTTTACAAAAAAAAACAAAGAAGAAGAAAAACCTGACAGTTTTATGTTAATTAATTACTATTAGAAAACCATATATAGACAGGGTTCTTGAAATGTTTGGGGAAGACCAAAATGTTGTAACCAAGGCCAATTGTTTTACAGTTGTATTCATTTAAGAATTGTTCATATTCTAGAGCAGTGAATTGAGCATGAAATCATTGTTTGTAGGTTAAAATTTTTGTTATTAGTTCTGTGTAAGTTGTGAATTTAGTTCTTATATGTTCATAGCTAAATGGATTTTTTTTTTATCTTAAAATTTTTTATTATATGTGAAATTGAATTAGGTCAGATTTCTTTTCAAAAATAAGTTCTTTCAACACTATTTTACAAGGTTGAAACTTGAAATGATGCTTAAGAAATCTAAATCCTTACGGCACAATCCAACAATATTAATTAGTTTATTGAATGCATGTGAATTTGGCCATTTTCATCTAGTTCTAATCTCATGTTTTTCTTAGTTTATACTTGTAATAGGCCAATTTAGTCCGGGCCCATACAAAAAATAATAAACCCAAAATAATAAAATAAAGTCCAAGTCCAGTCCAAAATATATCATTTGGCCCGATCGGAATGGCCCATTACTTGAAAAGATTGAAGGTCCATCTACAAGCTTAACGTATATGGGAACACAATCTTCAAAAATATGCAATCTTAGATATGATATGCAAATTTTAGATATGATATGCAATCCTAGAAGATATGGTATGTAATCTTAGAAAATATGATATGCAATCTTAGATATGATATGCAAATCCTAGATATGATATGCAATCTTAGAAGATATGGTATGCAATCTTAGAAGATATGATTTTGTAATCTTAGAGATTTAATTTGTAGATACCTTTTAATCTTAGCCGTTGATGTAATTGATCTGTACCGTTGGATTTCGGGAGGCTCAACTATAAATAGAGGTCTCTCTCTTCATTGTAAAACACACTTGAGTTTTGGGGAAGCAATAAGAATTCTTGAGAGCATTCACTCAAATTTCTCTCTCTCTTGCGTTCTTATTTTCTATGGTTTGTTCTTATTTTATTCTTCATTCATCTTCGTTTTTTCAACATTTTTTTATTTATCCATTTAATTGTTCAATTATTAATTATTCTTTTTATTTTATTCATTTATTTATTATTTCTGTATAAAGATTTATTTTATTTTCACACTTCTGCAAATTTGTATTTTATTTATTTATTCCAAATTTTTATGTGGTATTTATTTCAAGCTGTTTTATTTTATTATTTTTGATATTACTTATTTTAAATAGTTTTATTTTGATTAAGTTTTTTTATATTATTACTTTAAATTATCTTATATATCATTCATTTTTCTTATTGTTTTATATAACGATTATTTTAAAGTGGTTTTATTTTATATCATTTTAAACTGTTTTATATTATCTATTTTAAGTTTCCGTATATTGTTTATTTTAAACTTATACGTATCTTTTTAGGATTTGTCACATATCATTTTCTTTAAGTCATTTTGTATATTATTTATTTAGATTGATATATATATTGTTTTATATATTACTTATTTAAACTTACTTCTTATATAATATTTATTTTAAAATTCATTTATATATTACTATTTCATATATTATTTATTTTTATTTTTATTTTTTGGATTTATTTCAAATTTTTACATATATTACCTACTTTAAAATTTTTATACATGAATTTATTTTTAAGTTGCTTTTTATTGTCGATTTCAAAATCCTTTTCTTTCACATTATTTGTTTTAACATTGTCCATTATTATTTGAAAGCTTGGTACATTTTGTTTTTTATTTGTTTTTTGGATTTTGTTTTTTTTTTAAAAAAAATTCGTTAATCTTTATTTATTAATGTGGCCAAATATATCTTCATATTTCAAAATCCATGATTTTTTTTAAAATTTAAAAATAAGGCAATATTCAATATTTGGGAGTTTTGAGAAAATCGTGCCCTAACTTATTGGGTTTCGATTTTTCTCATTAAGTCCAAATGATTGAGTACCCTTTTTGAAATTAAAACATATGAATTTTTAAATAAAAAACCTATTCTCGGGAATTTAAGATGTTGTGCCCTAACTCACTAGATGCGACGTTTTGTCATTTCGAGGCAAGGATTTCTAAAAAAACAAAGGATATTTGGTGTTTAGAAAATTTGAAAGATTGTGCTCTAACTTACTGAGTTTCGATTTTTCTTTTAAAATCCAAATAATTGAATGTTCATTTAAAATTAAAGGACATAAGTTTTAAAAATCAAAAGGATTGTGTTTTAAAATTTTTTCAAAATTTTGACATTAGGACATTAATTAATCAATTAGGTACCAATTTTTGGGCGTTACGAGGGTGCTAATCCTTCCTCGTGCGTAACCGACTCCCGAGCCCGTTTTGTCAAATTTTGTAGACCAAAATTATTATTTTAATAAATCAAAATGTTTTATTAAAATGATTAATCTCAAGGTGACCCGATCACACCTCGAAAAAAGATTGGTGGCGACTCCATTTTCATTTTTAAAGTCGACCTCCGTTTTTAAAAAAAAATTAAAAATGGTTTCGACAGCTTGGCAACTCCACTGGGGATGTTATCAGAGAGTCAAGCCATAAATTGATTATTTTTGTCCTTTTATCAAAAATTAAAATTTGATTTTGATTCTTTCACCGCATGAGTTTGTGTCGTGTCATATGTTTATTATGGTTTGAGTCTCTTAGGGTACTCTTGCATCATATTGCATGACCGTTGTGGTCGCACCTTTTAAGTGGGAGTGAGAAACTATGCCTTCGTGAGGTTTTCACCTCCGCATAGGCTAGTGGACTGCTTCCGGGATACATCTGTACCTATGTCTTCGTGAGGTTTTCACCTCCGCATAGCCATAGGGAAATGTATTCCTCTGAACTGAACTCGGTCCGTATGAGCCTATAATGGGTGAGGATCGAGGAATCTGCTGGTTCGGGTACCTCAACTTTAGGCCTAAACCACATGTAGAAAACATAAGGGCTTACCCTAAGTAGAACTATGTCAAACCTTAGTAGTTACCCAGATAGGTGTTTGTTTATTTTACTTGCTTTACATTTTATTCTGTGGTACTAACTTGTGTTTTATTTTTTGTGCATGTCATTTCATATTTTAAGAGGTATCGATTCGCGGTCAGTTTCTAAGTTAGAAAGCTGGTTATGGAGAACGAATTCCTTGATAAAGTGGAAGATAATGCAGTCGTCCGCATATGGTCAGAGCAAAGGCAATTAGAGAAAGGGGATAGCTTAGCTGAGGGGTATGTGTCGGAACTACGGGATTTCGCTCGTATCAGTGTCATGCAAAATGAGCTTCAGGAGTTGAAAGGAATATGGACCAAGTGGAATGATGAGGCAAAGCAGCCGTTCTATCGTAATTATGGTGATCTACCCTACTTGCTCGACATCAAGGTAGATAAACATCTTCTCCAGGCTATGACTTAGTTTTGGAACTCTGCTTATAGCTGTTTCACTTTCGGGAAAGTAGATTTAGTATTCACGGTGGAGGAATATACAACCTTGCTTCGCTGTTCAAGGATCCAAGTCGACAAAGCTTATTCTAGGGCTGCTAATGTCCCAACTTTTGTGAAGAAGCTAATGAATATCACGGGGATGAGTGAACAGTGGCAACAGGAGGTTCAAGAGGAAAAGGCCAAAGCTGACCATTGGGAGAGGAAGTTCCTAGAGATGGGCACATCTTAATGACTTAGCAAACTATCACATATATGCTTTGGTCCATGTACTTGGCCATATTTGTCACATTCATCAATTCCAAAGTCTTATATAAACATAGCTCATTCATGCTTACTTTCACATATCATATTGTTATTCCAATATACATAATCATCATAGTAAATTCACATAGGTACTTACCTTATATACACCCTTAGTGTATAAATCAAAGTACCTGAAACGGATATACATTCACGTAATAGTGTATAGCTCGGATTTGCCCGTTGAACCGTTCAGAATCTAATAGGATACTCAGAAACTCAAAATGTTCGTACAATGCCAACGTCCCAGATGAGGTCTTACATGCACTCAAATATCGATGCCACTATCCTGGACAGGGTCTTATTCGAATCGATACAATGTCGATGTCCCAGACATGGTCTTACACGTAAAGCTCAAATCGATGCCAACGTCCCAGACGTGGTCTTACACATAAAGCTCAAATCGATGCCAACGTCCCAGACGTGGTCTTACATGAATTTCAAATCAACGCCAACGTCCTGGACGTGGTCTTACATGATAAACAGAACAGATACCTATGTATTCCTAGGTTCGTATGGGACTTCTCGGACATCGTCGCTAAGTTGATCTTGTCTCGGAATTCATTTGCATTACAACTTATAAGCATTCAAAATCAACAATAGACATATGAATATGCTCAACTCAATACAATTACATTTATTTGCAATATGACTTACCTCGGATTCGATTTATCTGAAATGGAAATGGTTACTCGGTTACTTTCGCCTTCCCTCGGTCAAGGTTCGTTTTCCTCGGTTCTTGATCTAAACATATTCAGAATTAATCCTTTTTATTCACTAATTCATTCAATTCAACTCAATACTCATATTTAGGGCTATTTGCAACTTAGCCCTCACATTTGCACAATTTATCAATTTAGTCCATTTTTCTCAAAACATCAAATTCACAAAAATCATTACACATCTAAGCTTAGCCGAATGTATATACATCTCATACAAGCCCATATTTTCCATCAAATTTGCAATTTAGTCCTCAAAAATAATATTTTTCTCAATTTAGCCCTAAGTAGCTAAATTCATCAAAAATTCAAGAACAAAGTTTGTTCATCTAGCTTAAATCTTTCATTTAACACCATAAATCATCACAAAGCTCAACATATCATCAATGGCACATTTCATGAACAACATCAATTCATTAAATTGAGACATGGGCTTGATAGTAAACTAAGCAACAATCTCAAAAACATAAAAATCAGCAAATACTAAAGCAAAAACATACCTTAATTCAAGCTTGTAAGTGCCGAAACCTAGGATAGTTTTCTTTCTTTTCTTCCTTCAATATTCGGCTAGGTGAAGGATGATAATAGCTTATTACCATGTTATTTTCATTATAACATTATTATCATTTCATTTACTAAATTAACCTTCCAATTAATAAATAAAACAACTATGCATTAAGGATATATTTGTCCATATCCATCCACTAACTAAATAGTGGTTTAATAGCCACATAAGGCCTTCACCTTTACAAAGCCACAACACATGGATACTTTAACAAATAGCAAGCAACTTTCACATTTAATGCAATTCAATCCTTTTGTCAAATTAAACATATAAATGCACAAATTAACTTACGAAAATTTAATACATGCTTAAACACTCATCAAGGGCACAGAAAATAATATTAAAATATTATTTAGACTCAGATTTGTGGTCCCGAAACCACTGTTCCGACTAGGGTATAAACCGGACTGTTACAATTCTCCCCCCTTTAGGGATTTTTGTCTCCGAAAATCTTACCGTTAAACAGAGTCGGATATTGCTGTTTCATTAAATCTTCTGGCTCCCACGTAGCCTCTTCAATACCATGCCGATTCCACAATACTTTCACTAACGAAATTTTCTTGTTTCTCAACTCTTTTACTTCACGAGCTAAGATACGAATCGGTTCTTCTTCATATGACATGTCCGATCGGATTTCAATTTCAGATGGGGCAATTACATGCGACGGATCAGATTGATATCTACGGAGCATTGAGACATGAAATATATTATGTATCTTTTCTAGCTCGAAAGGCAACAACAATCGATGTGCAACAGGTTCAACTCGCTCAATGATCTCATACGGTCCGATGAACCTCGGACTCAACTTGCCTTTACGTCCGAAACGAAGTACTTTCTTCCACGGTGACACCTTCAGAAATACTTTGTCACCGATCTCAAATTCTATGTCTTTTCGTTTCAAGTCCGCATACGATTTCTGACGATCAGATGCTACTTTCAAGCAATCTCGGATCAGTTTCACTTTTTGTTCTGAGTCTTTTATCAAATCGATTCCAAGTAACTTCTTTTCACTGAGTTCGGTCCAGTACAGAGGTGTACGACATTTACGTCCGTAGAGAGCTTCATATGGTGCCATTCTGATGCTCGACTGAAAACTGTTATTGTATGCAAATTCAATCAATGGTAAATCTTTGTTCCCAATCGCATCAAAATTCAAGAATGCAGCACCTTAACATGTCTTCGAGAATCTGAATGATCCGCTTGGATTGACCATCTGTTTGCGAATAAAAAACTGTACTGAAATGCAGTTTCGTGCCTAAAGCTTCTTGCAATTTCTTCCAAAACCTTGATGTAAATCTAGGATCTCTATCTGACACAATGGATAGTGGCACTCCGTGCAATCTCACAATCTCAGAAATATAAAGCTCGGCTAATCTATCAAGTGAATAGTCAGATCTTACCGGAATGAAATGGGCTGATTTCGTCAATCGATCAACTACGACCCAAATCGCATCTTTCTTTCTCGGAGTCTGAGGCAATCCAGAAACAAAGTTCATCGTTACTCTATCCCATTTCCACTCAGGAATCAGAATCGGTTGTAGCAACCCAGACGGAACTTGATGTTCACTTTTCACTTGGCAGATGATTAAACATTTTGAAACAAAGTCAGAAATGTCTCGTTTCATACCAGACCACCAATAGAGTTGCTTCAAATCATGATACATTTTAGTACTCCCCGGATGAACAGAAAAACGAGTATTATGTGCTTCACTCAAAATCAACTGAATCAACTCCGAATTCCTCGGAACACAGATACGACCTCGAAATCTCAAACAATCATCAACAACTCAAAATTCAGATTCAGAATTCGAATCACACAGAACCCGTTTCGCTAATAACTCATTATCAGATTTCTGAGCATCACATAACTGTTGTATAAACAACGGTTTTGCTTTTAGTTCAGCTATCACAGAACTATCATCAGATAAATCTAACTGAGCATTCAAAGCACGTAGTGCATACAATAATTTTCTACTCAATGCGTCAGCAACAACGTTTGCTTTACCCGGATGATAATCTATCACAAGTTCATAATATTTTAACAACTCTAGCCACCTTCTTTGATAGAGGTTCAAATCTTTCTGAGTCATCAGATATTTCAGACTTTTATGATCCGAAAACACGTGACATTTCTCACCAAACAGATAATAACGCCAAATCTTTAGTGCGAACACAATCGCAGCTAACTCAAGGTCGTGCGTCGGATAGTTCTTCTCATGTGACTTAAGTTGTCTCGAGGCATAAGCTATTACTTTACCTTTCTGCATCAATACACATCCCAGACCATTCAACGAAGCATCACTGTATATCACGAATTCTTTACCTGATTCTGGCTGTACTAGAACTGGAGCTTCAATCAACAGAGTTTTCAACTGATCAAAGCTTTTCTGACATTTATCAGACCATTCAAATCAAACATCTTTCTGAAGTAATCTAGTCAATGGAGTAGCTATCGTCGAAAAGCCTTTTACAAATCCGCGGTAATAACAAGCAAGTCCCAGAAAACTACGAATTTCAGATACATTCTTTGGAGGTTTCCGATCCAATATAGCAGAAATCTTGCTCGGATCAACTCGAATCCCAGAAGCTGACACAATATGCCCCAGAAAACTAACTTCATGCAACCAGAATTCACATTTCTTTGAATTTACGCATACAATTTCTTTTCTCGCAGAGTTTGCAATACGATTCTCAGATGCTCAGCATGTTCAGTCTCATCACGTGAATAAATCAGAATATCGTCTATGAATACAACAACAAATCGATCTAGGTACGGTCTAAAAATTCTGTTCATCAGATCCATAAAAACAGCAGGAGCATTGGTTAGTCCAAATGGCATAACTAGAAACTCATAATGCTCGTACCTCGTTCTGAAGGTAGTTTTCGGAATATCTGAATCTTTCACTCTCAACTGATAATATCCCGATCTCAGATCAATCTTGGAAAATACAGTAGCTCTTTTTAACTGATCAAATAGATCATCAATCCTGGGCAACGGATATTTGTTCTTTATGGTCACTTTGTTCAACTGACGATAATCGATGTACATTCTCATCGTGCCATCTTTCTTTTTCACAAACAGAACAGGAGCACCCCAAGGCGAGAAACTCGGTCTAGCAAACCCTCTATCGGTCAATTCTTGTAACTGTGACTTTAACTCTTTCAACTCTGTTGGTGCCATTCTATACGGAGCTATTGATATAGGTGTAGTGCCAGGCAATAAATCAATACTAAATTCAACTTCACGAATCGGAGGCAAACCCAGCAATTCTTCCGGAAACACATCAGAAAACTCACAGACAACAGGCACTGACTCAACTTTCTTTTTAGACACTTTCAAGTCAATTACGTAAGCAAAATATGCCTCATAACCCTTTTTTACATAACTTTGAGCTTTCAATACAGATATCACAGCAGGCAACCCATTCAAATCATCAGACTCAACTCGTACAATTTCATTATTCGAGCATCTCAAATCAATTATCTTTCTTTTACAGTTCACAACAGCATCATGCAAAAACAACCAGTCCATACCCAGAATGATATCAAACTCATCAAATGGCAAAAGCATCGATCGATCGAGAGAAAACAGATATCTCGATACATTAACTGACGCTTCTTGCATACTTTGTTAATAAGGACACTTTTGCCTAAGGGGTTCGATACTTTTATAACAAACTCAGTAGACTCTACAGGCAAAGTCTTACTGAATACTAAATTCATGCATATATATGAATGTATAGAACCAGGGTCTATTAATGCAATCACAGAAGTATCATAAAGTATAAAAGTACCCGTTATAACATCAGGTGATGAAGCTTCCTCACGAGCTCGGATAGCATACGCTCTAGCAGGTGCTCTAGCTTCAGATCTTGCAACATTGTCTCTCGTAGTTCTCTGACTACCACTGACATTTCTTACATTCTTCGAAAGTTTACCCCTCACAGGTGCATTATCAGATCTCAGGTTCTGAACAATCTCTGGCTCAACAGATTCAGGGCAATCACGGATAAAATGATCAAGTGATCCACATCTGAAGCAAGCTCTGTCATTTAATCTACAGCTTCCCGGATGCCTTTTTCTGCAATGTTTACATTCAGGTCTCTCTGATCGTACATTTCCAACACTTGCCACTGAAGTTGCTGGAACTTTGGAGCTCATTTGTGATCTATCTCGATTTCTATTCGAATATCCCATATTAACTCTCGAACGGCTTTGATCATCTCTAAATTTCTTTAGAGTAGACTGAAGTGATCTACTCTGAAATCTCTTCCTCACTTTTCGAGCTTCTGACTCAGCTTTTCTTTTATCTTTCCCGAGTGCCTCAGCTTTGCACGCTCGATCAACTAGAACAACAAACTCTTTTATCTCTAAAATCCCGACTAGTAAACGGATGTCTTCATTAAGCCCATCTTCGAACCTTTTGCACATTATAGCTTCAGATGATACACATTCTCGAGGATACTGACTCAGTCTCACGAACTCTCGTTCATATTCCGTAATCGCATTCATTGGCCTTGATTTAGTTCCAGAAATTCTTTTCGTTTCTGATCTACGAATCTCTCACTAATATATTTCTTCCGGAACTCGCTTTGGAAGAAGTCCCACGTCACCTATTCTTTCGGAATAACAGATATCAGAGTTTTCCACCATTGATACGCTGCATCTCGGAGCAATGATACAACACACTTTATGCATTCTTTCAGAGTAAGAGACATTTCGTCAAATACCCGGATAGTATTCTCTAACCAGAATTTGTCTTTTTTAGCATCATCATCATTAGTAGCTTAGTAGCTCGGAATTCTTCAGCCCCATACTTGCGGATCTTGTCTACTGGAGGCTTATTCAACAGATTTATACCCATCACTAGAGGCACAACCGAGGTTTGAGGGGGATTAACCGGGGGCGGAGGTTGCGAAACAGTCGGGTTATTCCTTACAAATTGAGTGAACCATTCACTCATCATCTGGAAGAAAGCTTGTTTAGCTTCTCCCTCTTGACCGCTAGTAATCGGTCTCGATTCAGAGGGTGCTGTCCCTTGCACGGGAGCAGGCGCATTACTTTCTACGTCGTCAGCTATGGCTCTTTCGGGATCCATTACTATACAAAAATCATTTTTATTCGTCAGGATTCATCACACTATCACAATTCAGAAATATCGCATGTATAGCTAGACTCTGACACGCTACGTTAGTCCGAGAATCGACTAAACCGTAGCTCTGATACCAACCAAATGTAACACCTCTAACCCGTTTCCGTCGCCGAATTAAGGTTAAGAGTGTTACCGGACAGATCGAAAACTTTTACAGAAAATTTCATACAATTGTACATCAATTACAACTATATTATCCCTTAAGTAGGTCATCGAAACCTAAAGCATGCTCAGAAATAGGGTCGGGACTAAACCGGAACACATACAGAAATTCTTGGAAATTTAAAACTTTTCTAAGATTCAGGGGTTACACGCCCGTGGGGGTAGGCCATGTGCCTCCCACTACGCGCTAGACACACCCGTGTGTCCTCCCGTGGTCGAAATCGACTTTGCTCCACGGCCACTAAGCACGCCCGTGTGCCTTGGCCGTGTACTCTTAGACCATATACTGACTTTCTCACACGGCTACTAGACACGCCCGTGTGTCTTGGCCGTGTGCTATTAGGCTAGCTACTGACTTTGTCCCACGGTCACTAGGCACGCCCGTGTGCCACAACCGTGTGGCAAAACAGGCTATTTGCTAGGCCAAAATGCCACCCACATGGGTCATATCTACAAGAAATGTTTACCAATTCATTTCATACTCATATGACAAACAAAAACATACCAAATTAACCATTCAATCTATACATCCAAAACCAATTCCAAACATGCTAAATTACAAGGTTAAAACTCATCTCATCACATACATATTTCATTCATTCACTTAATCAAAAATTGACCATTGTATGCATCAACTAACCATACCACAACATACCTTATATATGATATTCTTTCAAGCAATTTCTCAACATTATAACTAGCCAAATCACATGGCTAAATTCATATAACAAACTTATATCAAATACTAGCCTATACATGCCATATCTAACTATATACATTTTCAAAATGTACCAAAATGAGTTTAGTAGTGTGATGACGATCCTTGATGGTCCCAAGCCTTCAGTAGCTTTGACGACCTATAAAACAGAGAAAACACACACACACACAGTAAGATTTCCAAAAGCTTAGTAAGTCATAATACAAACAACTTAGTATGAAAGGCATATAAGTACATAGGTACATTGGCACATCTTAATGACTTAGCAAACTATCACATATATGCTTTGGTCCATGTACTTGGCCATATTTGTCACATTCATCAATTCCAAAGTCTTATATAAACATAGCTCATTCATGCTTACTTTCACATATCATATTGTTATTCCAATATACATAATCATCATAGTAAGTTCACATAGGTACTTACCTTATATACACCCTTAGTGTATAAATCAAAGTACCTGAAACGGATACACATTCACGTAATAGTGTATAGCTCGGATTTTCTCGTTGAACCGTTCAGAATCTAATAGGATACTCGAAAACTCAAAATGTTCGTACAATGCCAACGTCCCAGACGAGATCTTACATGCACTCAAATATCGATGTCACTGTCCCGGACAGGGTCTTATACGAATCGATACGATGCCGATGTCCCAGACATGGTCTTACACGTAAAGCTCAAATCGATGCCAACGTCCCAGACGTGGTCTTACACATAAAGCTCAAATGTCCCAGACGTGGTCTTACACATAAGGATAATGTCGATGCCAACGTCCCAGACGTGGTCTTACACGAATTTCAAATCAACGCCAACATCCCGGACGTGGTCTTACATGATAAACAGAACAGATACCTATGTATTCCTAGGTTCGTACGGGACTTCTCGGACATTGTCGCTAAGTCGTTCTTGTCTCAGAATTCATTTGCATTACAACTCATAAGCATTCAAAATCAACAATAGACATATGAATATGCTCAACTCAATACAATTACATTTATTTGCAATATGACTTACCTCGGATTCAATTTATCTGAAATGGAAATGGTTACTCGGTTACTTTCGCCTTCCCTCGGTCAAGGTCCGTTTTCCTCAGTTCTTGATCTAAACATATTCAGAATTAATCCTTTTTATTCACTAATTCATCCAATTCAACTCAATACTCATATTTAGGGCTATTTGTAACTTAGCCCTCACATTTGCACAATTTATCAATTTAGTCCATTTTTCTCAAAACATCAAATTCACAAAAATCATTACACATCTAAGCTTAGCCGAATGTATATACATCTCATACAAGCCCATATTTTCCATCAAATTTGCAATTTAGTCCTCAAAAATAATATTTTCTTAATTTAGCCCTAAGTAGCTAAATTCATCAAAAATTCAAGAACAAAGTTTGTTCATCTAGCTTAAATCTTTCATTTAACACCATAAATCATCACAAATCTCAACATATCATCATTGGAACATTTCATGAACAACATCAATTCATTAAATTGAGACATGGGCTTGATAGTAAACTAAGCAACAATCTCAAAAACATAAAAATCATCAAATACCAAAGCAAAAACATACCTTAATTCAAGCTTGTAAGTGCCGAAACCTAGGATAGTTTTCTTTCTTTTCTTCCTTCAATATTCGGCTAGGTGAAGGATGATAATAGCTTATTACCATGTTATTTTCATTATAACATTATTATTATTTCATTTACTAAATTAACCTTCCAATTAATAAATAAAACAACTATGCATTAAGGATATATTTGTCCATATCCATCCACTAACTAAATAATGGTTTAATAGCCACATAAGGCCTTCACCTTTACAAAGCCACAACACATGGATACTTTAACAAGTAGCAAGCAACTTTCACATTTAATGCAATTCAATCCTTTTGTCAAATTAAACATATAAACGGACAAATTAACTTACGAAAATTTTATACATGCTTAAACACTCATCAAGGGCACAGAAAATAATATTAAAATATTATTTAGACTCGGATTTGTGGTCTCGAAACCACTGTTCCGACTAGGGTATAAATCGGACTGTTACAGGAAGCAAATTGAAAAGTTCAGATTTTCTTCCCTCGAGATGGTAGTGGAGCAGACTGAAGATTGAAGTCTTCCTGAGTTAATAAGGAAGCAGACTGAAAAGTTCAGATCTTGTCCCCGAGATAGTAGTGGGGCAGTGAAGATTATAGTCTTATCTTCCCGATGTAGTAAGGAGCTGACTAAATAAAATTGTAGATCTTGTCTCCTCGAGATAGCAGTGGGGCAGATCGAAGATGGCGAATCTTATCTTCCTGATGTAGCAAGGGAGCAGATTTTAGCCACTAGCCTCATCTTCCTGATGTAGCAAGGGAGCAGACTAAAAATTGTAGATCTTGTCTTCTTGAGATTGCAATGAAGCAGATCGAAGATACTAATCTGGCATCCCTGAGTTTGCAGTGGAGCAGATTAAAAATAGCAGATCCGCTTTCCGAGATTGCAAGATGAAGCGGTCGAAGACATCAGATCTTGTCTTCCTAAGTTTGCAGTGGAGCAGATTGAAGATAGCAGATCTTGTCTCCTTGAAGTTGCAGTTGGGTTAGAGACTACTTGAAGAAGATGAGGATCAAGAGGTTAAGGCTCGGCATGACCGGGCAAAATTGGTCATTTTATAGTCTTTGCTCCTTTCTCGTTACACTACAGTAAGCAAAGAGGGGCAGCTGTAATAGGCCAATTTAGCCCGAGCCCATACAAAAAATAATAAACCCAAAATAATAAAACAAAGTCCAAGTCCAGTCCAAAATATATCATTTGGCCCGATCGGAATGGCCCATTACTTGAAAAGATTGAAGGTCCATCTACAAGCTTGACGTATATGGGAACACAATCTTCAAGGATATGCAATCTTAGATATGATATGCAAATCTTAGATATGATATGCAATCCTAGAAGATATGGTATGTAATCTTAGAAGATATGATATGCAATCTTAGATATGATATGCAAATCCTAGATATGATATGCAATCTTAGAAGATATGGTATGCAATCTTAGAAGATATGATTTTGTAATCTTAGAGATTTAATTTGTAGATACCTTTTAATCTTAGCCGTTGATGTAATTGATCTCATGCTGTTGGATTTCTGGAGGCTCAACTATAAATAGAGGCCTCTCCCTTCATTGTAAAACACACTTGAGTTTTGGGGAAGCAATAAGAATTCTTGAGAGCATTCACTCAAATTTCTCTCCTCTTGCGTTCTTATTTTTATGGTTTGTTCTTATTTTATTCTTCATTCATCTTCGTTTTTCAACCTTTTTATTTATCCATTTAATTGTTCAATTATTAATTATTCTTTTTATTTTATTCGTTTATTTATTATTTCTGTATAAAGATTTATTTTATTTTCACACTTTTTCAAATTTATATTTTATTTATTTATTCCAAATTTTTATGTGGTATTTATTTCAAGCTGTTTTATTTTATTATTTTTGATATTACTTATTTTAAATAGTTTTATTTTGATTAAGTTTTTTTATATTATTACTTTAAATTATCTTATATATCATTCATTTTTCTTATTGTTTTATATAACGATTATTTTAAAGTGGTTTTATTTTATATCATTTTAAACTGTTTTATATTATCTATTTTAAGTTTCCGTATATTGTTTATTTTAAACTTATACGTATCTTTTTAGGAATTGTCACATATCATTTTCTTTAAGTCATTTTGTATATTATTTATTTAGATTGATATATATATATTGTTTTATATATTACTTATTTAAACTTACTTCTTATATAATATTTATTTTAAAATTCATTTATATATTACTATTTCATATATTATTTATTTTTATTTTTATTTTTTTGATTTATTTCAAAATTTTACATATATTACCTACTTTAAAATTTTATACATGAATTTATTTTTAAGTTGCTTTTTATTGTCGATTTCAAAATCCTTTTCTTTCACATTATTTGTTTTAACATTGACCATTATTATTTGAAAGCTTGGTACATTTTGTTTTTTATTTGTTTTTTGGATTTGGTTTTTTTTTTTAAAAAAAAATTCGTTAATCTTTATTTATTAATGTGGCCAAATATACCTTCATATTTCAAAATCCATGATTTTTTTTTTAAATTTAAAAATAAAGCAATATTCGATATTTGGGAGTTTTGAGAAAATCGTGCCCTAACTTACTGGGTTTCGATTTTTCTCATTAAGTCCAAATGATTGAGTACCCTTTTTGAAATTAAAACATATGAATTTTTAAATAAAAACCTATTCTCGGAATTTAAGATGTTGTGCCCTAACTCACTTTGATGCGACGCTTTGTCATCTCGAGGCAAGGATTTCTAAAAACAAAGGATATTTGGTGTTTGGAAAATTTGAAAGATCGTGCTCTAACTTATCTGTTTTCGATTTTTCTTTTAAAATCTAAATAATTGAATGTCCATTTAAAATTAAAGGACATAAGTTTTAAAAATTAAAAGGATCGTGTTTTAAAATCTTTTCAAATTTTTGACATTAGGACATTAATTAATCAATTAGGTACCAATTTTTGGGCGTTACGAGGGTGCTAATCCTTCCTCGTATGCGTAACCGACTCCCGAGCCCGTTTTCTCAAATTTTGTAGACCAAAATCATTATTTTAATAAATCAAAATGTTTTATTAAACTGATTAATCTCAAGGTGACCCGATCACATCTCAAAAAAAGATTGGTGGCGACTCCATTTTCGTTTTTAAAGTCGACCCCCGTTTTTAAAAAAAAAATAAAAATAGTTTCGGCAATACTGAAACAAGAGTAAGATATTTGGAGTTCTTAGTTTAGTTGATTTCGGGGTGTTCTTAGTTTATATGAAACTATTCCCCATGTTGAGATTAATTTTTGGTTTAATTATTTTTCACAGACCCTTTTCCAATGAAAAGCTATTGAAAAGATAAGTAAATAATGATGGGTGGCTTATCACTTAATGAAAAATGAGTTGGTTTAGTTAATCTATACTCTCTCTTTTTTTAATAATTGAATTTTATATTTTTTTTAATTTGGTACTTAATTTTTTTTTTTTAATTTGATATTTAAATTTATCAAACATTATACAAATTACTTCAATACACTATAAGATTTATTTTTTTATAAGATAATAAAAATAATCAATTTATGATCCACATGTGGAAGATGACATGAAATTTCTTTTTTATATTTTAAATGTTCAATTATTTTTTATTTATTTTATTTTATTTTTTTAATTTAACATAATGAATTTATTTTATGAATAATTAATTAATTTACACTACTCTATTAAGTTCATCATATCATGTTATTATCATTACTCTATTAAGTTACATGAACAGTAACTGCATGTATTTTTTTCAAAGTTGAGTTTGAGTTTTATTTATTAATATCATGTATTTGACATGCAAATGTAAATTTTGCAATGATGAAAACGAAGCAAAAGTTAGAGGCCAATTTTCAAAGCCATAAACATAAGAAATGGTTGCAATATTTAATCGATTTTTAAAAATTTAAAACTAAATAAACAAAACAGACAACAAGTTTTTAACTTGAAAAGAAATTATTATCAATATATTAATTGATGGAAGTTCAAATAGTGTTGTTATGATAAAATAATAGTTTGTGCAAGATATTACATAACTTGGTTCCATTTATAACTACAAATTGGTTCCATCTCCAAACTAGATTAAAAAAATTCTGTAAATGAATAACAGGAAAAATAAGAATAAAAGTTGATGATTATTATAACTTATATAAACATTTAAAGAATATAAAAAATGCAATTTCTAACATTTAGAGAATATAAAAAATATATATTATATCATAACTTACATAAAACTTTGGATCAAAATATATAAAAATCACAGAAATTAAGGTAACATTATTGTTTTTCCCTACTCTTAATTATTCTTATAAATTTTTTATAGCGAATTTGGAGTATCCAAATGTAAAATGTTGTCACTAATATATATTTTTTAAATAATTAGATACTTGATACTTGATATATATTATCTATTTATGTTGTCACTAATATATATTTTTTAAATAATTAGATACTTGATACTTGATATATATTATCTATTTTAGTACAATCACATGATTTAAATCTATTTAGAACACTTAAGTAACCGTAATTTATTGTCAGTTTTAGACTTCAAGAACTACGAAATGGATAAGAGTTGGATGGATTTGTCAAGGGTAAGCAACGACTATCGAAATGGAGTACAAACTTTTCTAAATTTTGCATTTCAAAATGCAAGCCAAGAGAATATGATTCTTTGCCCGTGTAAGAAGTGTGGCAACATCAATTGGCATTTTCATGAAGTTGTCTACGAACATCTAATTGTTGATGGCTTTATTCGGGGGTATGAAAAATGGATTTTCTATGGAAAGTGTACACCTCGTAGAACCTCTTCAATGATTAATATGGCTTGTCCTCATATGCTTACCATCAGTCTGTTAGAGAAGATGACATAGAAGGTATGTTGCGGGATGCATTTAATATGCACAGTCATGGTCTGCAATCGTTTCCACCTGAAATTATTGCATCCGATGATTGTGATATTGGTGGAAATGCTTTTACTGAAACGGGAAGAAGTGCACCTGATGAAGAGGCAAATGGAGAAGCGGCGAAGTTCTTCAAGTTACTTAATGAAATGAATAAAGAATTTTACGAGGAATCGAAATTTTCAAAATTGTCCTTCTGCATTCGTCTTTTTCACTTAAAATGTTTAGGAGGATGGACCGAAAACTCTTTTACGCTGCTGTTAGAGTTTTTGAGAGATATGTTTCTGTTTGCAAAAATCCCTCATTCATGCAAAGATATGAAGAAACTGATAAAGGATTTAGGCCTTGGGTACGACAAAATTCATAGTTGCCCAAATGACTGCATGTTGTATTGGGGTGATTGGAAAAACCAACAGTCTTGTCATGTTTACGGTAAATCTCGTTGGATGAATAGGAATGCAGAAGATGTGAATGAGGATGAAGGTGAGGCACAGTCAAGAAAGAAGCCAGTAAACATTTTGTGATATTTTCCACTAATACCAAGGCTTCAAAGACTTTTCATGTCGTCAAAGACAGCCGAGTCTATGAGGTGGTATCGAACCGATGATGGATTATTAAGGCATCTTGCGGATTCTTTAGCTTGGAAATCATTTGACAGTAAATTTCCAAGCTTTTCAAGCGATCCTCGAAATGTGAGGCTTGGGCTAACATCTGATGGATTTAATCCTTTTAAATTCATGAGTACTTCGTACAATACTTGGCTTGTAGTGCTTGTTCCTTACAATTTGTCTCCGTCAATTCTTTTATCTTATCTATGATTATCCCTGGAGAGAAAGGTCCCGGGAATGATATTGACATTTATATGCAGCCACTTATTGAAGAGTTGAAACAGTTATAAGCGTCGCTATAGGGCCAAAAAAACGCTGCTAAAAACCTATTTTGCTGTAGTGAATTCTAATTGTAAGTCTTTTTTTGAAGATTTTGAAATTTTCAAGCCATTTTAGTGAAATTTTATTTTCATTATTTCCTTTGCAATTTTCTGTGAATTTTTATTTTCATCATTTCCTTTGCAATTTTCTGTGCAAACACTTAGAATATATGTTGTCCAAAAATTCGCATGTGGTTTATCGTGTTACAAGTTCTTTAAAAGTCTTTTAGCAGTTTTTTTTTTCTTTTGTTCTTCAAGAAATTGAACCTTTAATAGTCATTCTTGACCAAGCGATTTTAAGAGTTTCTCTTCAACTAGGAGTTTGCATTTTGTTCACTCAGCATGCCTTTAATAAGGTAGTCAGCCACCCTATTGTACTTAGATTTTGCTTATCATTCAATATAAGTTTATTTGCATGATTTGTCCTTATTATTGTTTAGAAGTTCTCTCAACTCAGTTTTATTCAAGATTATTGGTAGGAGTTTTTTATGCTTCAATTTGTCAAGGACCTTGGAGGTTAACTAGAGCAATTAATTGAATTTATTGGGGTCTTTACTTTTAAGGCTTCAACTGGATATCTTTCTATTTACTTCCACAATCCAATCGATTTTCTCAATCCATCTTTCATTTTTAATTTATTTTCTTTGAGAGTTGAGTGATTTTTCTCTTGTTTCTTGATTATCGACATTTCTAAGATAATAATATAAAAGAAATGTCGATAATTGGGGAACAAGAGAAGAATCAGTCAACTCTTAAATAAACTTGCTTCACACAAAGTAAAAGGAAAAAAGTTCAACTTTATTCAAATCTCTCCCTAATTCGACTAGCCAAGCCCCCTTTTTTATATAGGTACTTGCATAATAAAGTTTAAAAGAAATATAAAATCTTTAAAAAATTACATAAAATTCAACACTAGTAATTAAAGCTATAGCCAAACTCTATTTAATAAATAAAAGAAATAAAAAAAACTCTTAAAACTAATTAAATATTTAATTTTACAAGTCTTATATAACCAAAACTCTTTTAAAGGAACAAATAAATATATAATATCTTAAATAAACTTTTAAGTAATATAAAACTTAAAATTGATTGATGATCAAGAAATTCTCGGATCCCATCCAAAAATGAGTTGCAAGTTTATTGATGTTCCAAATCCTCTTGATCTGTATCATATTGCAAAGGTGTTCATCTGGCTCTAAAATTCAATTGACCATAATTCTTGTATAGAATTTGACCAGCTCATCTTAATACACTAGAGTGCATTCACTTTTGAGCTAAGAAAACAAATCTAATGCATCGGTATGTAATTCTTTTAACCTTCTATTCTTTGTGAGTATTTTCATAGGAGAACTAAATCATGCTTCAATATTTATCTCCTACCTTTGACCAAAGGATGTTAAAGATTGTTAATTTTTGCCTGTTAGATATACGTTAAGTTACAACTGGATTAAGTAACTATTGTTGGAAAAATAAAGATGAACACCAAAAGTTTATTTACACAGTTTAGAAATTTTATATGTTCGCGGGGTTTTGCCCAAAGAGTAATCCACTATAATTAAACTTGTGCAAGACATGATTTAAGTACAACTCACTCACTAAGTTGCAACCTCACTCCTATACAATATCTAAATCACCCTCCCACAAATATTTTCTTCCTTTGAAGCTTAGTTGTAAATTAATCAATAAAAACAATTTGCTTACAACAAATATGCACTAAAAATAAATTCCTAACTAAACAAAATAAGTTTTTTTTTTCTCAATCAAAATAAAATTTTATTAAAACCCAAAATGGAAAACTAACCAAGAGGTTAGTGAAAGAAGATCAACAAAGCATTACAACAAGATCTCAAAATCCAACCATAATAAAAAACTGAAAAAAAAAAAAAAAGCAACTTGGCAGCACTACACTCCTACAAGCCCTCTTATATATGAAGTCAAAACACCAAGCCAAACATAAAATTACATCACTGTAGCAATGACATGCAAAAAAACCCTCAAATAACTGATTCATAATCTTTCGTGAACTGTACAGAATGTGCTTATGCAAACAAGCCTAACCAATTGATAATACATAGCAATTGTTGTTAGTGGATGCTGACCTCATATTGGTTAAAAATCCTTGCGAGATCCCACAAAAACCATTCTCTCAATCTCTTTAATAAAATAAAACAATGAGAAACTTTCACTTCATCAAACTTTTAATGGCTTGAAAAAGTTGAATAAATGTGAATCACCCTCTCCTTAAAAATTAATCTTCGATATAGTCTTTAATATAAAATGAAATGGTTGAGATACTCTTGATATAATCTTTTAAAAAAAACAAATCTGTTCAAATAAGAAAACATGATAATATTAAAGGCCTTCAAAAGAGTCATTGCTGACCTTAACTTCCTCAAAACCATAAACTCTTTAAGTAAGACAAGTATATTACTCTTGAAAACTAATATTGTTTGTTCCAATCTCTTCACTTATAATCTGGTGATTTGGTACTCAAAATCCTTGAAAATATGCAAGTAAAAATCAAGATATGTTGACCCAACATGTTGTTAGAGTAACTATATTAGTTAGGGTCTATTAGACTCTGTTAGAGTATTGTTGTAAATCAGTTGAGAGTTCTGCTGTTATATAATGTATGACTGCTATAGTGTATAGTTAACTTTGATGAATAGATTCATTATTTCATGAGATTGTAATATGGTATCAGAGTATATTTTTTTCTTGAGCGGTTTTTATGTTTGTTATGGTGTCGATGAAATTAACAACGGATAAGTTTTTGACTTTTGCATCGCAGAAGGTGGCCGTTCTGGTGGATGATGGGAACTTCTTGGCTTGGAATAGCATGTGCTATTGATTATTAAGACTCATCGCTTACAAATGTTTCTAGAGGGGATGGTTCCTATTCCTTCAAGAATGGTTGTTGATGAAGATGGTGTCTCTGTTGAGAATCTTCTGTATGTGTGCTATGTAAAATAGGATTCCGCACTTGCAGCGTGGCTTTTTTCGACTATCAGTCCATCATTGTATAATCAGGTAGTTGGGAATTCTGGTTCATCTTGTGAGTTGTGGTAGGCTCTTATGCGTATCTTTGGGTCTCACTCAAGCACTAAGGCCATGTGCTATCGGTCATTGTTGCATAATGTTCGGAAAAATGAGTTGTCCATGTCTGCCTATTTAGCGAAAATCAAGCATCTCTGTGATTCCTTGGCAGGGTGTGGTCAACGAGTAACAATGGAAGAACAACAGTCTGCTATTTTGAATGGTTTACCGTAATAGTTTGATCACGTAGTGTCGATTATCACTACGAGCAGAGTGCCATTTGATCTACAAGGTGTCACAATTGCTCTTTTGGATGCTGAGGCTCGGCAACAAGGGCATTTATCTCAGGTGTCATTTTCAGTGAATGTTGCTGTGGTGAATAAGACTGTTTTGGCACAAAATGTTCCATCGTATCTCAGAAAACCGCCGCCAGATATGTTTCATTTATCACGAGGATCTCAGATTTCTCATTGTGGTCGAGGTCGAGGACGACGTGGTGGTAGTGCAAGACCTCAATGTCAGATCAGTGGGAAGTTTGGGCATCTTGCTCAGAGATGTTTCTATAGGTATGATTCGGTGTCCGACGGCAAAGGGGAAAACCCTAGTACGAGGGATGATAGTGAGCGTTCTAGTTGGGTTAGATCTACATCACATATGGGTCGAAAGCCCATTACTGCATATATGTGTTGTGTGGATAGTGGATCACATTGGTCTGGGTTGCAGTCTCCTTACTATGCTTCTAATCCAGCAACATGTGGTCCACTTCGTCAGATCAAACCTTCAATTTTTTAGATGGATTCAATTCACTGTGGCCCTAGTCATCAGTTTCACATGCCTTCTGCCGTTAATCAGACATCACGTGGTTCTTCTGCTTATGATTCTAACTGTATGTATCGTCGATCTGGCCTTTTATCTCAGTCATCTTTTTCGATAGGCAGTCACACTGTAAAATCGACTGGGTCACCTATGCTTGCTAGTCCTTCTACAATTGTAGATCCAGTGTGATATCCAGACAGTGGTGCCACTGCTCATATGACGAGTGACTCGACGAAACTTTCAGATGTTCGTTTGTACAATGGAGGAGGTAAGGTCATTATAGGTAATGGTCTCTCTATACCTATTACGCAAGTTGGTGGTTCGACTATCTTGGCTAATGATTCTAGTCCGTTGTTGCTTAAGGACCTATTGTATGTTCCTGATATTAGTAAGAATTTATTGTTTGTTTCTAAGTTTGCAAAGAACAATGGTGTATTTTTTGAGTTTTATCCTCACCATTTTTATGTCAAGGTTCTAAAAACTCGTCAGACGTTGCTTTGCGAAAGTGAATTGAATGGGCTGTATCGATTTGATAGTGTTAAATCTGACTTCGCTTTTAATGCTGTAAGTACATCTCGTACAGAGTCTCTTTAACAGCAGGGGTCAGATGCTAGGTTTGACAGGTGGCATCGAAGATTGGGTCATCCATCACATGGTATTGTTAGTAGTGTTTTGAATGCTTGTAATATTAGAGTATCTAGATGTAAGAATTACTCGTTGTAAAATGCTTGTGAACTTGGGAAAAGGCACAAATTGCCCTTTGGTTCCTCTAATTTCGTGTATACTGCTCCCTTAGAACTTGTGGTTGCTGATGTATGGGGGCCAGCTCCTTGTTACTCCTCTGGTTATCAATACTACTTGTATTTTGTTGATTCATTCTCTCGGCACACTTGGATCTATTTCCTTAAAAAGAAATCTGATGCTTTTTCTACATTTATGTCATTCAAGAAATATGTTGAGCTACAGTTAGGTGTTAAACTCAAACAACTTCAAATTGATGGAGGTGGCGAGTTTTGATCTTTTGACTTGTATCTTCAACAATGTGGAATTGTTCATCGTGTGTCGTGTCTGCAGACCTCGAAGCAGAATGACCTAGTTGAACATCGTCATCGACAGATTATTGAAACAGGACTGGTGTTGTTAGCTCAAGCTTCCTTGCCCATTTCTTACTGGGTGGATGCGTTTTCTACTGCTATGCACATCATGAATGTTCTTCCAACAAAGATATTAAATGGTGTATCTCCACGCGAGCAGCTCTTTAATCACAAACCTGATTATCGTCAGCTTCATGTTTTTGGCTGTCTTTGCTATCCACTTATCCAACCATATAATCGACACAAGCTCCAATACAGGTTTGCCCCTTGTACATTTCTTGGTTATGCTTCCAATCATAAGAGATATAAATGTGTTGATCGGTCTGGACGTGTTTACATTACTCGACGTGTTTGTTTTGATGAAAATGTCTTTCCATTTGCTCAAGTGTCAACTTCTGTAATATATTTCACTGACAATGAGTCTGGTCGGTACACGAGAGCTATTACTACTTTGCCAGTGTTCAAGGATCCTATCACAGAGATTTCAGCACAATCTAGAGCTGATTCTAGTCCAGCTAGTGATACTAGTGCCTTGGGTTCTTCTTTAGATGGTGTTCTCGGCTCCACTTCAGTAAGTCCAGTAGGTACTTTAGCGACAATTGTTGAGCAACATAGGCCAACTTTAGTGAATTGTCACCCCATGATGACTAGGAGTAAAATGATGATTTACAAACCAAAGGCGTATATGGTGATGATTAGTGATGTGGAGCCCTCAACTATTCATGAGGCAATGGCGATTCCTTCTTGGAAGCAAGCTGTTAATGATGAACTTCAAGCCTTAATTTGGAATCATACGTGGGATTAAGTTCCAGTACCAGCAAATCGGTCTTTATTCGGATGCAAATGGTTGTTCAAGATCAAGAAGATGTAACACCCCTTACCCATGTTCGACGCCGGAACAGGGTACGAGGCATTACCGGACTTAAACACAAGCAAACATACAAAACCGACACGTAATTTCCATCCAAATTTAAAACTTTTCACATACATTTATATCATCCATAAATCAAGCCTACGAGGCTCAATACATGCTTTGGAAGTGGTTCGAGACTAAACCGAGAACTTTAGAAAATTTTACAAAACTTAGAAAAATTTTCATGTTACAGGGCTCACACGCCCGTGTGGTCCAAAGGACACGCCCGTGTGACCCTTAGACACGTCCGTGCTACAGGCCGTGTTCAAAATAGGGTGCTCTCTGACTTATGCCACACGGCCGTGCCACACGCCCGTGTGCTAGGCCGTGTGGTCAATTTAGTTTCCATAATTTTTCATAAAATAGGTGCAGACTTCACACGGCCGAGACATACGACTGTGTCCAAGGCCGTGTAGCACACACGGCCGAGACACACTCTTGTGTCTCTGCCCGTGTGCTCAATTTTGGACATTCTGTTTTACAACAATTAAGGTGCAGGGGACACATGGCTGAAACACATGCCCGTGCGATAGACCGAGTGTCACACACAGCCTAAACACACGCCCGTGTGGACAAAAATAAAGCTATTTACCAAGCCATTTTGCCACCCTTACTTGCACCAACCTACACAACAATAAGCAACACCAATTCAAGCATAAACATACCACCAAATCAACCACAAACAAGATATCAATACATCATTTACACATACTAACATCTATCATGCATAAACTTCACATATCCTCTTTTCCATTCATGCCAATTTCATCTTCATGATAGGCATCATCACAAAAACATACCAATGACCAATAAAATTAATATTAGCCAACTTCCAATAGCCATATACAAAATGAATCATTAACCATTACAATGCCAACACATTTAGGCCAAAACATTTATGACACATAACAAAATGACCAAGCCTCCTATACATGCCATAACTCAAAATACTTGAATTCATTGGTACCAAAATAATTGTTGTAGATAATGTGTATGGATCTCCGACAAATCTCCAATCCTGAGCTGGCTTGGTGACACTATAAGACAAGGGAAAAGAAAGGGGAGTAAGCTATATAGCTTAGTAAGTTCCTATGCAAATAATAAGCATTATAATCACACATATATCATACAAATACACATGATGAACTTGGCATAAGTAGTATCAAGATCTTATAATCATAACTTACTCATTCAAAACCTTACCGAGGGATTCATCACATATCAAGCTCATTAGTAAATGAGTTTTACGTACGTACCTGTACCAACTCGTAGCATAATCATAACCTTTCACAACTTTGACATACTCGTTGAATTTCCCGTTGAACCACTTGGAATACTAAAGGATACTGGGGAATCTCACACACACAATACTATACCAATGCCATATCCCAGATATGGTTTTACATAGGATCTCTTATCGATGCCAATAGCCCAGCTATGGTCTTACACGAAGTCTCATATCGATGCCATATCCCAGATATGGTCTTACACGTAATCTCAAATAACCCTAATGTCATGACATTCGTATCCTACCTATTCCTAAGGTTCAACCGGGATTTCTCACTTGTCAAACTTTATCGATTACATCCAAGGAGTCAACCATAATTCATACAATATTAAACCATTTAAAACATAAATAAAACAATGCATTATTTACATACGAACTTACCTCGGTACAAAAATAGTAGAAATGGACCTAATCGTCAAACACCTAATTTTTCCCCCCATCTAGGTCCGAATCTTGTTTCTCTTGATCTATAATAGAAAATTTAACTCATTTATTATCCACATTTCTCAATTCAGTCCAAAAATCACATTATGGAAAAATTACATTTTTGCCCCTAAACTTTGACATTTTTACATTTTGGCCCCTAGGCTCGTAAAATGAAATCTATTTGATTTCTTCAAGACCCAAGCCTAGCTGAACCTCTTTCATGCTTATAAAAACCCACATTTTTCATTTCATCATACTCTTACACACATTTTGAAATCTTTTTACAGATAGGTCCTTTTGACATTTTCATCAAAAAATCACCTAGCAAAAGTTGTTTATCTAACATTAAACTTGCATAATCTACCATTAAACATCAAAATACACATATTTATAACATGGGTCAAACCCTATACATCAACCATAACTCAAATTAATGGTAGAAATAGATAGATTGAGTGATAACGACTTCAAAAATGTAAAGAGTATTAAAATCGGGACAAGAACGGACTTACAATCGAGCTTGAAAGTTGCCAAACCCTAGCTATGGCTTCCCTTCTAATTTTCAACACAAGCATGAAGCAGATGGACTAAATTTTGGCTTGATTTTTGGTTTTTAATTCATTTAATTACTAAATGACAAAAATGCCCTTCACTTAAAACTTTGAAATTTTATCTCACCATGTCCATTTTTGTCCACTAACGTAACATATGGTCTAATTACCATCTAAAAGCCTTCAAATTAAAATTTCATAGCAATTATCTAGCATGTAGAACTCAACTTTTGCACTTTTTACAATCTAGTCTTTTTTGCTAAATTGAGTACTCAAATGTCAAAATTTTCGAACAAAATTTTCACGAAATCATTCCGTAAAACTGTAGACCATAAAAATATAATAAAAGCAAATTTTACTGCGTCAGATTTGTGGTCCCGAAACCACTGTTCTGACTAGACCCAAAATCAGGCTGTTACAACTCTCCCCCTTTTAGGGATTTTCATCCCCGAAAATCTTACCAGAAAATAGGTTTGGGTACTATTTTCTCATAGCTTCCTCAGGTTCCCACGTAGCCTCTTCGACTCCGTGTTGTTGCCACAAAACTTTATCTAGGGCTATGTTTTTATTTCTCAACTGTTTAACTTCCTGAGCCAAAATCTTGATGGATTCTTCACTGTAAGTCATATCGGGTCGAATCTCAACCTCTGTTGGAGAAATCACATGTAAAGGGTATGATCGATAACGGCGTAACATAGATACATGAAACACGTTGTGGATCCTTTCCAACTCTGTCGGTAAAGCTAACCGATATGCCACTGGCCCTATTCTTTCAATAACTTCATACGGCCCGATGAAACGTGGACTCAACTTGCCTTTATGGCCAAATCTCAGAATCTTCTTCCACGAAGATACTTTCAGAAATACTTTATAACCAATCTAAAATTCGATCTCTTTTCTTTTCAAATCTGCGTACGAATTTTGTCGATTTGAAGCTGCTTTCAAGCAATCGCGGATTACCTTTACCTTTTCTTCGGTTTCCCTAACCAAGTCAACCCCGTGAATCTGTTTCTCACTAAGCTCAGTCCAATACAAAGGTGTTCGGCACTTGCGGCCATACAATGTCTCATAAGGCGCCATCTTTATACTCGATTGAAAACTGTTGCTATAGGCAAATTCGACAAATGGTAGATATTTTTCCCAACTACCATCGAATTCTAGGATACAACATCGGAGCATATGTTCAAGAATCTGAATTACTCTCTCAGACTAACCATCGGTTTGTGGATGAAAAGCGGTACTAAAGTTCAGCTTCGTACCCAAAGCTTCTTGCAACTTCTTCCAAAATCGCGAAGTAAACCTCGGATCTCTGTTCGAAGTAATAGAAATAGACACCCCGTACAATCTCACGATCTCAGCAATGTACAATTCAACTAGCTTATCAAGTGAATAATCAGTACATGCCAGTATAAAATGAGTCGATTTCGTTAATCTATCGACAACAACCCAGACGGCATCTTTCTTTTTCGGAGTTAAAGGAAAACCCGTTACGAAGTCCATCGTAATCCTGTCCCATTTCCACTCAGGTACCATTACTGGCTGAAGTAAACCCGAAGGTACTTGGTGTTCAGCCTTTACTTGTTGACAAATCAAACATCTCGAAACAAACTCTGAAATATCTCGTTTCATACCTGACCACCAATACAATTTCTTCAAATCATTATACATTTTTGTACTACCCGGATGCACAGATAAACAACCATTATGCGCCTCATGAAGAATTTTCTGAATAAGTTCATCATTTTTCGGTACACAAGTTCTACCTCGGAACATCAAACAATCATCGAATCCGATATGAAAATCTGAATCACTACTCGATTCACAATGAACTCTTTTGGTTTGTAAATCTGTAACACCCCATACCCGAGTCCGAGACCAAGACTCGATACTGAGACATTACCATGCTTGAACTCACTTAAACATGTACTTACGGGCTATAAAATTTTGTTCCAAATAAAAATTCTCTTTCTCGAGTCTATTCATACCTTTCATGAGCCTACGAGGCCTTAAACACTTATCTAAAAATTTTCAAACTTATTCGAAACTTTTCTTTAGAGCGAGGTCACACGCCCATGTTGTATGGGACACGCCCGCACACCCTAAAACATGCCCATGTCTTTCACCCGTGGTGGATACCGGCAAATTACACACGGCTGGACACGCCCAAGTTGCCTAAACCGTGCCTAAAACCCCAAAGATTCTCGCCAATGCCCGACGGCCAAGGCACACGCCCGTGCTTACCACCCGTGGTGCACACCGACTATCTTAACACGGCCTAGAGTCTAGACACACGCGCCGTGTGACTAGTCCGTGGTCTATTCTCGACTTAAGATACAATGGTGCAGGGTGCACACGGCCTAGACACACGCCTGTGTGTCCATCCGTGTGGCACTTAGAGGCTATTTACCAAGCCAATTGCCACCACTGAAATCAAGACCAAACTCAAGCTCAATTCAAAGAACTCAAGTATTACATCTAACATGAACAAGGATGCATACCTCATTGATAGATTAAAACATACATACTTAATCATTCATGACTCATCTCTTTGGCCATATACAAAAGAATACTAAGCTTGATAGCCAACATTTTGGCTAGTTTTAAAACATAACTCAAAATGAAATGTTTCCTATACATGCCATACTTAATATAAACAACTTGGCTATACCAAAATAGCGATCGATAGTATGCTCCGAGTCTCAGATGATGATGATCCACGAGATTAGCTTGGCGGGACTACATGGAAAGAAAGAATAAAGGACGTAAGCGTTTAGCTTAGTAAGTTTGCATATAATGCACATAGCAACATACTTGTTCAATATAACCCATTTAGCATAAACAATGGTATCATAAATTTCAGCTATTTAAGCTTACTTACTCATACTGATTCTTACATATCTCATGATATTTACTAGTCTCATACTCGTGAGGTAAACAAGGTACCTGTATCACTTGATCACATAGATCAACATATTCTACAATAATAATTATAATCTCTAGCTCATCATTCATAATATGAGTAATACTTATTTCTAACTTGATAATAGCTTTGCTTACTTAACTTTCTTGCCATCTCATTTTAGCTTTACTCATTTTACCCGATGAATTTCTGTGAATAACCGAGGATACTAAATCTCATCCCTCGTAACTTGATGCCAAAGCCATATCCTAGATACGGTCTTACATGGAATTTCTCATCTCGGTTTCGAGGCCATGTCTTGACATGGACTTACACGAAGTCTTTACTCGTGAACTGGTCAATGCCGAGCCTTGGCTGGGACTTACATGAAATTTCTTTCTCTTGATAACTTTTCAATGCCAAGACTTGTCTTGGACTTACATGACAACTGTTCAAAGCCAAGCTTGCCTTGGACTTACATGATAACTCTGTTCAATGCCAAGCTTGCCTTGGACTTACATGATAACTCTACTCAATGCCAAGCTTGCCTTGGACTTACATGATAACTCTGCTTGATTGCCGTTGCCATGCCTTGGCTTGGTCTTATACGGACTTTCTTATCTCATGTGGTGGATCGAGTATCCTGGGAAATTCATCTTCAATCGGGACTTACTCATACTTAATCTCATTGATTTCTTTGTTTATCATAGCATTAAGCATTCCGTTGAAATAATGTACATTATACTAAGCAATTCAATAATAGAAATCATAGAGCTTAGAAATCATACAAACTTACCTCAATATACAAAAATGTATGTAGATATGCAATTTAGTCCTCGACTTTGTTCTTGCCTCGGTTTCGATCTGGGCTTCGTTTTTCTTGATCTATAATCACAAATAGATCATTTAATACTCACATTGACTAAAATGACTCTTAACACATACTTTGGCAAAATTACTATTTTGCCCCTATACTTTCTCATATTTGCACTTTTGCCCCAAGGCTCGTAAAATGAATCTCATTCAACTTTATTAAACTTCATGCTTAGCTGATTCATTTTCTCTACTATAACCATCATCAATTCTCACTATTTCTAATAGATATGACTAATTTCATAACTATTACAAATTAGTCCATACTATCATTTTTCATGAAATTCACTAAGGAAAAGATGTTTATCTAACATCAAACTCTCATAGACTTCCATAAAATATCATTTTACAAGCATGTCACTCTTGGGTAGATTTTTGAACATGCATCTTAGCTTATTTTATAGCTAAAAATAGCTAATTCATAATATGAGAACTTCAAAAATACGAAGAATATTAAAAACGGGGCTAAGATGAACTTACTAGCAAGCTTGAAAGATGAACAAACCCTAGCTATGGGTTCTTTGAAAATTTCGGCAATGAGGAAGAAGATGAATGAAATTTTTATCATCTTTTTCCTATTTTAATCATTTAAATGGTAAATGACCAAAATGCCCTTCTCTTTAAAAATTTACAAATTACTAACTCATGTCCATTTTTTTCCAAAACTTATAATTTGGGAAAATTTCTATTTAAGGACTTATAATTAATATTCTAAAGCTATTTCATACAAAAAGCTTCTAGAAACTCATATTTTGCAACTTTTGCAATTTAGTCCTATTTGATCATTCCATGTCAATTTCACAAAATTTCTACATGGAACTTTAATACTATCATGCAAACATGTAATAAACCTTAAGAACTCAATTTAGTAACTCAGATTTGTGGTCTCGCACCACTATTCTGACTAGGCCCTGAATCGGGATGTTACAAAATCACTGTCACATTTCTGAGCTTCACAAATTTGTTGAAGGAATAATGGTCTAGCTCTCAACTCGGCTAGGATCGAACCATTTTTGGACAAATTCAACCGTGTATTCATCGCTCTCAAAGCAAACAAAGTCGTTCTACTCAACGCATCTGCGACTACATTTGCCTTACCCGTGTGATAGTCAATCACTAGCTCATAATGTTTCAGTAACTCGAGTCATCTCCGTTGCCGAAAGTTTAAATCTTTCTGAGTCATCAAGTATTTTAAACTATTATGATCAGAAAAGGTATGACACTTCTCACCGTATAAATGGTGTCTCCAAATTTTCAAAGCAAACACAATAGCGGCTAATTCCAAATCATGCGTCAGATAATTCTTCTCGTGCGGTTTCAACTATCTCGAGGCATAAGCTATCACTTTGCCCTCTTGCATCAACACACATCCTAATCCATTCAGTGACGCGTCACTATAGATTACGAACTCTTTTCCCAGTTCAGGCTGCACTAAAATCGGCGCCTCAGTCAATAATGTTTTCAACTTCTCAAAGCTTTGCTAACATTTTTCTGACCATTCAAACTTAACATCCTTTTGCAACAGCTTAATCATAAGAGTAGCAATCATCAAAAATCCTTTGACAAAACATCGGTAATAACCGGCTAAGCCCAAAAAGCTTCTGACCTCCGATACATTCTTCGGCGGTTTCCAATTAACAATTGCTGATATCTTACTCGGATCAACCCAAATACCGTCTCCAGAGACAATATGTCCCAAAAATCTGACTTCTCGGAGCCAGAACTCACTTTTGCTGAACTTAGGAAACAATTTCTTATCTCTCAAGGTCTGCAACACAATTCTTAAATGTTTGGCATGCTCAGACTCATCCCGAGAATAAATCAAAATGTCATCGATAAACACAACCACAAATTTATCTAAGTACAGTCTGAAAATTTGATTCATCAAGTCCATAAAAATAGCAGGGGCATTAGTTAATCCAAAAGGCATAACAAGAAATTCATAATGCCCGTACCTTGTCCTGAAAGTAGTTTTCGGCACATCCGACTCTTTAACTCTCAACTGATAGTAGCCAGATCTCAAATCAATCTTTAAAAATACTGTTGCCCCTTTCAACTGATCAAACAAGTCATCAATTCTTGGTAAAGGATACTTGTTCTTTATAGTCACCTTGTTGAGCTGTCGGTAATCAATACAAAGTCTCATAGATCCATCTTTCTTCTTGACAAATAACATCGGTGCACCCCATGGTGAAAAACTCGGTCTCGCAAAACCCTTATCTGTCAACTCTTGCAACTGAGCTTTTAATTCTTTCAATTCAGCTGGAGTCATTCTATATGGAGCAATAGATATCAGCGAGGTCCCTGGTACTAAGTCAATACCAAACTCAACTTTTCTGACTGGTGGCAGCCCTGGCAACTCTTCCAGGAACACATCCGGATATTCACAAACTATCGGTACTGATTCAATTTTCAACTCAAACACTTTTGTACATAAGCAAAATAAGTTTCACAACCTTTCCTTACACACCTCTGGGCAGACATCGAAGAAATCACAACAGGTAACTCACCCGACTCATCTGAATCAATCCAAAGGATTTCACCATTTTCATATTTCAGTTCAATAATCTTTCTTTTACAGTTTACTACGACATCATGCAGTGTCAACCAATCTATACCCAAAATAACATCGAATTCATCAAATGGCAACAATATTAAATCAGTCGAAAAACAATGACCTCGAATCATCAAGGGACAATTCTTGCAAACTCTATCAACTAATACATGTTTGCCTAAAGGGTTTGACACTCTAACCACAAACTCAGTAAACTAAACTGGCAAGCTCTTACTAGCTATTAATTTCACACAAACATAAGAATAAGTCGATCCAGGATCAACCAATGCAAATACATTAGTATTATAGAGAGAAAAAGTACTAGTGATAACATCGGGAGATGTCGCTTCTTTGTGAGCACGGATGGCATAGGATCTAGCAGGTGCTCGAGCTTCGGATCTCCCAGCTGTATCTTTTGTCACACCTTTAATACTAGCTCCATTTTCGGTATTTCTCAGTGGCCTACCCCTATTAGTAGTATTACTCGGCCTCGCACTCTGAAATTTTTCTTTCCCAGCCATTTCAGGACAATCTCGGATAAAATGGTCTTGAGAACCACACTTAAAGCAAGCCAAGTCATTAATTCTACACTCATCGGGATGTCTTCTTCCACAATGTTGACATTCGGGTCTATTAGACTTTTACATTACCCACACTTGCAATTGAAGTAGCTTGAGATTTAAAACTCGAGTGTTGCTTCCCACGATCTTTGTGTGAATACCCCGCTGAAACATTCGAACGAGAATACATTTCTTTAGATTTCTTTGACTGAGATGGAAATGACTTACTCATCGGTCTTTTCCTCGAATCTCTAGCTTCAAGATCAGCTTTCCTCTTCTTTTTATTCAACTTTTCGGCCTTACAAGCTTGTTCAACCAATACCACAAATTCTTTCAGCTCTAAGATCCCAACTAACACACGAATATCCTCATTCAATCCATCCTCAAATCACTTGTACATAATAGCCTTGGTGGAAACACACTCTCGAGCATATTTACTAAGTCTAAAAAATTCTCGCTCATACTCTGTCACTGTCATACGACCCTATTTCAACTCAAGAAATTCCTTACGTTTCTGATCGATGAACCGCTAACTAATATATTTCTTTCGGAACTCCTCTTGAAAGAATTCCCATGTAACCCTCTCTCTTGGTACCACTGATACCAGTGTATTCCACCAGTGATATGCAGAATCTCTCAGATGTGAGATGACACACTTTAAACACTCATCCGGTGTGCAGGACAACTCATCAAATACCCTGATGGAGTTTTCAAGCCAAAATTTGGCTCTCTCGGGATCATCATCCACATTAGCTCTGAAATCTTTAGCCCCGTGCTTTCGGATCTTATCAACCGGGGGCTTGTTCAATCTTACAAGTTTCATACCTTGTGGAGCTATGGGAACCAGTCGGGGAATAGGTGGGGGTGGAGGAGGTTAGGCATTCGGATTTGTTCGAACAAATTTCGTATACCACTCATTCATTATATGGAGAAAGGCTTCCCTACCCCCTTCTCCCTGACTAATCGTAGGAGGTCTACTATCAGACGGCGCTGCCCCTTGAGCGAGAGCCGGTGCATTACTTTCGACTTCATCAGCTACAGCTCGGTCAAGATCCATTTACTATATGAAAACATAGTTTACAATTTTCAGGAGTCATCACACTATCACAGTTCATATATGGCATGTATAGCTAGACTCTTACACACGCTACGTTAGTCCGAAAATCGACTAAACCGTAGCTCTGATACCATTAAATGTAACACCCCTTACCCGTATTCAACACCGAAACAGGGTACGAGGCATTACCGAACTTAAACACAAGCAAACATACAAAATCGACACGTAATTTCCATCCAAATTTAAAAATTTTCACATACATTCATATCATCCATAAATCGAGCCTACGAGGCTCAATACATGCTTTGGAAGTGGTTCGGGACTAAATCGATAACTTTAGAAAATTTTACAAAACTTAGAAAAATTTTCATGTTACAGGGCTCACACGCCCGTGTGGTCCAAGGGACACGCCCGTGCTACAGGCCGTGTTCAAAATAGGGCGCACTCTGACTTGTGCCACACGGCCGTGCCACACGCCCTTGTGCTAGGCCGTGTGGTCAATTTAATTTCTATAATTTTTCATAAAATAGGTGCAGACTTCACACGGCCGAGACACACGCCCGTGTCCAAGGCCGTGTAGTACACACGCCCGTGTCCAAGGCCGTGTAGTACACACGGCCGAGACACACGCCCGTGTCTCTGCCCGTGTGCTTAATTTTGGACATTTTGTTTGATAAACTATAATTTACACATATTTTAACCCCATGCTTGGCTTAATTTTGGATGAATATTCATTAGATTTGATGAATTCGATGCTCCTAATCTCTTAATTTCATGTTTTATACTCAGGGGAGCTTAGGGAGTTGAAAAGAACGAGAAACGAGCCAAAAACGGAGAAAATGGGCCAAAGAAAGAAATCAACACGGCCTGGAGTTCACCACACGGTCGTGCCACTTTAGCAGACTCGAACACGGCCTCGGGCTCGATTCACACGGGCGTGTCCCTCCCGTGACCCGTTTTAATTCCACTCGGAATAGGATACTTGTGGGCCAAGTAAGGCATCCTAAAAGCCTATATAAACACCCTAGAGGGCAACCTAAAGGGGGAGTCAACAGAAGCCTTCTGTTAATGCTTTTGACGAAGAGCGAAGCCAGAGAGGGCTGAACACAGGAAATTACTCGAAGACAGCCAGTTGATTCATCCCAGAAGCCGAAATCACACTCAAGACGGAAGATCTTCCCTTCAATTTCCTTCAGGTGGTTTTAGGGTTTTTCTTATGTTTTGTTATTTACTTTCTTCTGAGATGTATTCTTTATTAAACATGAACTAAACCCCTCAAATACCTGAAGGGGATGAAACCTAAGACGGATCTTGTTATTGTTTTCTGAACTGTATGATAAATACTTGATTTGTTCTTAATTATGTGTTCTTAATTCTTGCTTTAATATTTCAGGATATTGATTCAAGTATTGATGTGCTTAGGTAGTGGAGCAAAAGTCCCTATTTAAGAGTAGATCTAGCATAGTTAAGCGGAGTTGATCGCAACCCTAGAGATAGGATGTTGAAAATCTGCCGGATTAGGGTCAAACCTAATATGGGAGTCCATAGCTCGAGTTAATGCAACACTAGTGGTTTTAATTAGAAAGAGATTTCAATTAATCAACCTAGGGTTAGACGTTATTAGTCTCGAAAGGGATAATAATATAAATTAGAGAATCCTACGGATCAAGTCAAGTGAATAAATCATCTGGTTCAGAGTTAAGTAATAAGTGAAGTCTAGGTAGATTCTTCCTCGGGTATTGTCTTAATCAAATGGTTTTCCCAAAAGTATTTTCCCAATTCACTCTCTGTGTCTTAGCATCCTTAGTTTAGTAATTAGTTAATTAAACATCGATTCCCTTAATACTTAGGTTAGATAATAAAATGATAGTAACTACTAGTACTCTTGATCCTTAAGGATACGATATTTCCGGTTTTGCCATAGCTATACTACCGAACGATAGGTGCGCTTGCCTTATTCGTTGTCATAGTTAGTTTGGACACGATCAAGTTTTTGGCGCCGTTGCCGGGGACTAAGATATTAGGAAATCTAATTTTTTATTACTTTAGCCGTATTATTTATTTGCAATTTATATTTATTTTATTTTTAACTTTGCTAATTCTTCTTTTATTTGCTTCTGGCAGGTAATTCTAGTTTATGACTAGAAGGAACCCGTCAGGACCATTACTCTTTGATAGTGATATAGAAGGAACCGTTCGTAGAAATCGAAGAGAGATAAGGCGGAGCCTACAATACATAGAAGAAGAGCAAGAGGACGATACCAACAATACCGAAGAGATGGTTGATCCCCAGAATAATCCACTCCCTCCGATGGTGGCCGAAAATCATGCTCCTCATACTATGTATGATTATGCTAAGCCTAGTTTAGCCGGTACTGAATTAAGTATTGTTAGACCTACTATTGCTGCAAATAATTTTGAATTGAAACCTAACACTATGCAGATGATACAATAGTTTGTTCAGTTTGATGGTTTGCAGGATGAGGATCCTAACACACGCTTAGCAAACTTTTTGGAATTTTGCGATACGTTTAAAATTAATGGCGTTTCTAATGATGCCATTCGCCTTCAGTTATTTCTCTTTTCTTTAAGGAATAAAGCCAAACAGTGGTTGAATTCTCTTCCACGAGGATCAATCACCATATGGGAGCAAATGACCAAAAAAGTTTTGTTAAAATATTTTCCGCCGGCTAAAATGGCTAAGTTGAGGAATGATATCTCTTCTTTTGTGCAGATGGATTTAGAGACACTTTACAATGCATGGGAGAGATACAAGGACTTATTGAGAAGGTGCCCTCATCATGGGTTACCATTATGGCTACAGGTTCAAACCTTCTATAACGGTGTGAACCCCTCAACTAGGCAGCTTATTGATACAGCCGCGGGTGGAACCCTAAATAACAAAACCCCTGAAGCGGCTTACGAATTCATTGAAGAGATGTCACTGAATAACTATCAGTGGCAAGTTATGAGGACAAAGCCGACAAAAGCTGCCAGTGTTTTCAACCTCGACGCAGTAACCATGCTATAAAATCATGTAGAACTTTTAAATAAGAAAATTGATGGTTTATATGGTTCTTCGTAGGTACACCCAGTGATGCAGTGTGATGTAAATGGAGGAGGGATGAGCAATACAGAATACCAGCCTTACAACCTAAGCATTGAAAATGAGCAAGTTCACTATACGGGTAACAATCCTCGACCTCAAAATAATCCTTATAGTAACTCTTACAATCCAGGCATGGGGAGGTCAAGGAAATCAGAGAGAACAACCCCCTCCAGGCTTTCAACAACAACCTTACCCACAGGAGAAGAAGTCGGACCTTGAGGAGATGCTGACAAAATTCATCGCGGTGTTAGAAACACGCTTCCAAAACACCGAAACAGCACTCAAAAATCAGCAAGCATCGATTCAAGGGCTCGAAAATCAATTAGGACAACTTGCTAAGCTGATCTCCGAAAGACCACAGGGAAGCTTACCAAGCAACACTGAAACTAACCCAAAAGAGCAAATTCATGTCATAACTACTCATGAAAGTGAAGGGTTAGACAAATCAGAACCAAGCCAGGAAGTTGAGGTAAGTAAAGGTAAGGTTGAGGTAAACCATGATAAACCAAAACCGGTAATTACAGAGTACCAAGCTCGAGTGCCATACCCCAATGCATGAAGAAAGACAACACAGATGAACAATTCGGTAAGTTTCTTAAACTCCTAAAGAAATTACATATTAACTTACCGTTCTCTTTCGCAGATGCCAGATTCAAGGAAATTTTTAAAAGAGCTTCTGACAAACAAACGGAGGTTAGACGATACGTCGCATGTGGAGCTAAATGCAGTGTCCTCAGCAATTTTACAAAATAAACTACCACAAAAATTAAAAGATCCAGGGAGTTTTACAATTCCGTGCTTAATTGGTAGTTTATCTATTAATAATGCTTTAGCTGATTTAGGGGCAAGCATCAACGTCATGCCTTATAAACTGTTTAAACAACTAGGTCTAGGGAAAGCCAAACAAACTATGATGAGCATCCAATTAGCTGATAAAACCATTAGAGTTCCTAGGGGTATAATCGAAGATGTGCTAGTAAAAGTTGATAAATTTATATTCCCAGTAGACTTTGTCGTTTTAGACATGGATGAGGACAACAATGTTCCTTTAATTTTAGGAAGACCCTTTTTAGCAACTGCTAGAACTAAAATTGATGTTGGTACAGGTGAACTCACACTTTGTATAGGTGACAAAATGATCTCTCTTCATGCTCTTGACTCGGCTAGGACGTCAAGTGAAAAAGGTGAGAACATAAATTCTATTAATGACCATTCGGTTCAACCTCCTTTTCAGGAAGCACCTCAGAAGTACACATCTGAGCCATATCCTAGACCTCGTGCCAACAAAGAAATAACTCATGAGGAGCGAAGGCTTCAGATCGATGAACTCGACGAGTGGGAGCCACATGTCAAGGAGAAACCAAAAACGCACGAAGAGAAACCGAGGCAACCCCGGGACAAACTTAAGGGAGACACAAACAAATTCCAAATCGGGGATCAGGTATTGTTGGAAAAGACAGACCCTCGAATCACCATTCCAGACCTTAATGAGGAGACCCCTTTTACGGTACTGAATGTCTTCCCATACGGAACAGTCGAGGTAACTAATCCTAAGTTCGGCACTTTTAAGGTAAACACTACTCGACTCGAACCATATATTGTTAGAACTGATAGCGGGAAAGAGGAGTTTCAACTCCTCAAACCACCATGATTATGTGAATGAAAGGTAAGTCTAGCTTAAGACTTTAAACGAGCGCTTCTCGAGAGGCAACCCGAGCACTAACCCCACTAACGTCCATATTTTCAAATTTTAGCATCTAACTAAAAACTAACCAAATTTTTAGGCGCATGTGGAACGGTGGAAATGTGCAAGTGTACACAATCGTAACAAGTAATAAAGTGACAAGTAAATGTCGAGTTATCGTACCCACAGAGACTGTAAAAGATTTATTTATGAAAATGATTTTAAACACTTTGGTGAAGGGAAAATATTTGGATTTAATAAAAATTTAAAAACTTAAAAAAAAACAAAGTAAAATAAAATAAAACAAAGTTCTAGTGAACGATTTCAAAAGCTGGTTTTAATCAAGATGATATAATTGTGTTGGATTAATCACATTTCTTACCTTAGAATTATTAAACTCGTGTTTATACTTGTTAAAACATGGCAACTCGGTAATTTGCTAACTTATGAACATACTTACAAATAAAAATCCATTCATCTCTTGTACATATTTCTATGCAAATTCGATCGATTAAACAGACTTCTAAAAGTAAACATGTTATTGCACATACATGCTTAATAAATTAAACAATCTCTCACATATTCCTATGTGATTCAACTGATTAATTCAACCTAATAAGCATATAAAAGATCATGCGAGTTAACAAAGTATTTTTACCTTGAAACACTTAATCACAAAAATCTTGCAAGTTATGCAAGGCATATGTATCTCCAAATACAATGCTAATTTAATCTTCAGCTACCTTAGAAGAATTAAACATGCACAGATTAAGTATTGTGTCCATTAATTACAATTCCAATGCGTTTAAATAATTAATTCATTAGCTATCTAAACAATTAGAATGCTAGATAACTTAAACATGATTTTACTTAATCAAACATTTTACCGAGGCCTTTTAACAGTATAAACACAATTTTAATAATTTAATAGGACGAAATGCAATCAACCCAACACGAATTAAATTAAAGCTAAATTGATTAAATTAATCATTCCAAAAGCATAAATATTCATAAACATGTTTGTCAAAACAACAACGAAAATTAAAAGAGATAGGGAACAAGAAGCAAATCTGGTGTTTCTCCGTGGCTTGACTGATTGCTCCGTTCTTCGTTCTTCGCTGGCCTCAGCTATCAAGGTGGCTTATGAACACTCCAATTGCTGCTCCAAATGTCTAGAAAATACCTCTTTTCCAAGAGGATAAATCGACACAAGAACATACAAATGGAAAATGGAAAAAATGGAAATTGAGAGAAAGTGAGAGAAGAGAATGTTGGATGCTTGAGGTGTGTTTTGAATGAGCAGCAAGGGGGTGTATTTATAGCTGATCAAGGCTGCTAAAAATAGCAAATAGCAGCAGCAAAAGAGGCCTCCCTTGGCCAGCCACCTATGTGGCAAAGTTGATGGATTCAACTTTGCTAAAAATAGCATGGGGCAAATCTACAAAGCCATAATTTTTGGAGGGGTTTGAATGCAATTTTGAAAGGTCTTCAAGGGCTTCTTTGCAAGCTTAGTTAATCAACTAATAAGCTGATTTGGGCCAGCAATGTGAACGGTTTGGGCTGCCCAATTAGTGGCTGGTTCGGTTCAACCGGTTTGGTTCAACTGATGCGGTTCAACTGGGCCTTTTTCATAATTAATTAAGATTAATTTATTTAACCCAAATTAAATTGGGAATAAATCAAAATTAATTATGTTATGATTGAATATTCATAATTGGACCGTCTTGGGCTGGAAATAAATTCGCCTCGATACTTCAAATTGCTTCTCGGGTTTATTCTTCGAGCGATTAATCCGCTGTGAGTCAATTTTCGCCCTTTATGCGAATCTGTCGAAAATAGTCAAAATTAACTATAAAATTAATTAAAATTCATCATGTTCATATTTTTAGCACAATTTAATTATTTTATAATATTTAATTATTTTTCGACAAGAATTTAATCGAAACTGCATGAATTTGGTTTAAAAAGGGCATGAAAAAGTGTATAAATTTTCGTGTTTCCACACCCTCAAACTTAATTCATTGCTCGTCCCGAGTAATGCACAAATTTGAAAAGAATTTTCTTGGAAACACCTTTGAAAAACTCCTTCAGAACAACTTTCTTCTCAAAATTATGAATTTAATATACTTATGCTCAAAAATAAGAAATTTGATAATTATGCTACTTAAGTATATATATCGTTCAAATTACCTCCAACAATTATTATTCTAGCAGAATTAGACTAAATGTTTCTTAATAAGGACATGTTACTCGCTACCAATTTGATTTTAATTCCTTATTCAAAAAGTAAACTGCAATCATCAAGCTTAACTAATGTCTTCATATGTTGAACAGAGCAATTTCTCTCTACTAATGTAGGTAACATTGGAATTTTGAATCAATAGGTCTTTAATACGGTTGTAACGTGGCTGGGCTTAAGGGTAGGTACAAGATAGACAAATTTTTGGCTTAAAACCCTAGACTCAAATTTTAAAATCGAACCTTCGAAATTCTCACCCTTGATACACCAACTTTTGCTCTTTCGACCATTTATTTCGAGTACATGTTTTTTTTTCAATTCGATTTTTCAAGCTCACACTCGAGCACTTGCTTCATGTACTACAATTTTTTCAAGCAATTGATACTCCTTTTCAACTCCCCCAAACTTATTTTCAAACGATCTTCTGAATAGTACTGAGTCTAGTGTTTGGGACAATTTTAGAAGTAATGAAGAGAAAATTGATGGCTAAATATTGCATAGGTCCGAATAAAATTAGGCCATATAGTCTCAAAGTTGGGTTCCAAAGGATAATTTTATCAGGGTTGGCTTGAAAGGCTCAAACGGTCCAACAACAGTTGCCTAAATCATTTTCAACATTCCATGCTTCCTAGTATTTCGCCTCAAGAAATTACTAAGTCAATTCTAAAGACTTAAGCTTTCATGCATGCCTAATTTTTTCGTAGGGAATTAAAAATTTTATGGTATGAATTTACACGCTTTATTAAAAATACATTCATATCTTTATTAAGCTAACATAATAAATTATTGAAATAATAGAACTTTATTAATACTGAAGTTCAGCATACTTAACAAAATTTCAAATTATTGACCAAAGTATATCCTAATCAAAATTAAAAGAAAATTTTATTCTGAGTGGAATCAATTCAAATTTTCGGTCCCCCCTACTTAAAGTGAACAATGTCCTCATTGTTTAAAGTGAATAGATACTATAAACCAGGTAGGATAATTAGAAAAGAGGAGGTGAGTCAAATTGACTGCTTAAGTACCAGGCTCTTTCTAAAATCCAATCCTATACATGTATATATCTATTGCCACACTTTAGCCTTTGTGACTTGTTCAGATTTTATTCATGATTCCTATCTCTTATTTTATTGTGCAAAAATAAAAATTCCTAATTAACCTAATCCTAAAATACTTAAGAAATAAATAAACGAAAGTTGAAGTCCTCCCCTTTTTTTATTTGTTCGCCGACCCTTCCGAATTTGACTCATCTTTTGCTCCATTAGTATTATCTTTGCATGAAACGCCTTGCTCCCTCTTTGATGATGACACCCATGGTTCAAATATGAAATCTGGAAACTCAGGCACAAAAATAAATGGGTCATTATAAATTTTCTTTAGGGCGCTCCTCATCGAGTCATCTCTTATTTTTGCATATCTCCAGTAGGCTTGTTGCTGCCATTGCATGTGTTGCATTAAGTCCATCAGCTTTAACAGCTCATCACGAGGATCTGGGCTAGGCGGTGGAGCTCTAAACATTGAAGGTTCGATATCAGGTTCAGATTCTGGTTTCATTGCTTCTGCCTCATTAGGGACTTCAGTTGATTGCTCTGGCTGGATTTCTGTGGGATCATCTTCTGCCTCTTCGGGATCCTCGCTCTCTTCAATTCGTTGCTGAAGAATAGAATCTCCGGCTACTCGGTAAAGGTCCCAATCGGTGATTGTGCCTTGACTATACTCTGTTTTCTTTACGTCCGCGAGGAGTTTTGCTTTTAAGCACAAAATTGTGATCGTAAAGGGGAAATAGGCTAGGCCAGAGCGTCTAACGGCACAATTTCGCATTTCTCTCAGAATGATTTTGCCCACTTCAATGGTCTTTCCAATTAGAATCGAATATAATAAGACCATTCGCTCTAATGAGATTGTAGTCCCATGCGAACTAGGCATAAGGCTGAAACGAATGAAATAGAACCATACCTTCGCAAGTGGTGTCAAATACTCTCTTCGACACGTGTGGATTCCTTGCTTTGACATAGTCCACTTAGAACCTGGAACTGTGAGTTCTTCGAGGATTTCTTGCAAATTTTCAGGCTTAATGTTGCTCAACGAGAGAGAGGAATATTAAATCGTTGTCGAAATCGTAAATTCAAAGAACTCATTAATAGCATTAGAATTTATTGGTACCTTGATTCCGCAGACTGGAACTTCAGTCAATTCGCTTGAAGTTAAGTTCGCGTAGAATTCACGAACTAATTCCTCATCCACACTTGGTCTCTTTTCACAAAACAATTCCCAATTGAGGGCTTCAGCAACTTGACGAATTTGTGCCATAAAGTCTCTGTAGTTGCTTTCCTTCAATGTGAAGCCTTTCTCTGGATGCATCTGTTGATTTTTGAAAATACTTTCGTATCTTACTTTGGCTTCTTCACAGTGAAATTTGCTTTGTGCTTTGTCAATTTGAGCAGAGGCACGAGTTCTTTTGCGAGTCATGATTAACCTGAACATAAGATGGAAAAAAATTAGTTTCTTAAAAATTTAATTAATACAAATTATTAATATTTCAATAAATTGAAAAATTAAATAATTGAATAAAAATTAAACTTAAGGAAAAAAATTTCTTACCACCTTCCTCGTAAAAATTAAGAACTCTGAAAATAAAATAACTAATGAACAAAAGATGGAAATTAAAGAAGGCTTTTGGCTTAGGTTGGGTGAATGAGGATCAGGCGCGCATGGCGCACAAGGCAGCAAGGTGCGAGGGGCTGCGAGCAGGTGGCGCGCAAGGCCTTGCGGCAGGTAGGCCACGGGCTGGTCGGGTGTGTGGGGCGATGGTGCGCAACAAGCACACAGGCTGAAGGCAGCAGACGTGAAGCCCCGACCTGAGCAGCTGCTGGAGCTGCTGGTCGAATGCTTGTTGTGGCTAGGGGCTTGCGGCACTTTGAGGGGTTGGTGATTGGGGTTTTGAGTGATGAATGAATGGGGAGAAACAAGGGTGCAATTTATAGAGGGAGAGTAGGAATTAGAGTAGAACTCTTAGAACAATTAAAGAATTAAAAATAAGAGTCCAATTCTAATTTTTCTCATGATAAACAACAATTAATAATTAAATATACATATAAAATTATCAATTGCTATTAAATTGCCAAGATAAATATAAAATAAAATTAATTCTAATCCTACGCTAAGTTGATAAAAGTTAATATATAAATTATAATGAATATAATTATATATTAAAGTTTATCAATAATTTATAAGTATGATATTAAATAAAAATATTTATTCTAGATGCCTTTTTTAAAAATATTTACAAAGAGAGGCACCTAGTTTTTATTATTTACGAAAATAGCAACCAAACTTTGAAAATAATTCAATTAAGTCCCTAGACTTAATGAAAATTTGAAATTGAGTTGCAATTTAAGACTTGGGTCAAAATTGACCTTTTTATTTGAACAACCAGAAATTTATTTTGTCATTTAGGGGCTAATTTCTTGGAAAATTATGTAAAAATCAATTCCCAGGAAAGATTAAAGGGGTCACAAGCAGTCCCGCTTAAGTTCCAATCTCTTAGACAGAATTTATTTGAACATAATAAACCCGAAAATATACCCTAACTAATTTATTGAAAGCAAGAAAATCTAAGGATCAGATAAATTGAACGAGATTTTATTCCGTTCAGGTTTTTCTCTATAGTAGTGTTTCAAACGCTGAGCATTGACTCGAAAATTACCTCCCTTACCTTGGAGTTCAACAAATCCGTATGGATAGACGCGATGAATCGTAAATGGACCGGACCAACGTGATTTTAACTTACAGAAAGAACTTCAATCTGGAATTAAATAACAAGACTTGTGACTGCTTCAAACTCTCGAACTTCGGATATGCTTGTCATGCCATTTCTTGAGTCTTTCTTTGAGTAATTTGGCATTTTCATATGAGAACATTCGAAATTCCTCTAGCTCGTTGAGTTGGAGCATTCGTTTCTCTTTAGCAAGCTTGAGATCCAAATTGAGTTATCGAAGAGCCCAGTAAGCTCTGTGCTCTAACTCCAGAGGTAGATGACATGTTTTCCCAAAGACTAACCTGTAGGGTGACATTCCTAAGGGTGTCTTGTATGCTGTTCTGTAAGCCCATAAAGCATCATCTAGTCTCTTGGACTAATCTCGTCGGTTCGGGCAAACTACCTTTTCAAGTTTGCCTTTGATCTCCTTATTTGCTAGCTCAGCTTGCCCATTTGTCTACTGGATGGTAAGTCAGAGTAGCAACCTGTGTTCACTCCATGTTTATCTAGCAACCATTTTAACCACTTGTTCACAAAGTGGGTCCTTTCATCGCTGATAATAGCTCTTGGGGTTCCAAACCTTGTGAACACATGTTTCTGCAAGAATTTCATCACAACCTTGGCATCGTTCATCGGATAAGCTTCAGCCTCGACCCACTTGGACACATAATCTACTGCTACCAATATGTATTTGTGACCAAAAGACGGAGGAAAAGGACCAAGAAAGTCAATGCCCCAAACATTGAACAATTCTACCTCAATGATATTTGTTCGAGGCATCTCATTTCTGTTGGTGACATTTCCAACCCTCTGACATCGATCATAATTCTTTACGTAAGCGTATGCATCCTTGAATAGTGTTGGCCAAAAGAATCTGGCTTGCAATACTTTGGTCGCTGTACGAGTACCTCCAAAGTGTCCCCCACTTGGAGCTGAATGACAATAGCGATGGTATAAAATCTTGATTATTTCATCTTCATCACACATCTCCTAATCATCCGATCTGCATACTTTTTAAACAAATATGGCTCTTCCCAGAAATAGTACTTCACATCGTAAAGAAACTTTTTTCTTTGCTGATACGTTTTATCAATCGGCATCAAACCACAAGCTAAATAGTTAGCAAAATCAAAAAACCAAGGAATATTATGGACATGATTTACCTTCAGTATGTGTTCATCTGGAAATGTTTCTTGGATCGGTAAAAGTGGAGAATTTCCCTCTTGCGGCTCTAATCTGGATAAATGATCTGCTACTTGGTTTTCTACTCCCCTTCGATCTTGAATTTCTAGATCGAACTCTTGAAGTAGAAGCACCCACCGAATCAATCTCGGTTTAGCATCTTTCTTGGCTAATAAGTACTTGATTGCGGAGTGGTCCGTATAGACAATCACTTTGGTACCTACAAGATAAGATCGAAACTTGTCAAAGGCAAACACAATAGCAAGTAACTCTTTTTCTGTTACCGTATAGTTCAGTTGAGCTCTGGTTAGAGTTTGACTTGCGTAGTAGATGGGAAGAAAAACTTTGTTCCTTCGCTGGCCCATGACAGCTCCAATGGCGAAGTCACTTGCATCACACATCAATATGAATGGTGAATCCCAGCCTGGTGTGACGATGATGGGTGCCATGACTAAACGACTCTTCAGATCGTTGAAGGCTTTTAAACATTCCTCATCAAACTTGAATACCAAGTCTTTCTCCAATAGCTTGCATAAGGGTTTAGCCACTTTGGAGAAGTCATTGATAAATCTTCGATAGAAATCGGCGTGGCCCAAAAAGCTCCTAACACCTTTTACAGATGTTGGAGGTGGGAGTTTCTCGATAACGTCTACTTTTGCTTTGTCCACCTCGATCCCATGTCTCGTTATCCGATGGCCTAGAACAATTCCTTCTCGTACCATAAAATGGCACTTTTCCCAGTTGAGTACGAGATTCATTTCTTCGTATCGCCTCAGTACCTTAGCTAGATTGGCTAAGCAATCATCGTAAGTATCTCCGAATACTGAGAAATCGTCCATGAAAACTTCCAAATACTTCTCAACCATGTCAGTAAAAATAAACATCATACATCTTTGAAATGTAGCAGGTGCATTACATAAACCAAATGGCATGCGTCTAAATGCAAATGTACCGTACGGGCAAGTGAATGTCATTTTGTGTTGATCTTTCGGTGCTACTGTAATCTGATTATACCCTGAGTATCCGTCGAGAAAACAGTAGTAATCTCGTCCTGCAAGTCTATCCAGCATCTGGTCCAAGAACGGAAGAAGAAAGTGATCTTTCCTAGTTGCCTTATTCAGCTTCCAGTAATCGATACAGATTCTCCATCCCGTAACTGTCCTCGTTGGTATCAACTCATTGTTCTCGTTCTCCACGACCGTGATACCTCCTTTCTTTGGCACGCACTGGACTGGACTCACCCATGAACTGTCTGAGATGGGGTAAATTATACCCGCATCCAACCACATGATAATTTCCTTTTTCACTACATCTTTCATGATGGGGTTCAGTCTCCGTTGTCCATCAATCGTTCCTCTCTCGCCATCTTCTAATATGATCTTGTGCATGCATACATATGGGCTAATACTGCGAATATCGGCTATGGTCCATCCGATAGCCTTCTTGAATTGTTTCAAAACTATGATAAGTTTCTCTTCTTGTTCAGTAGTTAATTCTACTGAAACAATCACAGGCAGAGTAGAAGCGTTACCTAAATAAACGTATTTTAAGTGTGAAGGTAATACCTTGAGTTCTAACTTAGGTGGCTCCTCGATTGATGCTTTTGGATGGGTGTAATCTCTTTTCTCTAATTCAAAAGATTCAAAATGGGATTATGGATTAAATCCCTTTTGTTTAGCTTCTAGCAAAGCTAGTATTCATCCTCCTCTTTATCATTTGGGGGATCTGATGTCAAAATTCTTTCCAGTGGGTCCTCAACACAGTTAAGTTCCTTCTCTACTATTAATTCCTCTAAATCGGCTATTGCAGAACAATCATCCATTGTGTCAGGAAATCGCATTGACTTAAAAACATTAAATGTTACCTGATCATCCTGAACACGCATAGTCAGCTCGCCCTTTTGCACATCAATAAGGGTCCTTCCAGTTGCTAAGAATGGTCTTCCTAGGATAATTGGAACTTCTTTGTCTGCTTCAAAGTCTAGAATTACAAAGTCAGCAGGGAAGATAAATTTATCTACACGTACCAATACGTCCTCAATTTTTCCTTCTGGATGCGCTAAGGATCGATCTGCTAGTTGAAGGGTAACCGCAGTTGGTCTAACTTCTCCTATCCCCAACTTCCTAAATATTGACATAGGCATCAAGTTAATACTTGCGCCTAAGTCACATAATGCTTTACCACAATATGTTGATCCAATATTGCATGGTATGGTGAAACATTCAGGATCCTTCAATTTTGGGGGTAGTTTGTTCTGAAGGTATGCACTACATTCCTTCGTCAGAGCTACCGTCTCAAATTCTCCAAGCCTTCGTTTCTTAGACAAGATATCTTTCATAAACTTGACGTAGTTCGGCATTTGCTCAAGTGCTTCGACCAACGGAATGTTGATGTGAAGTTGCTTGAGTACGTCAAGGAACTTCTTGAATTGAATCTCCTGCTTCAGCTTCTGAAGTTTTTGAGGGTAGGGTGGTGGTGGTTTCATTACTGGAACTGATTCTTGTTGATTCGCCTTTGGCGGTAATTCTGCATCTAATGAAGTTGTTGGTTGATCAGAATTGATTGGTCCTGAGGTTACTTTGCATGGTTTTGCAGATTTCGGTTCTGATGAAACTGGGGTTTTAACACTTGGTTGAACTTCTTCTTGAGCATCAGCTTGCTCCTTTTCAACTTCGACAGTGTTGGGCTCTACTATCTTTCCGATCCTCAATGTCAATGATTTGCAATGCTCCTTTCCCGAATTTCTCAGATTTTTCGTATCACTGGGTAAGGTACCCTGTGGTCAGTTTCTAAGTTCAGTTGCAAGCTGGCCCACTTGATTCTCCAAATTCTTCAATGTAGCCTCTTGGCTCTGAATCAAGGCATCATTCTTTGCAATGTATGTCTTTAGCAACCTCTCCAGGCTATTGGATGCCTCAGCTTGAACTGGTTTCTGAACTTGTTGCGGAAAATTAGGCGGCTGGGTTGGTCTGGGTTGAGTGTAAGTGGTACTGGTTCCAGCCCTTTAGTTACTCCAGGAGAAATTTGGGTGGTTCCTCCACGATGGGTTATAAAAATTTGATTGCAGCCCTTGCCTTCCTCGATTTTGGTTCTGATTACCCATGTAGTGTACAGATTCTGGATTCGACGGACATTCTTCGAACAAATGTCCCTCCCTACAGTAAAAATAGGCTATATTTTCAAATTGATTAGGCGGTTGTGCTGCAAAACTATTAGACCCATTAGTAGTAAGATTTTTAAGCATTGAGGATATCGATGATACCTGAGATGCGAGTGAAGTAAGAACGTCTACTTCATGAATTCCAGCGACTCGTCTTCCTGACGCTGCCCGACTGGTTGGCCATTGATAATTGTTGTTGGCAATCCTCTCAATAATTTCATAAGCCTCATTATAAGACTTAGAAAGGAGAGCACCATTAGTAGAGGCGTCCACTACCATCCTTGTGTGGGCGTTGTGACCATTATAGAATGTCTCAAGTTGAATGCAATGAGGGATTCCATGATGAGGGCATTTTCATAATAACTCTTTGAATCTTTCCCATGCCTCATACAAGGACTCGTCATCCTTTTGGTGGAAAGCAGTGATCCCGTTCCTCAGCTTAGCATTCTTGCTTGGCGAAAAATACTTCATGAGGAATCTCTCGGCTAACTCTTGTCATGTAGAAATGGAGTTCGGTGGCAATGAATTCAACCAGGCACGAGCTCTGTCCCTTAACAAGTATGGGAACAACTTCAATCGTAAGGCATCTTCGGAAACTCCGGCTAACTTGAAAGAATCGCTCACTTCCATAAATAGTCTTAAGTGAAGATGAGGATCTTTAGTAGGCATTCCACTAAATTAGCCCACTGTCTGAAGCATCTGGAACATGACTGGCTTCAGCTCGAATTGCTGTGCCTCAATTTCGGGTCTCCTAATACCCAGATTAAGATCGTTAAATACTGGCACGGCATATTGTCTCAAGGCTCTATCCCTATCATCAGAAATAAGGATAGGATTCTGAGCAGGGTTTGCTCCATTTCCTTGGTTCATATTCTCGAAGTTCATCTCTTCGGTCCTTCTCTGGTTTGCTTGTCTTCTTCGTTGTCGAAAGGTTCGTTCTATTTCAGGGTCCACAGGGAGTAAGTCAATAATCTGGTCAATACTCATAAACACCTCAAATAATCACAGAAAAATTGAGTAAGTAAAAATTTTAATACGAAAAATAAATACCAAAATGTAAAACAAATTCACAAATAATGGCTTTGAAAAATAGTCCCCGGCAACGGCGCCAAAAACTTGGAACGGTGGAAATGTGCAAGTGTACACAATCGTAACAAGTAATAAAGTGACAAGTAAATGTCGAGTTATCGTACCCACAGGGACTGTAAAAGAATTATTTATGAAATGATTTTAAACACTTTGGTGAAGGGAAAATATTTGGATTTAATAAAAATTTAAAAACTAAAAAAAACAAAGTAAAATAAAATAAAACAAAGTTCTAGTGCACGATTTCAAAAGCTGGTTTTAATCAAGATGATATAATTGTGTTGGATTAATCACATTTCTTACCTTAAAATTATTAAACTCGTGTTTATACTTGTTAAAACATGGCAACTCGGTAATTTGCTAACTTATGAACATACTTACAAATAAAAATCCATTCATCTCTTGTACATATTTCTATGCAAATTCGATCGATTAAACAGACTTCTAAAAGTAAACATGTTATTGCACATACATGCTTAATAAATTAAACAATCTCTCACATATTCCTATGTGATTCAACTGATTAATTCAACCTAATAAGCATATAAAAGATCATGCGAGTTAACAAAGTATTTTTACCTTGAAACACTTAATCACAAAAATCCTGCAAGTTATGCAGGGGCATATGTATCTCCAAATACAATGCTAATTTAATCTTCAGCTACCTTAGAAGAATTAAACATGCACAGATTAAGTATTGTGTCCATTAATTACAATTCCAATGCGTTTAAATAATTAATTCATTAGCTATCTAAACAATTAGAATGCTAGATAACTTAAACATGATTTTACTTAATCAAGCATTTTACCGAGGCCTTTTAACAGTATAAACACAATTTTAATAATTTAATAGGACGAAATGCAATCAACCCAACACGAATTAAATTCAAGCTAAATTGATTAAATTAATCATTCCAAAAGCATAAATATTCATAAACATGTTTGTCAAAACAACAACGAAAATTAAAAGAGATAGGGAACAAGAAGCAAATCCGGTGTTTCTCCGTGGCTTGACTGATTGCTCCGTTCTTCGTTCTTCGCTGGCCTCGGCTATCAAGGTGGCTTATGAACACTCCAATTGCTGCTCCAAATGTCTAGAAAATACCTCTTTTCCAAGAGGATAAATCGGCACAAGAACATACAAAGGGAAAATGGAAAAAATGGAAATCGAGAGAAAGTGAGAGAAGAGAGTGTTGGATGCTTGAGGTGTGTTTTGAATGAGAAAAAATGGGGTGTATTTATAGCTGATCAAGGCTGCTAAAAATAGAAAATATCAGCAGCAAAAGAGGCCTCCCTTGGCTGGCCACCTATGTGGCAAAGTTGATGGATTCAACTTTGCTAAAAATAGCATGGTGTAAATCTATAAAGCCATAATTTTTGGAGGGGTTTGAATGCAATTTTGAAAGGTCTTCGAGGGCTTCTTTGCAAGCTTAGTTAATCAGCTAATAAGCTGATTCGGACCAGCAATGTGGATGGTTTGGGCTGCCCAATTAGTGGCTGGTTCGGTTCAACCGATTTGGTTCAACTGATGCGGTTCAACTGGGCCTTTTTCATAATTAATTAAGATTAATTTATTTAACCCAAATTAAATTGGGAATTAATTAAAATTAATTATGTTATGATTAAATATTCATAATTAGACCATCTTGGGCTGGAAATAAATTCGCCTCGATACTTTAAATTGCTTCTCGGGTTTATTCTTCGAGCAGTGTCTGCCGAGCCAATTTTCGCCCTTTGTGCGAATCTGTCAAAAATAGTCAAAATTAACTATAAAATTAATTAAAATTCATATTTTTCATATTTTTAGCACAATTTAATTATTTTATAATATTTAATTATTTTCCGACAAGAATTTAATCGAAACTGCATGAATTTGGTTTAAAAAGGGCATGAAAAAGTGTATAAATTTTCGTGTTTCCAGCAGGTTTCCCTACCCATACGGCTTTGCACAGGGGCGTGGCCGTGGCTGTGTGGAAACAGGACAAAACTGATCCCAAAACACGGGCTGCGATAAAACGCCACGGCCGTGCGATTCGGCCGTGGTCGAAACTGAGAAATCTACACGGGCGTGCGACACGCCCGTGGGACCTTTGAGTCCATTTATTTTTTCTTATTTTCATTTTTAATATCTTTTCTTTTATCTTTCTCGTCTTTGATTTATATTATTATATTTTGATTTCTTTAATTTAGGTTCAAGGGGCTATTAACGAACGACCACACCACCACCGGAGTATCCTCCCCATCTTCACCTCTCTCCAACTTTACCGTTTCTTTTCATTAACTCCATCCAAAATTCAGGAAGTTTCACTTCTCTCCCTATCTTATGATTTTATTATTATATTGCTATTATCTATCTTTGTACATTGAGGACAATGTACATCTTAAGTGTGGGGGGTTAACTACAGTATTATTTAAAAATCCCTAAATTATGTCTTATTCTTAAGTAATTTTCTCATATTACTGTTAGAATGTAACTTCTTTTAATTTATGATTATCATTGATATGTTTTGGATTAAGTCATAGTTAATTGTGCATTGATGATTTAAACTTTAAGATATTAGAGAATCAAGCATGATAAGTCTATTTTTCAAAATTAAAAATTTTCTAGGTTGTTTCCCTAAATTTAAATATTACTTTGAAGTTTGAAATTTGCAAGGTTGACATCAAAAACCATAATTTTTGTGAGATCTTGAGCCTTTTAGAGCATATTCTTTTCTTGCTCACTTTATTAATTATGAGTGTGTCAACATTGATTTGTTATTCTAGAACTTGCTTCGATTATACATGTCAAGGCCACACCTTTGATTTGATATACTGAGATTAAAGGCACCTAGGTTTTAACCCACTTATTCCACTAAAAAGCCTACCCGTTTAATTAACCCCTACCAACCATTTCTTGACTCACCCATTAATATTAACCCAAAACCCACTTTGTATTTGTTATCACCATTTCTCTTGACTACCCTTATATCGAGATTTGATTTGATCAGTTGCTCAACTATTCTCTTTATTTCAATTGTTAAATTCTATCTTATTATTAATGTATGTGCTTATTCTTAAAAAAAATGAAGTATATTCATTATTAGTTCTATGTTATTTGAGCTTATGCATTAATTTCACATTTTGAGAAGAAGCTCGTGTTATTAGTGATGAATTCTTAATTGTTGTAATTATTTAAGTTTTAGTTATTTTTCTAGTTAGGTAATTTATCAATTCAATCTCGATACTAACCCTCTAATTCAGCATTTATCCACACCTTTAACCCAAGCCCCATTACAACCCTTTTAAAGACCTTTTGATTTGTGTATCATCTCATTTTACAGTGGTGGATATTTGATTTTCAGGCAAGCCTATGGGATTAACATTTCATGTTTGACTATTTGAGTGCTTAATTTGAACCTTAAACACTTTGAGTGATTTGAGTGAATCTCTAGTAAGGATGTAAATTCTTTTCGGTTTTGAATCAGAAGTAATTATTTAGGTAAGGGGAGACACCTATATTTTCGTGCTATAAAAATTTATGACTTAGATTGTTTGAATATTTAGGACTCTCTGAGTTAAATTATCCATGTATGAATTATCTATGAATTATGATAAGACATTGTTGATGAGAATTATGAATTTAGGAAAGTTAATTCTAATTGTGAGTTGAGAATTTTGCTTGAGGACAAGCAAACGCTTAAGTGTGGGGGTATTTGATAAACTATAATTTACACATATTTTAACCCCATGCTTAGCTTAATTTTGGATGAATATTCATTAGATTTGATGAATTCGATGCTCCTAATCTCTTAATTTCATGTTTTATACTCAGGAGAGCTTAGGGAGTCGAAAAGAACGAGAAACGGGCCAAAAACGGGGAAAATGGGCCAAAGAAAGAAATCAACACGGCCTGGAGTTCACCACACGGTCGTGCCAGTTTAGCAGACTCGAACACGGCCTCGGGCTCGATTCACACGGGCGTGTCCCTGCCGTGACCCATTTTAATTCCACTCAGAATAGGATACTTGTGGGCCAAGTAAGGCATCCTGAAAGCCTATATAAACACCCTAGAGGGCAACCTAAAGGGGGAGTCGACAGAAGCCTTCTGCCAATGCTTTTGGCGAAGAGCAAAGCTAGAGAGGGCTGAACATAGGAAATTACTCGAAGACAGCCAGTTGATTCATCCCAGAAGCCGAAATCATACTCAAGACGGAAGATCTTCCCTTCAATTTCTTTCAGGGGGTTTTAGGGTTTTTTTTTATGTTTTGTTATTTACTTTCTTCTGAGATGTATTCTTTATTAAACATGAACTAAACCCCTCAAATACCTGAGGGGGATGAAACCTAAGACGGATCTTGTTATTGTTTTCTGAACTGTATGATAAATACTTGATTTGTTCTTAATTATGTGTTCTTACTTCTTGCTTTAATATTTCAGGATATTGATTCAAGTATTGATGTGCTTAGGCAGTGGAGCAAAAGTCCCTGTTTAAGAGTAGATCTAGCATAGTTAAGCGGAGTTGATAGCAACCCTAGAGATAGGATGACGAAAATCTACTGGATTAGGGTCAAACCTAATATGGGAGTCCATAGATCGAGTTAATGCAACACTAGGGGTTTTAATTAGAAAGAGATTTCAATTAATCAACCTAGGGTTAGACGTTATTAGTCTCAAAAGGGACAATAATATAAATTAGAGAATCCTACGGATCAAGTCAAGTGAATAAATCGTCTGGTTCAGAGTTAAGTAACAAGTGAAGTCTAGGTAGATTCTTCCTCGGGTATTGTCTTAATCAACTGGTTTTCCCAAAAGTATTTTCCCAATTCACTCTCTGTGTCTTAGTATCCTTACTTTAGTAATTAGTTAATTAAACATCGATTCCCTAATACTTAGGTTAGATAATAAAAAGATAGTAACTACTAGTACTCTTGGTCCTTGAGGATACGATATTTCCCGGTCTTGCCATAGCTATACTACCGAACGATAGGTGCGCTTGCCTTATTCGTTGTCATAGTTAGTTTGGACACGATCACTGTTTTACAACAATTAAGATACATGGGACACACGGCTGAAACACATGCCCGTGGGACAGACCGTGTGTCACACACGGCCTAGACAAACGCCCGTTTGTCTACCCGTGTGGACAAAAATAAGGCTATTTACCAAGCCATTTTGTCACCCTTACTTGCACCAACCTACACAACAACAAGCAGTACCAATTCAAGCATAAACATACCACCAAATCAGACACAAACAAGATATCAATACATCATTTACACTTACTAACATCTATCATGCATAAACATCACATATCCTCTTTTCCATTCATGCCAATTTCATCTTCATGATAGGCATCATCACATAAACATACCAATGACCAATAAAATTACTATTAGCCAACTTCCAATGGCCATATACAAAATGAATCATTAACCATTACAATGCCAACACATTTAGGCCAAAACATTTATGACACATAACAAAATAACCAAGTCTCCTATACATGCCATAACTCAAAATACTTGAATTCATTGGTACCAAAATAATTGTTGTAGATAGTGTGTATGGATCTCCGACAAATCTCCAATCCCAAGCTAGCTTGGTGACACTATAAGACAAGGGAAAAGAAAGGGGAGTAAGCTATATAGCTTAGTAAGTTCCTATGCAAATAATAAGCATTATAATCACACATATATCATACAAATACACATGATGAACTTGGCATAAGTAGTATCAAGATCTTATAATCATAACTTACTCATTCACAACCTTACCGAGGGATTCATCACATATTGAGCTCATTATTAAATGATTTTTACGTACGTACTTGTACCAACTCGCAGCATAATCATAACCTTTCACAACTTTGACATACTCGTTGAATTTCCCATTGAACCACTTAGAATACTAAAGGATACTCGGGAATATCGCACACACAATACTATACCAATGCCATATCCCAGATATGGTCTTACATGGGATCTCTTATTGATGCCAATAGCCCAGCTATGGTCTTACACGAAGTCTTATATCGATGCCATATCCCAAATATGGTCTTACACGTAATCTCAAATAACCCTAACCGGGATTTCTCACTTGTCATAATTTATCGATTACATCCAAGGAGTTAATCATAATTCATACAATATTAAAGCATTTAAAACATAAATAAAAAAATGCATTATTTACATACGAACTTACCTCGGTACAAAAATAGTAGAAATGGACCTAATCGTCAAACACCTTATTTTTCCCCCGATCTAGGTCCGAACCTCGTTTCTCTTTATCTATAATATAAAATTTAACTAATTTATTATCCACGTTTCTCAATTCAATCCAAAAATCACATTATGGAAAATTTACATTTTTACCCCTAAACTTTGACATTTTTACATTTTGGCCCCTAGGCTCGTAAAATGAAATCTATTCAATTTCTTCAAGAAATAATCCTAGCCGAACCTCTTTCATGCTTATAACAGCCCACATTTTTCATTTAATCATACTCTTACACACATTTTGAAATCTTTTTACAAATAGGTCCTTTTGACATTTTCATTAAAAAATCACCTAGCAAAAGTTGTTTATCTAACATTAAACTTGCATAATCTACCATTAAACATCAAAATTCACATATGTTTAACATGGGTCAAACCCTATACATCAACCATAACTCAAATTAATGGTAGAAATAGATAGATCGAGTGATAACGACTTCAAAAATGTAAAGAGCATTAAAAACGGGACAATAACGGACTTAAAATTGAGCTTGAAAGTGGCCAAACCCTAGCTATGGTGTCCCTTCTAATTTTTGGCACAAGCATGAAGAAGATGGACTAAATTTTGGCTTGATTTTTGGTTTTTAATTCATTTTATTACTAAATGACCAAAATGCCCTTCACTTAAAACTTTGAAATTTTATCTCACCATGTCCACTTTTTTCCACTAACGTAAAAAATGGTCTAATTACAATCTAAGGACCTTCAATTTAAAATTTCATAGCAATTAGACACCTCTAGCATGTAGAACTTAACTTTTGCAGTTTTTACAATTTAGTCCTTTTTGCTAAATTGAGTACTCAAACGTCAAAATTTTCGAACAAAATTTTCACGAAATCATTCCGTAAAACTGTAGACCATAAAAATATAATAAAAGTAAATTTTACTGCGTCGGATTTGTGGTCCCGAAACCACTGTTCCGACTAGACCCAAAATCGGGCTGTTACAGAAGAATTATGATGGAAGTGTAGCATGCAATAAGGTTCGCTTGGTTGCTCAAGGATTCTCTTAAGCAGCTGGACTGGATTATCATGAGACTTTCAGTCCATTTGTCAAAGCCAATATTGTGCGATTGATTCTTACCTTAGCTGTGCCACGAAAGTGGAAGCTTTGACAGGTTAACGTGAACAGTGCGTTTTTAAATGGAGACCTAGCTGAGGATATTTACATGAAGCAGCCTCCTGGGTTTGAAGTGGTTGATGATCATGGGCAGCCATTGGCATGCAGGTTGAATAAGGCCATATATGGTCTTAAACAAGCCCCAAGGGCTTGGTTTGAAAAGTTGAGGAATTCTTTAGTACAACAACTGAATTTTAAGCCTTCAAGAGCTGATTCTTCATTTTTTTACAAGCACACGAATGCTGGAAGTGTTTATTTCCTTATCTATGTTGATGATATTATTGTTACGGGCGGTGATTGTGTTGGATTAGATGCTGCTATTTCATGTCTTGATCGTCAGTTTTCTCTTAAAAATTTAGAGGACCTGAGTTTCTTTCTTGGGCTTCAGGTGTTGAGACATCAGGATCGAATGCATGTGTCTCAGCAAAAGTACGCTCCTGAGTTGCTAGAACGTGCTAACATGATGAATGCCAAGCCAATGAACACTCCTATGGTAAGTTCACCGACACTTACATCCTTAGTTGGGTCGCCTTTGTCAGATGGTACTCTTTATCGACAAGTTGTAGGCAGTCTGCAGTATTTGTGTTTAACTCGTCCTGATTTGTCCTTTGCTGTCAATAAAGTGAGTCAATATATGCATAAACCTCATGATGTGCATTGGACAGTTGTGAAACGTATATTGCGGTATGTTAAGGGTACAATTGATTATGGGTTGTTGTTTCAAGCATCAAGTATGAGTTTAACTGGTTTTAGTGATGCTGATTGGGCAAGTTCGATTGAAGCTCGTAAGTCTACTTCCAGGTTTTGTATATATCTTGGTGATAATCTTGTGGGTTGGATGTCCAAGAAACAGAGTGTTATACCCCGGTCTACTACAGAAGCTGAATATCGAAGTTTAGCTAATGCAACATCCGAATTGACGTGGTTTCATTCTCTGTTGACTGAGATAGGCTTAAAGCTTAGTGGTACACCAGTTATTTGGTGTGATAATTCTAGTGTAATCTCCTTAGCTGTTAATCCTATGCTGCATGCTAGAGTGAAACATGTGGTGTTGGACATTCATTTTGTTCATGAAAAGGTTCTTAGTGATCAGCTTTGCGTGAATTTTGTTCCTAGGTGTGATCAGGTGGCTGATATGTTGACCAAACCATTGACCTTTGGAGCTTTTTCTCGATGTCGGGATCAAATGAATGTTGTTGGTGCCAGTAGTTTGTGTCCAGATACTGGAGGGGGAATGTTAGACTAACTGTATTAGTTAGGGTCTGTTAGACTCTGTTAGAGTATTGTTGTAAATCAGTTGAGATTTCTGCTATTATATAATGTATGAATACTATAGTATATAGTTAACTTTGATGAATAGATTCATTTTTTCATGAGTTTGTAATACATACCACAAGTTAAAATGTTCTGCTAGCTTTTCCTTAAGTTACAATTAATGTTTGTTAGCAATTATTGTAACACCCCAAACTCGGCCTAGAAGTTAGGCCCGAATCTGGAATGTCACATTAAAGGTGCACTTCAAAACAATTTACTAGTTAACCATTTAAGGCCCAAAAGCCCAAAACAAAAGATTATTTCGAAAACCATATTAACACTTTAATAATTTTATGAAATTTCTTAAGTGGGTAGTTCAAACAATAACAATAATAATCCCAAAATTCAAAGTCAAATAGGAGTTACATGGCCTTATTATGATCCAATGAAAAATAAACAAAGTATTTAAAACAGAATCATTTGAATAAATTAAACCATTTGAACAGCTTGTAGTGTGGCCATCTCCGAGTCCTCTCCCACATCGAGTCGTCTATTCAGGATTACCTGAAACATTAAGTTAAAGGGTGTGAGTTTCGAAACTCAGTGTGTACAACCCTTGTCAATCAAATCACATACAAATATTCACATTGGGCCTAAGCCCTAACAAAATCGGTGGTCTTGGGCCTTAGCCCACAATGACCTCATATCATATCATATCGCATCATATACAAACAAGATAATGCAAAACCCACCCCAAAAATCCATCCTCTACACACACCATTTCCCTTCCAACCTTATGGCTCCTGTGGAGAATTCTAGCTCGACCCACCCCTCCGCTACACACCATGGGTAGCCCGGTTGCGGTACTACCGAACGTTGCAGCAAAGCTGCTAATCATATATTGGGCTTAAAGCCACCGGTGGATCCACGGTCGTCAAGCGACTATGCGATCCTCAAATTCTTCCTCCGTACCATAATTCCCACCCATATGCATCCTAAGCAGAATATCATATGAATGCATCAAACACACAAGCAACATCTATAATCTTATATTCGTCACATAGGGGTATTCCCGTCATTTCACTACCCAGGGGTATTTTCGTAATTCTACCCTACCCAGGGGTATTTTCGTAATTCTACCCTACAGGGGTATTTTGGTACTTTTGCAAAAGAGGAGTATTTTGGTACTTTTGCAAATAGGGGTATTTTGGTACTTTTGCAAAATAGGAGTATTTTGGTACTTTTACAAATAGGGGTATTCTGGTAATTTTGAAAACAGGGGTATTCTGGTAATTTACAAATCTATGGGTATTTTAGTAATTTTACACATAAGGGTATTTTAGTAATTTTACAAATATAAGGGTATTTTAGTAATTTTTACAAATATAAGGGTATCTTAGTAATTTTACAAATATAAGGGTATTTTAGTAATTTTACAAATATAAGGGTATTTGGTCCCTCTCGAGTTTTAGTTATAAACTTTGGCCCATAAACAAGTCCTCGCGGTTAAAGTGAACAAATACTATGCAACAGGTAGGATCTCAGAAAAGAGGAGGTGGGTCACTCGGACCGCTTAAGTACCAAGCTCTCACTAGATCCAATCCTAGACATGCATATGTCGGTTACCACACTCTAACTAATCGACTTGTCCACAGACATGTTTAATTAGCTTAAGTCTTATGAAATTACAAAGTTGTTCATACTAGGCCTAAAGTCCATTAACCCTAAAGTTGTTCATACTAGGCCTAAAGTCCATTAACCCTAACATACTTGTCTACGTCCCCATGAGCCCATCAAGCCCATTTTATGTCCTTACGACCCGTTAGGCCCAAATCTCATCATATAGCCTATTAGGCCCAAAATATATCCAGATCATGTATCAAGCATAGCTAACTTAATTCGTATAATCAACCAAACCATTTTATCAAACTTAGCCTCAGGGCCCACCGGGCCTATTTAGCCACTTTCGGCTTTTTGACTTTTTCGGCATTGCCGATATCGTGTGTGTAGTGTTTGTACACACTGTAACCTTATGCGTCTTCGCGAACTCCTTAGTCACGAACATACAATTGACATTACTAGCGATTAACCAAAGTTTTAACATACACCGATCAAACCTCCTCACCATACCCTTACCGTGTACCCCTACGTTCTAGTAGCCCTTCCTTTGCTACTATTGGCGATTATCCTCTAGATCTGCATCCAAACACCTATATCGTCAAAACCAAGTGACCCATATTGTTCATAAGTCACCCCTATGAGCCACATTAGATTCGGCCATTTACTAAACCATGACTGAGTCGAGAACACTTACCATCTTGTTAGCAATCCCTACTTACCACGCTTGCGATTGTTGATCCTTACAGGTTAACGACAAGGATTGGGTTAGATAGCCCTTCGGCTTTTAACAAAACACACTAAAAAGTTTAACTAAGCACTTACCGAAATTCTCCTTTGATCCTGCGGCTTAGATATCTACTTGAACAAGATTCAGCTTCCAAACGTGATTAAGAGTAGATAATAATTGATTGAGGTGGAAGAACAAACAACAAAGAATCGGCATAAACAGGGGTTCCGGCAAACAGGGATTTCGGCAAACAGGGATTTCAGCAAAAAGGGATTTTGGTAAACTGGGGTTGTGGTATTCGGCAATGGAAGAAAATAAGGATGAGGGGGAAAAAAAAAGAAAGATGGAAACTCCAAGAACCCCTTCTAAGGATTTCGGCACCCCCCTTTTATAGCCAAAGCCGAACTACCTTCCCCCCACAGTCCTATTCGGCCCCAACACTTCACCCTCCTCATGTCCTATCTTTTCTCTCTGATAATACCTTAATCTTATCTGAAATCTCCTCCACATCCATCAGTCCTGCTTCCTTCAAACTCTCCACGGCAAGAGTACAAAATCAACACAACTCTTGTCGTCCACCTATGCAAAATAAAACACTCCAAAATACACTCCTCCCGCTCAGAACCTTGGACCTCTTCAGACTTTCACACACGTCACCTTATAGCTCCCAAGTGACGCCACTTTCCACTGGACCACAAGCCCATTTGTGTCCTATTTTCTCTTAATCTACTTAAGAGGCCTACTGACTGAAGTCACAGTTCCCTTGGGGCTAAAACCAAAATTTTTCCTATACCTTTACTTGATCTCAGGACTTCTCCAACACCCCTAGACACTCCAAATTCATTAACCCTCAGAGCCCACATACCAATTTTCATTTTCTCGCTCAAAAAAAAATTTCTGAGATCCAAAGCCCAAAGCCCAATTCTTCTAGGCCCAAATTCGGGGCGTTACAATTATAACTCACACTAACAAGATGATTGATTTAAGTTTCAGCAAAATTGAATGAATGATGTGCATATCAAAAGTTTTTGCCAGGATACCTTCATACTTTTTAGGTTATGAAGATGGCTACGGTGCAGATTGGTTTATTTTGTGGTTCTAGTATTGATGAATGGTGCTTCATATAAATTGCTATTGATGAAGGCGGCTCATGCCAAGGTCGTAAATTCAGTACAATGATGCTCTGGAGTAAGATTCCCTCTCATGGAAATTAACAAGGATTATATTCTTTATTGTAGGTAATGCATGAGGGTTTGGTTTTTATTTTGTTTTTTAAAATTCAGTACATGTGCATAAAAGTAGAAATGAACATAAATCACAAGTATAGATAATTTCTTTATGCATGGTTGAATACTTTAGTCTGGTGGTTGGCTCAGTTAGTGGGCACTTTTTTGTCATCTTATGAAATGTTCTAATGATTGCCTTTGAATGATAGCAAAACCATCCAGAAAATAATCAAAATAAAATGCAACTTGTTAGTAAATGTCAATTTCTTTAGCTTTACTAGTCTGACTGTTAGACGGTATTTTCCATCACTTAGGCCAAGCATGTTGAACCAGCAGCCCGCCTACAACATTGTTGAGTTAGAATTTTCCTATTTCGAACTCCCTTCGCCTTTTGCTAAGGCTATTCATCCATAAAACCCTCTTAGATTCCAACCTTCGAGCGAAGCATTGGTAGTAAAAAAGGATTTTCCTATTTCACCTTATCTTTTTCCTTTTATTTACGGCATCACCTTGTCTATTACACCAGCGAGCTGATTCAAGGTAGACACTGACTGCTTTGGCCGATATGGGACATGAATTTTAGTAACAAATTGGCCAATGCAGAAAAAGAAAAGAAAAGAATAGCACGAACAACTGCTGTATGGAAAAAAGTAGTATAGTTCTTAATTTGTCATCTTCAGAAAAGCCCCCAATGATTTGCACCACTGAACCAGGTCAGCTGTGTTGGAGGGTTGGGCTAAGTTTCTCCCCCACAATGTGCTCTTGGTGATAACCATGATTTTGACTAACCTCACATACTGCGTCTTCTATCCTGAATGAGCTGGTAAAGATTAGATCATAAAATCGAAATTATATCTTTAATTAGTCGGTGAAGTGACATCCATTAGATTCCATATTTTATTACTCTTTTTCCTGTGTGTATGTCATAACATAACTAAATCAAATTTCATTTATCATAGAAAATAAAAAATATAAAAGTAGCAACATAATAACTCTGGCAAATCTCATACGTAAAGCAGAAAATGAAATCAAACCATCCATTATTAAAATGTATCCTTTTTTTTTTTTAAATCTCAATCTTGATTAACTAAAACACACGAAGGAAATAATAATAATAATAATAAATTTAACACCTGTTTTCTATTCTAAATCCGCCAGAATTGGCTCTTCTTCCTTCCTCAACCAAAGCAGCACGAGCTGACATGATCCCATGAGGCACCAAAGAATCATTAAATGCAGAACAATCAATCCAATCCTTCAAAAGCTCTTCTTGACCCCATATGTCTGGAATCCAAACATTGCCCGCCGCTTCAATCCTATGCCTCTTCAGTTTCTCCCGTCCATTGTCTTCTTCAGATTCATCCGCCCTCATTGCTTCTTCTTCTTTAACCTCATGATCCGCTCCTACTTCCGGAGCCGGTGAAGACACACGACACTTCACATGACATGTTTCCATCCCAGAGTTTGTTCCATCGTGGTCGGGCTGCTGAGTATTGTTGGGTTGTTCCGGCGGCTGGTGGGGTGTCGTGTTTTTCATGTCTTGAGGATGTAGTACGTTCATGGAATGGAAGGGAAAGGGTTTAGGTGGATGGGTGAGGGTTGAAAGAGAAGATAGAAAGATTAGATTTTAGAGAGGAGGGAGGGGGGTTTAGTTGATGTGTGGGAATAAAAGCAAAGAGAGAATGGGTGGGGAGTTGGTTTACACGTCATCACTCTGTCAAAGACTTTACATGTGTTGTCTTGTTTTTGTATGGCAACTAAGAATCTTACGTGTCTTCTTCCGAAGGTATGTTAAATTTAAGTAGTACTGCATTTTGTGTGGTTTACTTCCATGTTCCTTCATCTTCCATAACTCTCTCTAGAGTATTTAGAATCTTGGCTACTAACACTTGTTTTATTGGTTAAATTTTGTTATTAGGGCTTAAACTTTGTATAAGTAATAGATTTAGCATTTGTACTTTAATTTTGTTATTTTTTTAGAAATTTGAAAATTTTAGTTCTATTATTTTCATAATTTGATACATCAAATTATCGTATGGCTAATGTTATGACAGTTTGTTATTTTCATATATTTTTCATAAAAAGAATTAGTTAATAGATTTAACAACCGTCGTTTGCATTCAGACTGAAATATCGAAATTAAAATATATAACTACTAAAAATGATCCAGTTGAAGAACATAGACTAAATCTATAACTTTAGGCATAATATAGGACTAGTAGCATAAGTTAACCAAACAAATTTAACTACTACAAATTGGTCAAGACTAAAATTTCAAAATTCAAGAAATACAAGGATTAAAATTGATCAAATTAAAGAACAGGTACTAAATTCACAACTTATACAAATAAATGATCTAATAGCAAAATTTGACTTATTTTATTTTAAAATTTTTATAAGTTTAGAATTTAAATATTAACTTTTTATACTTAGGATACAATTTTCATTTTAAAGACAACTTTAAAAACCAAACTTAGTTCTTTTAATTTATTATTTAATAATTTTAAAAATCAAATTTTAGTATGGAAAAAGTAAAAGGAAAAAGAGGAGAGTGAAATCTCGGCATATGATTCCCTCGATTGATTTTTTTGGAAGGATTGTGAGGTTCATGTTGAGTTCTATTTTTATTTATATTTGGGTAGACATAGGAATAAATAAATAAAAGAAAACCATGAATTTTTTAATAACATATTAGCCAATGGGGTAGTTGGTTTTGATTTGAGAAAACAGAACAAAATAAATTCACAAAAAAATATTCTTTTAATGAGAGATATAGACAATTTTTTAGAGATATTCTTTTTTGTTCTTGATGTACACTAACAACTCCTCTCTCCCCTCTAGTTTTGTTTGTGTTCATTTGTTGGTGTGTCGCGACATTAACTAAAAATTTTACTAAGACAAGTGTATCTATCAACTAATAATATAATTACGGTGAATAAATATATTGTTCTCACAAAAACTAAAAGTACTAGTAATAACTATCTTTCTATTATTTAACTGAATAATTCGAGTAATTGATTAAAACTAAAATTAACTAAATTAATTAACTAACGAACACGACAAAAAATAAATCAGGAAAATAATTGATTAATAACCAAGAAGCAAAACAATATCCAGGAAAGAATCCGCCAAGATTTCCTCTGTCACTATCAATCTAAATTACGCAATTTCTTTACTTAGTATATTGATCCGTAAAAATCTCTAAATTATACTAATATCTCTTTCGAGTATAAGAGCAACTAACTCTAGGTTGATTAATTGAAATTTCTGTCTAATTAAAACTCCTATTATCACACTAACTCGTGCTATGGATTCCCCTATTAGATTTGACTCTAATTTGGTAGATTTATGTCATCCTATTTATAGGATTGCATGTAACTCCACTCAATTACGCAAGATCTACTCTTAAACAAGGTCTATTCAACCTTCGATTTAAGCACATCAAACATGGATCAATACTTTAGAAATATCAAACTAAGAATTAAACACACATAATTGAGAATAAGAAATTAAGTATTTATTGAGTAAAATAAAAATCAAATGACAGAATCCATCACAGGGTTCATCTTCCTAAATATTTAGAAAATTAGTTCATGCTTCAAAATAAAAAATCCAAGATACAATATAACCAAAAGAAATAAAAAAACTCATTATAACTTCCTAAGAAATCAATTGGGAATCTTCAATCTTGACGAAAATTTGCTTCAATAGTGTTTTTCGAGTTATTTTCTTGAGTATTCTATGATAGCTCACTCCTATCTTGTAACAGCCCGATTTAGGGGCTAGCTGGAACAGTGTTCTCGGGATCACTAATCTGAGATTTGATAAATTCTTTTTCAAGTTATATTATGAGTCAAAGCATGATAATATATGTACATGAGAATTTTGGTGCTTTAATTTTAGCGAATTCATGTATAATCATGAAAAAGGACTAAATCGCATAAAGTGCGAAAGTTCCATTTTATAAGCTAAAGGTACCAAATAGCCATAGATTGATAATTGGAGGTCTTTAAAAGGCAATTAGACCCCCAATAATTTCTTGGCCGGCCATAGACTAGCATAGGAGACAAATTTGTCAATGATGGTCAAAGTTGGTGATAGTAGGTGGACTAATTTGACTAGTATTAAAAAAATAATGAAAGAAAAGATATCATCTTTTCTCTTTCACTCTTCCACCGAAAATTAGCAGCAAATAGAGGTAAGAAAGCTTCAAAATTTCAGCACACTCTTCTCTTCATAAGTAAGTGTTCTAGTGATCTTTTCTTGAAAATAGTTGTACTTTTGGGACCCCTAAAGCTTAAGCTTTCAAATGAGGGGACTATTGTGCAATATGGTGAAAAGTTTAGAGTTTTTCCATGAGAGCTATCATAGTTATTTGCTGCATTTTTATGGGAGAAAATGAGTCTTGATTGTTAGATGAACAACTCTTGTGAAAGGTGTTGCCATGAAAACACCTAATTGGACCTTGATGAAAAGGTTACAAAATTGTGGTAATTATGTGAAATGATGAGTTTTGATAATATCTATAAGAGTATTAAATGTTCACCTAGGCTTATGGAAGGTAGAAATGTGATTAGAATTATTTTCGAGCCTAGGGGCAAAATGGTCATTTTTGCCAAAGCCTAGGGGCGAAATAGTAATTTTGCCTAAGCATGATTATTGAAATGCTTTTATTAATGAGGTGATTAAAATGAGCTAAATTTCTATTATAGAGCAAGAAGAACCGAGAACCCGCCTCGATCGGGGAAAGAACAAAGTCTTGGACTAAACCGACGAGTTAGCTCATTTGGGAATCGAGGTAAGTTTGTATGTAATTGATGCGATATTTATGTTAGCATAATTGAGAATGCTTGATATCATATTGATGCATGACGCTCCATTAAATTTATGTTGAATGAGGTGTTGAAGTCCTAGTGGACCATGTGAATATGAAAATGCTATCATCGAGATATGAAATAGGTAAGGTCCTGTATAAGACCATGTCTGGGACATGGCCCCGGCATTGAGTTGAGAAATCGTATAAGACCATATCCGGGATATGGCATCGATACTTGATGTGAAAGTCCATATAAGACCATATCCGGGATATGGCATTGGCGTTTAGAAGTAACTCCATGTAAGACCACCTCGGGGATGTGGCATTGGCTTCGTCTCTACATGAACGACGTCGAATATACGTCTTTGACTATCCCTAGTGATTAAAGGGATAAGTAGATGAGTTTAGAAGTAGAAATGAGATTTGCACTAAAGTCATATGAATGAGTGAATACAGTGCTCGTGAATGAGTCACGAAGAAACGCGTTCGACATGTGGCATGGTATGTGCTAAATGAGGGCAATTGTGAGTAAGTATGGCAAGATGCCTATGATTTGTGTATGGTTAGTTAATATCATGGATGGATTATTTTATGAGCTTATTGTTGCTATTTATATTCTTGCAAACTTACTAAGTTTTATGCTTACCCCTTTCATTGCCCTTCTTTCTTGTAGTATTGCCAAGATAACTCGAGGATCGGGGACGTAGGAGTTCAAAAATCACACTATCGACATCACTTTGGTATAAAAATTTAGACTTATTTTGAGTATGGCATGTATAGGACTCGAGTATTTTGTTAAGTTGTAATTGTTAGCCAAAGTGTTGGCTATGTATGTTACTAAAGTCATTTTGTAAATGGCCTTAAGTTAGGCAAATACTTGGCAAAGTCTTTTGTTTAATGAAAGTGATTTTCTTGAAGTGTATGCCCTTGTGTATGAATGTCGAATTGAGTATTTAGATGTGTCTTTGGGTCATGAATTACGTTAAATGGAATTGGAGTATGTATGTTTGCAATGTAGGGTGGCAAAGGGCTTGGTAGATAGCCTTCTAATTTTCTACATGGGTAGACACACCGGGCGTGTGTCTAGGCAGTGTGAGTGTACTCCGCTAGCACGTGGGCGTGCCCGTGCCGTGTGAAGTCTGCACCATGCCCTTGGAATTTAAATCGCCACACGGTTGAAACACACGGGCGTGTGTGTGGACCGTATGGATTAGTCAGAATGCCAATGTTTGGCACACGGGCCAAGGCCACGGGTGTGTCAAGGTCGTGTGAAATCAGTCAGTTTCGACCACGGGTGGTAGACACGGGCATGTCTCAGGGGCACACGGGCGTGTCCCTAGACTCACACGGGCGTGTAACCCCTGTTTTGTTGAAAAGTTTCTCGAACGTGTAAATGTCTCTGGAATAGTCCCGATACCTCTCGGAAGTATTTTTAAGGCCTCTTAGGCCGAGTTTGTGCAAGTGATGGGTTTAAATGAAATTTTATAGCCCGTTTCGAGATGTCAAGTGAGATTAGTTAGGTAATGCCTCAATCCCGGTCCCGGCTTCGGGCACGGGTAATGGGTGTTACATATCTTTTTATTTTTTTTGTATATACGTCTTAAAATGCTGGAAAACCTAAAAATCGTGATTTTCCGTTGTTTAGTGCTCAATTTTGCAAAATCAACACGGTCTACCACATGCCCGTGTGGGTCACATGGCCGTGTGAAATGGTTCAGCCCATATGGCTCCTGCAGCTTGCTTCGATGCTCCAATTTTTTTCTCTTTTTTGCTCCTTTTGCTCCCAGGTGCTCTATTAAGCATTAAATATGAATTTAAAGGATTAGAAGTGTAACACCTCAAAATCGGCCTAGAAGTTTTGACCAAATTTCGGAGGTCACATTGATCACCAAAGTGATCGTAGAAAAAATTTAGTTTAACAAACTGAAAAAACATTGCAGTATTTAAGTTACATAAAATTCTCAGTTATAAAATCATGATATTTCAAAAGAAAATACAGTCCCAATGACACTTATTTGCGTAAAACACAAAATTATGTACCATAGTTTTCAAAATAGTACTTACAATTCAAGGTGTTTAATTATAAACTTCGAAATTATTAAAATACTATTAAAGCCTGTTTTTAACCATGACTGTCCGAGACCTCCGCATACTGAGTCCAGCATCAGAATTCAAAAATGTACCTGCAAGGAGAAACACTATGGGGTGAGCTACACGAGCTCAGTGTGAGTTCAAAACGTATCTAAAAACGGAATTACAGATCAGAAACCAAATAGTAGTTCGATAACGAAAAGTACTTACAGAGATATGCAGAAACAGAAAGCAAACTCGGAACCAACATCCCAAACAAATGTAACAATTTAAGCACACCAAATCACACACAGAAAACTCAACAGATAAACCTGTCAACGGTTCGATACAAAAATGCTTATCACCACAATCCAAAATGTCACTACGCTAACACCTCAATGCGCGCAGAATCAGTCATAAATGTTATGATGAACAGACAGATTATAGACAAGTAGCTCACATCCATATGCATATAAATGCAGTCAAGTATTAAAAACCCACCCATCCAGCCAAAACACCTCTCCGTCCCCCGATCACACCCCAAAAGAGCTGTTTAAGCTTATCCAACCAAACGCACCACATAGGACCTCGAAAGGCCCATCCAACCCTACACACCATGTATGTGGACTAAGCCACTTAGATAATAGTACGCAGCAAGGCTGGCGTATATGCAGTATAGTGCTTGCGGTAAACCATTTGTCTGATGACATGTTCTGATTTAAAGCGCCAGATCGGATAATAGTGCGTAGCAAAGTAGCGTACATGCGGTATAGTGCGATAAATCTTTGTACTGAGATAAGTTACTGATTAAAGCGCTAGATCGAGATCGAGAATCAGTCTTCCTTCTCTTCACAACCAACCCAAAAAATACTTAATACAAGTGCATGTATGCTTACAACCTCATAGAAACAATGAACACATCAACAGACAATCAGATAGAAATAGGCATGCACACACCCAGCTAACCGAGTTTAGAATCAAATATCTCGCACAACAGTCACAAATAACACATAAGCCGAAGCCCAGATCAGAGTCTTAACTACCCTCACTAAAGCCTAGTCAAGGGTCGGAACACACAGACACATTTTCAGATCAAACATACACAGAAGTAAAATTGGTGGCTTAGGGCCACACGGCCGTGTGCTCTGGCTGTGTGGAAAAGCCTAGGCCGTATGGGGGTCAACACGCCCGTGTGGGAGGAGGCACACGACCGTGTGGTCGAGGCACACGACCGCATGGTCGAGGCACACGACCGCGTGGTTGAGGCACACGCCCGTGTGAGCTAGGGACATGGCCGTGTGAACAGGCTGTGTAACTCTTTGCCCAATTGCACTATATTAGGGTTCAGGGCAGACACAGCCGTGTGAAGGTCTCACACACCCGTGTGCCCACCAGACACGACCATGTGTCCAAAACACACGCCCGTGTGCCCACCAGACACGATCGTGTGTCTAAAACACATGCCTGTGTGAGATCCCTAAATCCCCAAATTAGCTACACGACCGTGTGGCACCAAATCACATAACCCTAATTCCTAATCGCACATAGAGGTGCTCATGGGTCTGGCCGGGCCGGGCTCAATTAAAAATTCAGGCCCATTTACTAGGCTCTGGCTCGGCCCGGCCAGAAAAATGGGCCTAAAATTTTGCCCAAGCCCGACCCAGATAAAAATGCTAAAACCCGGGCCCGACCTGGCCCGCCCGTATTAATTTTTTATATAATTTTTAAATATATATAATACATCAAAAATACTAAAAGCATCAAAATAAATATTTTCCAACAATTTGAAAATAAATTTTAAAAAATATGTAGACTTAAATAACACTAAGATAAATACAATTTAACAAGCAAATGCCTCTAAAATAATAACAAAATTAACAAATGCCTTTAAAATAATAACAAAATTAACAATAAAATAAGTTTTATACAATATCCAAACAATAACAATAAAATAGTAGCAACATAATAGTAAAATGGTAGCAAAATAGGGAGAAAACAATAAGAAAATAACATTTAAAAAAAAGCAGATTTTTTTTTATCTTTTAGTGAATTTGGGCCAGGTCGAGCCCAGGCCCGGGCCAAAATACCTTACCCGAGGCCCGGCCTATTTTTTAAACGGACCTTTTTTTTTGTCCAAGCCCATTTTTCGGGCATATATTTTTGCCCAAACCCTCCCACATTTCGGGCGGGCCTTCAGGCCGGGCCAGGTGGCCCGACCCATGATCAAGTCTAATCGCACACGCCCGTGTGGATATCGACAAAAATCCCCAAATCGGCCACACAACCGTGTGGCATCAAAATTGGCCCGGAAGCCCTAAATCCCAATACAACACGGCCGTGTGGATCGCCTGTGTGGGGGCACACGCCCGTGTGGCCACCCATGTGGTCACGAAACCACCCTAAAATAGCCCAGAAAATCGTGCTTTCGCTCTCTAAACACTTCCCAACCCTCGATAACTCAAAATTATACCAAATTAAATAAGTTCTAAGCATGAAAACAGCAGCACAACATTGTAAATAACCGGTTTGTGAACATACACATAAAATGTCGACTTTCACAGAGTCGAAACAAGAATTTGCAAATAAATTAGATAAGATACGGAACCCAAACCTTAGACGGAAATGAGTACCCAAAATTGTTCGACTCGCTTCACCAATTCGAACCTTAGATTTTACCCGGAAGAACTCCTATCCACGAGATACCAAAGCAAAGCAAAAAGTAAAGAAAAATCAGTTCTATTTTACAGATAGAAAAAAAAAAGAAAAGGAAAAAGAAAAAGAACAAAAAGAACGTGCTACTCTCTTGGGATTTTCTATCGTCAAAATAAATAAATAAAGTAAATATTTTACACTCAACCAAATTGGAAGTGCAAAAATAATTCCTCAAAGTATGCATGAGGACTCGAACCCAAAACCCCAAGCTAAACTAACACACAGTCATCCACCAAATCAGTAGGCCCATTCTGACACTAAAACGCGAAAACACACACGTAAATGGTCGAGCTATGCACTAACCCTAAATACAAACCCTAAAACTTCTAACCCTAAATTTTGGGGTGTTTCAAAAAGCATAAAATTCACAATTAACCTCGTATAATCACCTAAAAACGCATTAAGAATGAGGTTAAAACATGTTACTTTTTACACTTATCAAATATCCCCACACTTAAGCGTTTGCTAGTCTTGGAAAATCAAATTCGGAAAACACAACGGAAAAAAAATTTAGGGAAAAACCAAAGTTTTAATTTTTTTTTCCAAAACAAGAACTTGGTTGTGATATCTAAAGTAATAAACACTTAATCAAAATTGTACCTTTTCGATTCGTCTAGGATGAACGCTTCGACCGAGTAGTCTTCTCCGTTATCCTCAAGCTCATGTTGTCGAGTGTGGGCTCGCTTCGAATCAGAAAATTTTTCAAAAAAATTACCAGTGAGGTAATTTCACAATCTCTCTAAAATTTTGGGCCAAGTTGTAAATAAGAAAAATATCTCTAGAAATTTTCTGAAATAATTTTTCAGAGAATTTTCTCTCTATAACTTTGTCTTGAATTCAAGTGTGTGTAAAATAATGACCCAAGGCTCTCTTTATATAAGAAGAGTTTAGAGAGTTCAATTATTATTAAACTTAATCACTTTAATATTAAATTAATAGAATATTTATCTATAAGATAAAACATTAAATTAAATAAAATTAAATATAAGATAATCACTTTAATATTAAATTTATAAAATACTATTAAGATAAGTATTAAATTAAATTAAATATTAAATATATTAAAATAATATTATTTTTGAAATAGTTAATCTGAAATTAAATTCTCTGGTAGAGTTCTAGTAGGAGTGTAACTCTTCCACTGCTCAACCACCAAAGACCCACCGCCGTTGTAACACTCCAAACCCAGCCTAGACGTTATGACTGAATCTGGAGGGTTATAATAATACGTTGAAATATTTACTTTCCAAAACATGACTCGATCTGAAACCGAAAATCAAAGTTTTATAAAACTCACCACAAATCTTTGATAGAAAACTTGCCACTCTTAAAACGCTTATGTGAATTTATTAATGACTAACTTAAAGTCCCAAATTTTACTAAATCATCGCGCTTATGTCGCTTGCTTTATAAAACTCGTAGTTCTGAATAAAACTTTGCAGCAGAAATTTTAGAGGTGATAGTTTGGAAACCGTGATCTCGATAAGTGAAAACGTACAGTTCACCAATTGGGCATATTTTGAAACATTTGTTATAAACCCATTTTAAATTTGCAGCATAAAATCCTTAGCTTGTTTTAGTTTTGAAAACTGAAATCCATTTTTGATAACTCATATGATTTTGTAGTTTTACATTTGAAAACACCAAATACCGACGAAAAACAAAAACCAAAACCAAGCCCAAAACAAAACCAAAACTTAAAACTTAGTTCAAAAATCAAAAGTCTGAACATCTAGATTAACTAACCAAAACAAACCATTTTATGTGAAAACCAATCCGAGCTCCTGCACACCATCCGGTCCTAAGTCAGAAGTTCACCTGAAACGTATCAAACAAAAGAATGAACTAGAAGCTAGTGTGTGACTCGACCCACAAGAATAATTTTAGTTATAAAGTACAGATATAATATCAGAATGTTGTATTACCAGAAACTTATATCAGATCATTATCTCATTTTTCGAAACATATTTCGGATTAGAATATCATATTTTCAAAACATATATCAGACTAGATGGTCAAAATTTCAGAAACATATATATCATATCAGAATGTCATAACAAACTAGAACAAATGCAGATACAGATCCTGCCCCCATCCGCTACACACCAACTCTGTCCAACCAACCACAGCAATTAGGACTGCAAGAGTCCATCCATCCAATCACACCGGGTCGTGGTGGTATGTCAATCATAATGATGCAGCTGAGCTGCCAAACATATATTGTGGTTTAACTGCCGAAAATGCAGTAATACTGCCTGAAAACACTTCCTCCAACACCATAACCCACCTCAATGCACATGCAGAATCATAATATATGTTCATATTACATAGTCGAATCGAATAACTTATCAAAATAAATAACAAAATACGTATAACACACATGGTTTGCAAAAAAGTCATGCTTAACTCACATACCTACTTATAGAAAATCATAACGCATTGTTATACTTATCAGAACTTAGTTAACATACCTCCTACACTTACCCATATTTGTTTAAAGAAACTTATGCTTTTTTAAGCCTACGTAATGCCCACAGACCTAATTTTTTAGTCCCTTAATCAGCCCCTAATCAGGCCTCAAAATTTGCACAAAAGGCTTACATGGCCCAAAAACCTAGCCTATGTGGTCCACACAGCCTACCACACGATCTATGTAATTTCATACAGTCGTGTGCTCCACACGGCCTACCATGTAGTCGTGTGGTGCACACGATCTACCATACATGCTACTTAATTACACACAGCTGTGTGCTCTACATGGCTTGACATACAGCCTACCATGCGACTGTATGGCGTACATGGTCTACCATACCTGGCACATGGCCATGTGGCACTAGACAGTTTCGAAAACAACCCCTGATTTCGCAGTATTCTGAGTCCAAACAACTTTTCGGGTTACAATCACACACCTGACGATAGTTTTTATAAACCATACAATAGTATACTCCAAATCCTACATATGAAACCAAAATGTATCGATTAACAAACACTGATAACCCAAAATTTCACTTTAAACAGTCCCCTAAATCGACGTTGATCACTTACCCAGAAAGTTGGCTATTTCACAACACCTATCTCGTCGGAAGATTAACAATTCTAGAATCAACACCTATTCAAGACCACAAACATCAATTAAAACAAAACTCAGTCCAAGCCATTTAACTCATCCAATTACCTCCAAACGAAAAGAAAATCAACACCAAAACCTTACAGAATGCGTACAAATACTTACCCAAAAGAGAACAGCAAATTGACGGAAAATTGACAGCACAAAAACGTGAAGAACTATAGAATAACAAAAAGAAAATAGAAGGATAATGGAAAAAGAATGATTAAGATGATTTTTGCAAAAATATGGGTTCAAAACTTAAGGGAAAAATCCATAGAGAACAAGAGCTTGAGAGGAAGTCTATAGAAAATAATTTGAAACACAAAATATGGAAAGAGTGGGAAAAGAGGGACGGTAGTTTTAGGGAGAGATTTTAGGGAATGTCTCCTAACTATATTTTTATTTTTTTAATTAAAAAAACTACCTATTACCCCCACTAAATCTGATAACTAACCACCTATCAAGTTCTCCAGAATTCAAAACAAAAATAATTTTCCACTTTACATATGTAGGGATTCGAACATAAGACCAAAGGATAAGCTGACACTTTACTGCTAAACCAACAGGCTCAGTCTATCATAACTTGCATAGAATTAAGATTTAAGTCAGAAGACCATGGATAATAATTAAGCTAAAAATTAACAAAATTTCAAAAGATAGGATTTGAACTTAGGACCCCTCACACACATACAGAACACATATCCACTGAACCAAATTAAATTACTTGTCATAATTTTCACAACCTTAATCCAAAAATAGGGCGTGCCAACTCTTGATTTCACTAACCCAATTTCTTCCAACCCGATTTTTGGGATGTGACAACTCTCATCTCTTTAAAAGAATCTCATCCTCGAATTCCCGTTGTCACACCATTCACTTAAACACAAAATTTGAAATTCCTTATTCTAAACTGACCATCATGCTATCGCTGTGCAACTATGATTTCAATACAGTCCAGACAATATTTCTAACGGAGTTACTATTCACTGACATGTTTTATCTCACGGAGCTATCTATCGGGAATATCGCTAGCGATTCCACAACCCCAAAGTCAAAAATTCTAATGAAAGTCAAACACTTAAGTATAACCAAATACCTAATCAAAGCAAAATACAATTGACATGGATCGCAATTGTACCCTTATTGATGCTAGATGTGTCTCGACCTTTTCGACACCTAGTTGCACAAAGCAATCTTCAATTTCCTCTTTGAGTTGAAGCTTGCATCTGACTAATAGAACATGATGAAAAATCCCTAACACAATGATCATCAAATCCAGATCCAAAACACACTCTCATTTCCCTCCAACACATGCCCGGACGATGCCTACCACAAAAAGCACAAATCGAAACCTAACATACGCTTACAACTGCCTCAACCCGCTGAAACCTAACTATTCTGGCTCGTTTCCTAAATTGCATATTGAAGTCAACAAGACCAGAGCTCTTCTTATTTCATACTTATTCATTTAATTTTCCTCTCACTCTAACCAACTAATCTCTTTTACTAACTCAGTCTCATTCGACCGTAGTCACTCAGTCACAAACCCTCGACTCACAGATACAAATTAGACTTCAGCGACCCTTTTTAGATCTCTAAATAAATCCTATGACACTACATCGTCTCTAGCTTCCCAGTTACCGCCCTAAAAAATAGGCGTCTTTACACACTAGCTAATTTCCAAATTGGGCATACTACCTAAAAAAAAGACTCGGGGTGAGTCACTTGACAACACTGACCACATCCTCGCACACCGCGTCTACAGATACCACGTAAAACTTATTTTACTAATCTTCATTTCAAAAATCTAAAGTTTAGCTTCAGTTATTAAAAATCATAAGTCTTATGTTTAACAGAAGTGCTTAGTTATCTTAAAGAAAATAATATTTTATTCGATAATCTCTAATGTTCATTAGACTAACTAAAGTAGCTAAAGTGAAAATAAGCAAAGTATAAGTAACTTACTTGGATCAGCGTCGGAGTCTCAGATTCACATTTTTAGAAATTTAATAAATTTTTGTGCAAATTCACCCACATTAGATTTCCAAAAATTTCTTAATAATCAGAAATTTCAAAACATTTTATGCATAAAATTTTAAAAGTTTTGCAATCTAGCTCTGATACCACTAAATGTAACACCCCAAACCCAGCCTAGATGTTATGGTCGATTTTGGAGGGTTACAATAATACGTTGAAATCTTTCTCTTGAATCATAATATCATATGTTCATATTACATAGTCGAAAATAGCTTATCAGAATAGATAACAGAATACGTATAACACACATGGTTTACAAAATAGTCATTCTTAACCCACATACCTACTTATAGAAAATCATAATGCATTATTATACTTATCAAAACTTAGTGAACATACCTCCTACACTTACCCATGTTTTTTTATAGAAACTTACACTTTTCTGGACCTACATAATGCCCATAGACCCAATTTTTGAGTCCCTTAATTGGCCCCTAATCAGGCCTTAAAATTGGCCCAAAAGGCCTACACAACCCAAAAACCTAGTCCGTGTGGTCCACGCGGCCTACTACACGATCCATATAATTTCACACGGTCGTGTACTCCACACAGCCTACCACGCGGTCATGTGGTGCACACGGTCTACCACACGACTTGGCACACGGTTGTGTGGTGCTGTTCAGTTTCGTAAACAACCCTTGATTTCGTAGATTTTTCAAGTCCAAAACAACTTTTCGGGTTAGAATCACACACCTGACGATAGTTCTGATAAACCACACAATGGTGCACTCTGAATCCTATATATGACACCAAAATGTATCAATTAACAAACACGAAATACCCAAAATTTCACTTTAAACAATCCCCTAAACTGATGTTGATCACTTACCCAAAAAGTTGGCAATTTCACAATGTAACAGCTCGATTTTGGGGCTAGTCGGAATAGTGGTTTTGAGACCACAAATCCGAGGTTGGAGAAATTATTTTTTTATATATTATTTTATGTGTTATAGCATGATTATATGAGTGTTCGAAAATTTTGGTGAATTAATTTTAGTGATTGCTTACTTAATTTTGAAAAAAGACTAAATCGCACAAAAGGCGAAAGTTTTGTTTTAATAGCTAAGGGTGTTAATTAGCTATGGAACATTAAATTAGAAGTCCTTATTAAATAAATAGACCCCAAAGTGATTAGTGGCTGAACATGAAGACAAAGAAATTGAAAAGTCAAAGGTTTGGTGGCATTAGGTGACTTAATTGATAAAATAAAAGAAAGTTTTCATCTTTTTCATTCTCTCTTTCTTCTCCACCGACTTTCACTCAAGAAAAGGGCCATGGAAGCTTGAAAATTTTAGCAACCTTTAATCCTTGCAAGTAAGTCATCTTAATGGTCATTTTTGATGATTTTTGTGTTTTTGAAACCCTTATAGCTTAATCTAGTTAATGAGGGGACTATTTTGCAAAATGGTTGAAAGTCTAGGGTTTTGCCATGGGAGCATTAATGTTGTTTGCTGAATTTTTATGGAAGAAAATGAATCTTGGTTGTTTAATAAAAAACTTTTGTGAAAGGATTTTTCATGAAAACAACTAAAAGGACTATTTTGTAAAAGTTATAAAATGGGTAGTAAATGTGGGAAATAATTGGAATTGTGAGTTGCTATAAGCTAAAAATAGATTCGGCTAGGCATGGTTAATGAGAAAATTTGATGAAAATCATTTTAGGAGCCTAGGGGTAAAATAATAATTTTGTAAAAGTTTAGCGGCAAAACGGAAATTTTGCCAAAGTAGAAATTTTGAAATGTTTTGATTAATGTGGTGATTAAAAGAATAAATTTTGTCATTTTAGATCAAGAAAAATGGGATCCGGACTTAAACCGGGGGAAAACCAAAATAGTGGACTAAATCGAACTAGTCACCCATATTTTGTATACAGAGGTAAGTTGTACGTAAATAATACAACTCTATTGTTATTATGCATTAAACAATTGATATTGCATAAAATGTTTGATTATTGTTATAAATATGCATGACGAAATTTTATGTGGTGTACTCCTGGTTGAACCTTAGGAATAGATTGGATATTGAAGCCATGACATTTGGTTGAGATTTGTGCTAGTGTAAGACCATGTCTGGGACATGGCATCGGCCACATTATGAAAGCCAGTGTAAGACCATGTCTGGGACATGGCATCGGCGATAATATGTGTGCTAGTGTAAGACCATGTTTGAGATATGGCGTCGGCCACAATATGAGAGCCAGTTTAAGACCATGTCTGGGACATGGCATCGGCATTGAGACGAGAGCTAGTGTAAGACCATGTTTAGGACATGGCATCAGCCTCGATATCTGAGCCAGTGTAAGACCATGCCTGAGACATGGCATCGGTGTTGTACTCTCTTGTGTGAGGCTTGTCGAGTATCATTTGGTATTCGAACTGGTTTAACGGGTAATTTAAAGCTTGTGTCAAAAGTAAGAAAAGTTACGACTATGTTGTAAGTGATATAGGTACCTACACGAAATTCATGAAAAATGAGCTCGATTTATGTTGTGTGTTTAGTAAGGATGAAAATGAGTAAGCTATGCCTTAAATCATTTGAGAATTATGTGTAAGTTTATACTATGTTATGAGAATAATAATGTATGGTAATTATTGTTAATTATTTACATGCGACTTACTAAGCTTTATGCTTACTCCCTTTCCTTTCCATTTTCTTATAGTATCGCCAAGCTAGCTCGGGGACCAAAGGACGTTGGAGGCTCGATCACACTATCAATCTGAACATTTGGTATAGTTAGATTTATCATTTTGAGTATGGCATGTATAGGGACTTGGTCTTTGTCAAGTGTCATATTGTTTTGGTCAAATGTGTTGGCTTGTCTTGACGATTGATTCATTTTGTATAAGGCGATGGATGATGGCTATTACTCATTATTGATATATTAAAATGATGATGTTTTTCATGAATGTGCAAAATGCATGGTTGAGTGTTTGGTTGGTTAACACATGAATGAGTAGGTTATTTGATGTGGCTTATGTTGGTGCAAGTAAGGGTGGCAGAAAGGGCTTGGTAAATAGCCTTGTTTTTTTCCACACGGGTAGACACACAGGCGTGTGTCTAGGCCGTGTGTGACACACGATCTGCCCCATGGGCATGTAGTCCGGTCGTGTGTTCCCCTGCACCTTAATTTGGTAAAACAGAATGTCGAGTAGTAACCACACAGGCTGAGGCACGACCGTGTGTCTCATCCGTGTAGAAGACACGGCCATAGGACATGGGCATGTGCCCAGGCCGTGTAAAGTCTACACCTTAAACGTGAAATTTAGAATTTCTACACGGCCTAGCACACTGACATGTACCTTGGCCGTGTGACCCTAAATTGTTGCTGACGTCAAAAATAGAATGTCAAGGTTTTTGCTCACTGGCCGAGATACGGGCGTGTGCCAGGTCGTGTGAAAACCCCTATAGGTTCGAATTGAAAAATAAATCCACACGGACACGGGACACGGGATGTGTCCCTATATGCTGAGGCCGTGTGAGTTACACGGTCCTTCAACATGGCCATGTTATTAAGTCACACGGGCGTGTCGCCCATGCACATGGGTGTGTGCCCCTGTTATTAGTGACATTTTCCAAATTTTCTCTAAAGAACTCGGTTAGGTCCCGAACCGTTTCTAAAGTGTGTTTTGGGCCTCGTAGGCTCTTATTAGGAATTTTAAGACAATGTTTGAAAAGTTTTAAATTTGAACGAACTTTTATGACTGGAAATGTATGTTAGTATGTGTTTGAGTTAGGTAACACCTCGTACCCTGTTCTGGCGTCGAACACAGGTAAGGGGTGTAACATTTAGTGGTATCAGAGCTGTATAGTCAATTTTCGGACTAACCTAGCGTGTGCGAGTCTAGTTATACATGCCATATATGAATTATGATAGTGTGACGACTCCTAAAAATTTAAAATGTGTTTTTTTATATAGTAAATGGATCCTGACGGAGCAGTGGCGGATGATGTTGAAAGTAATGCGCCGGCTCCCGCAGAAGGAACCGCGCCAGTCGAAAGTGGGCCCGTGACACTATGTCAGGGCGGAGGGGCTAGAGAAGCCTTCCTCTATATGATAAATGTCTGGTATTCGGATTTTGTTCGTGCAAACCCGAACGCTCCACCTCCTTCACCCCCTCTAATTCCCCAGCCTGCCCCTACAACTCCCCAAGTAGTGGAAATGATTAGAAGGGAAAAACCTCCGGTAGACAGAATTCGAATGCAATGGGCCGAGGAATTTCGAGCGAATATAGATGATGACTCAAAGAGGGCACAGTTCTGGCTAAAAAATACCATTAGGGTATTCGATGAACTGTCTTGCACACCTGAGGAGTGCATGAAGTGTGTTGTGTCACTCCTACGAGACTCGGCCTACCAATAGTGGAACACCCTTGTGTCAGTTATACCGAGGGAGAGGATAACTTGGGAATTCTTCCAGGAATAGTTTCGTAAAAAGTATATTAGCCAGAGGTTTGTTGATCAGAAAAGAAAAGAATTTATTGAGCTAAAACAAGGTCGAATGCCGGTAACCGAGTATGAGCGTGAGTTTGTAAGGCTCAGCAAATATGCTCGGGGGTGCGTATCCACCGAAGCCATCATGTGTAAAAGGTTTGAGGACGGATTAAATGAAGACATCCAACTATTAGTTGGCATCCTGGAATTAAAGGAGTTTGTGGTGCTTGTTGAGAGAGCTTGCAAGGCCGAAGAATTGGCCAAAAAGAAAAGAAAAGCTGAAATCGAGTCTTGTGACTCGAAGAAAAGACAGTTTGGAAAATCATTTCAGTCCTCATCCAAAAAATCGAGAGAGTTTACTACTCGATCCAATGCTTCAGTTGGATTCTCGAACAGAAATAGGAGTAAGCAGTATTCAGCTTCTAAGGCTCAGACTACTTCTATTGCGAGTGTTGGTAGTGCTCGACCAAATAAACCGGAGTGTTTGCAGTGTGGTAGACGACATTTTGGTGAGTGTCGAGGAAATGAAAGAGGCTGTTTCAAGTGTGGTTCACTAGACCACTTCATTCGAAACTGTCCTGAGATGGATGAGAAAGACAGAAAGCAAGATGTGCGAGCGAGTAATGCTCCTTCTAGAGGTAGACCACAAAAGAACCTGGGAAGTGGGGCTAGCAATAGAGGTGCGCCTAGAGATTCCACTGTGAGATCAGAGGGTAAAGCTCCTGCAAGGACTTATGCCATTCGTGCTCGCAAAGAGGCTTCATCCCTAGATGTGATTATGGGTACTTTTTCTCTTCATGATATCTCTGTTGTTGCTTTGATTGATCCGGGGTCTACAAATTCGTATGCTTGTGTAAAATTGGTGTCTAGCATGAATATGCCTGTTGAGTCTACAGAATTTGTGATAAAAGTGTCAAACCCATTAGGCAAGCATGTGTTAGTTGATCGAATATGTAGAAATTGTCCCTTGACAATTAGAGGTCATTGTTTTCCGGGTAACCTCATGTTGTTGCCGTTTGATGAATTTGACGTGATTCTTGGCACAGATTGGTTAACTGCTCATGATGTGATAGTAAATTATGGAAGAAAATTTATTGAACTGAAAACTGAAAATGGGGATATTATTCGGGTTGAATCAGGTGAACTGGATAGCTTACATGTACTGATTTCTTCTATGACTGTTGAGAAATACATGAGAAAAGGGTATGAGTCCTATCTTGCATTTGTGTTGAATAACCAAAAGTCAGAAGTAAAAACTGAGTCCGTACCTCTGGTATGTGAGTACCTGGATGTGTTTCTGGAAGAGTTGCCCGGATTGCCTCCAACTAGAGAAGTTGAGTTTGGTATCGACTTAGTCCCTGGTACGGCACCTATTTCAGTTGCCCCATATAGGATGGCACCATTGGAGTTAAAAGAGCTGAAGGTTTAGCTACAAGAGTTAACGGATAAGGGTTTTGCGAGATCAAGGTATTCTCTGTGGGGTGCTCTGGTACTTTTTGTGTAAAAGAAAGACGGGTCGATGAGATTATGTATAGACTATCGACAACTCAACAAGGTTACAGTTAAGAACAAGTATCCTTTGCCAAGGATCGACGATTTGTTTGACCAATTGAAAAGAGCCACAGTGTTTTCCAAGATAGACCTGAGGTCCGGTTATTACCAGCTGAGAGTTAAGGAACAACATGTACCGAAAACTGCGTTTTGGGCGAGGTACAGGCACTATGAGTTTCTTGTCATGCCCTTTAGCTTAACAAATGCTCTCGCCGTGTTTATGGATTTAATGAATCGTATTTTCTGACCGTACTTGGATAAGTTTGTTGTTATTTTTATCGATGATATATTAATTTATTCTCGTGATGAGAGTGAGCACGCGGAGCATTTGAGAACTGTTTTGTAGACTTTAAGAGATAAGCAATTGTATGCTAAGTTTAGCAAAAGTGAATTTTGGCTTCGAGAAGTCAGATTCTTGGGACACATCGTGTCGGGCAATGGAATTAGAGTTGACCCGAGTAAGATATCTGCTATCGTTAATTGGAAACCACCGAGGAATGTGCCAGAGATTAGAAGCTTTTTGGGCTTAGCGGGATACTACAGATGGTTTGTTAAAAGATTCTCCATGATTGCTACACCGATGACGAGGTTGCTACAGAAAGATGTCAAGTTCGAATGGATAGAGAAGTGCTAACAGAGTTTTGAGAAACTAAAAGCATTGTTGACTGAAGCCCCAATTTAGTGCAACCGGAACCGAGAAAGGAATTTGTGGTGTATAGCGATGCATTCTTAAATGGATTGGGGTGTGTGCTTATGCAAGAAGGCAAGGTAATAGCATATGCCTCGAGACAACTGAAACTGCATGAGAAAAACTATCCGACTCACGACTTAGAGTTAGCCGCCATAGTGTTTGTAACAGCCTGATTTAGACTCTAGTCGGAACAGTGGTTTTGAGACAACAAATCTGAGGTCGGAAAAAGTATTTTTAATATTATTTATGGTGTTTACAGTATGTGATTAAGCATGTGTGAAATTTCTGTGTGAAAATTTTATCGTTTGTGTGCTTAATTTGCAAAGAGGACTTAATCGCATAAAATGTAAAAGCTGTGTGCTCATTGTTAAACTGCTTATTTGGTATAACATTTTACATGAGAAGTCCTTATGTTGTAATTAGACCCTTGATAGTGGAGATGGACATATATGTACATAGTTAGTGGATTTTAAATGAAATGATCAAAGGGTAAAATGGTAAAACATGAATAATATGTATTAAAACAAAACAAATAAGAAAATAGGCCATTATCATCCTTGGTTTGTTGAAACTTTAAGAAAGAATAAGGGTTTTGAAGCTTTGGTATATTCGGCTAGCATATAGCTCAATCAAGATCAAGAAAAGAGAAATTCAGACTTAGATCGAGGCAAGAACAAAGTGCTCGATTGATCGACTTGTTTTGTAACTTTGACATTCGAGGTAAGTTCGTGTATAATACGAATTATTTAATTCATGTTCATGTGTTATGAAATGAATGAATATGTGGTTGATGAATTAGAAATGCTATAATTGGATTTGAGAAATGTGGCACTAAGGGTGCGTAATTAGAATTGAGACAGAGGTGAATAGCACCGCGTGTGCGAAATAAAGAAAGTATTGACTACATTGATTGGCACTGTGTGTGAAATACCGAGTTAAATTCGGTTTAATATAAAGGCACTAAGTGTGCGATGATATTTAAGCTTCGGCTAAGAGAATGGCACTAAGTGTGCAACTAAATCGAATAAATAATGAAGACTGATCAAAATGTGATACCGAGCATTAAATAGCAAGAATGATCGTCAACTAAGTGTTGGAAAATGTATGTACAGAACCTATGTGGTTGATGACTTTGTAAATGGATAAATGGATGGTTATGTGAGTATTGACTATAGAGGAAATTGTGTATTGTTGTGAATTGATCTATGTGATGGTTTATTTTACATATTGAATTTGAATCATTGAGTTAATGTATTATATTACGAACTTACTAAGCTTTTAAGCTTACTGTATGAAGTGTTTCTCTGTTTTACAGTGTCATTAAAGTTATCTCGGATCCGGGGATCGTTAGCGACTCAATCACACTATCGGCTATCTATTTTGGTACTTTTGGGAATTGTGTATATTTGGTATATGGCATGTATAGGCTAGTGATTATGGCATGTTTTGAAATGTTTAAGTCTTGCCATGTGATATGGCTTGGTAGTTTGATGATTTTGGTATGTGCCTTGGATGTGTGAAAAGGATAGTTAAAGATGTCTATGTGTGATCTATGTGAGTGAGCATTTTGGTATAAATTAGTAGAATGGGAATGGTATGTTTTATGAAAGATTTGGTAGGGATTTAATGATGAATGGATTATATGATTTTGAATGTGAAAGTGATGTTTTAGATGGACATGTTTGAATTGATTTTGTGTATGGAAGTAAATGGTATAGTTGATGAATAATTGGTGTATATTTGGTATGTTTTGAATGCTTGTGAGGCATGAATTTGAATTGGTTTGATGCGTGTAGATAATCCTAAAGTGTGGGTGGCAAATTGGCCTTGCAAATTGGCCTATTTTTGCCCACACGGTTGAGCACACGGGTGTGTGGCTCGACCGTGTCCCTGAAATTTGTAATTTGATTCAAGTCAGGCTCGCACACGGGCTAGACACACGGGCGTGTGATTGGTTTGTGATGCAAGTCAGTGTCGACCACGAGTGAATCACACGGGCGTGTCTTCGGCCGTGTGATGCAAGTCAATGTCGACCACGGCTGGGACACACGGGCATGTTTGAGGCCGTGTGAGGCACACGACCTACCCACACGGGCGTGTGACCCCTGTAGCTTAGAAAAATGTTAAGTTTCAGAAAAAATTCGTATGTGTTCGGTTTAGTCCCAACCCCTTTCTAATGTATGTTTAAGATCTCATAGACCTATTTAAGGGACTTAATGATGTTGATTGATTGTGGTTCAATGTTGTATGAAATATGAGGTTAAAGGTTACATTTGGATCGGTAATACCTCGTAATCCTAGTCCGGTGACGAAAACGGATTAGGGGTGTTACATTTTATTGGTATCAGAGCTACAGTTTAGTTGATTCTAGGACTAACGTAGCGCGTGTGAGTCTAGCTATACATGCCATATATATAAACTGCGATAGTGCGATGATTCCTGACAATTAAAATGTGTTTTCATATAGTAAATGGATCCTGATAGAGCAATTGCTGATGATGTTGAGTGCAATGCGCCTTCTCCCGCTCAAGGGACAGCGCCGGCCGAATCTAGGCCGATTTCTAGTAGCCACGAGGGAGAGGCTAAGCAAGCCTTCTTCCAAATAATGAATAAGTGGTTTTCAGAGTTCGTTCGAATGAATCCGGTTGCTCAACAACCTCTACCCTCACAAGTACCTGTAGTGCCACAAGTTTCAGATCCGATCCGATTGAGTAAGCCTCCTGTGGATAAAATATAAAAGTATGGGGCCGAAGAGTTTAGGGCCACAGTTGATGATGATGCCGAGCGAGCTGAGTTTTGGCTCGAGAATACAATTCGAGTGTTTGATGAAATGGCATTGACTCCTGATGAATACCTAAAATGTGTTGTTTCATTGTTGAGAGATACGGCATATCATTGGTGGGAAACTTTAATATCAGTGGTTCCGAGAGAAAGAACCGCATGGGATTTCTTTCAAGCTGAATCCCAGAAGAAATATATTAGTCAATGATTCATAGATCAGAAACGTAAAGAATTCCTAGAGCTGAAATAGGGCCGTATGTCTGTTATGGAATATGAATGGGAATTTGTGAGATTGAGCCAATATGCGCGAGAATGTGTTTCGACGGAAAACTACTATGTGTAAATAATTCATCGAAGGTTTGAATGAAGACACTAAACTGTTGGTTGGAATTCTTGATTTGAATGAATTTGTAGTATTGGTTGAAAGAGCCTGCAAAGCCGAAGAGCTTAATAAAGAAAAGAAGAAAGCAGATTCCGAAGCTAGAGATGAAAAAAAAATATCAATGAGTATGTCGTATCAACCTCCATCAAAGAGATTCAGAGATGCAGTTAATCATTCAAATGTTTCGTTTGGACATTCAAGTAGAGATCGTGTGAAACAAAGTGTTGGTCTTAAAACTCAAATTCTGATTGAATCGAGTGTTGGAAGTGTCAAAAGCAACAAGCCTGAGTGTAGACAGTGTGGGAGACGACATGTTGGAGAATGCTGGGGCAAGTATAATAATAGAGTTTGCTATAAATGTGGATCACGAGATCACTTCATTCAAGATTGTCCAGAGTTAGTTGAGAAAGACAATATTCAGAGTGCGAAGCCGAGTAATACGACGGCAAGGGGTAGACCACCCAAAAACACCGGGAATGTAAGCGGTAGTCAGAGGGGGACAACAGATACAACTATGAGATCCGAGGTGAGAGCACCTGCCCGAGCCTATGCTATTCGCGCTCAAGAAGAAGCGTCATCTCCAAACGTCATAACTGGTACTTTTACTCTTTTTGATACTGATGTGATTGCCTTGATAGATCCAGGATCTACTCATTCATATGTGTGTGTATATCTAGTATCTAGTAAGACTCTGCCTGTTGAGTCTACTGAGTTTGTAATTAGAGTATCGAATCCCTTAGGCAAATGTGTTCTGGTTGATAAAGTGTGCAAGAACTGTCCGTTGATGTTTCGGGATATTTGTTTTTCGGCTAATTTGATGCTGCTACCATTCGATGAGTTTGATATAATTCTGGGTATGGATTGGCTTACTTTACATAATGCTATTTTGAATTGTAAACAAAAGAGTATTGATTTGAGAAGTCAAAATGGTGAGATAGTTCGAATTGAATCCAGTGATTTGAATGGGCTACCGGCTGTAATATCTTCAATGAAAGCTTTGAATTATGTGAAAAAGGGATGTGAAGCTTATCTTGCATATGTGATAGATACAAAAGTGTCAGAAAAGAAAGTTGAATCTGTGTCGGTAGTTTGCGAGTTCCCAGATGAATTTCCTAAAGAATTACCGGGATTACCTCCGATACGAGAAGTTGAGTTTGGTATTGATTTAGTGCCAGGGACGACTCCTATCTCAATAGCTCTGTATAGAATGGCACCGACAGAATTGAAGTCTCAGTTGCAAGAGTTGACCGATAGAGGATTTGCACAACCGAGTTTTTCTCCCTGGGGTGCACCGGTTTTGTTTGTAAAAAAGAAAGACGGAACCATGAGAATGTGCATTGATTATATACAACTCAACAAGGTGACTATAAAGAATAAATATCCTTTTCCACGTATTGATGATTTGTTTGATCAGTTGAAAGGAGCTACAGTGTTTTCTAAGATAGATTTGAGATCGGGCTACTATCAGCTACGAGTTAAAGAGGCAGATGTGCCAAAAACTGCTTTCAGAACGAGGTACGGACATTACGAATTCTTAGTTATGCCTTTTGGACTAACGAATGCTCTTGTAGTGTTTATGGATTTGATGAATCGGATATTTAGACCGTATTTGGATCGATTTGTCGTTGTGTTTATTGACGACATTTTGATTTATTCTTGTGATGAGACGCAACATGCCGAGCATTTGATAATTGTGTTAGAGACTCTGCGTGAGAAGCAATTGTATGCAAAGTTTAGTAAATGTGAGTTTTGGTTGCGTGAGGTTAGTTTTTCTGGGACATATAGTGTCAGCTGCGGGAATATGAGTTGATCCGAGTAAGATCTCAGCAATTCTGGATTGGAAACCTCCGAGAAATGTGTCTAAAGTCCGTAGTTTTCTGGGACTAGCGGGGTATTATAGACGGTTTGTGAAAGGTTTCTCGATGATTGAAATTCCGATGACGAAATTACTACAGAAAGATGTTAAATTTGAGTGGTCAGAAAAGTGTCAGCAGAGTTTCGAACAGTTGAAAGTATTGTTGACAGAGGCACCAGTGTTAGTTCAACCTGAATCGGGTAAAGAATTCATAGTTTACAGTGATGCATCATTGAATGGTTTGGGCTGTGTGTTGATGCAAGAGGGAAAAGTTATATCTTATGCTTCAAGACAGTTAAAGCCGCATGAAAAGAACTATCTGACTCATGATCTTGAATTAGCAGCTATTGTATCCGCATTGAAGATTTGGCGTCACTAATTATTTGGTGAAAAGTATCACATTTATACTGATCACAAGAGCTTGAAATATTTAATGACTCAGAAAGAATTGAATTTACGACAGCGAAGATGGTTAGAATTGCTAAAAGACTATAAATTAGTAATTGACTATAATCCAGGTAAAGCTAATGTTGTTGCTGATGCTCTGAGCCGAAAGTCTTTATTTTCTTTGCGAGCAATGAGTACTCAGATAGATCTGTGTGATGATGGTTCGGTTTTGGCTGAGTTGAAAGTGAGGCCAATGTTTATACGTCAGATTTGTGATGCCCAGAAAAGTGATGATGAGATGATGGGAAAACGAGATCAGTGTGGTTTGAATTGTGATTCAGAATTTTGAGTTGATAATGATGATTGTTTGAGATTTTGAGATCGGATTTGTATTCCGAGAAATTCAGAGTTGATTCAGTTGATTCTGAACGAAGCTCATAATAGTCGTATGCCAATTCATCCGGGAAGTACGAAAATGTACAATGATTTGAAACAATTTTATTGGTGGCATGGTATGAAAAGGGATATTTCAGGGTTTGTTTCGAGATGTTTAGTTTGTCAACAAGTCAAAGCTGAATATCAGGTTCCATCTAGTTTGCTACAACCGATAATGATTCCTGAGTGGAAATGGGAGAGAATCACGATGGACTTTGTGTCGGGATTACCATCATCTCCGAGAAAGAAAGATGCGATCTGGGTGATAGTTGATAGATTAACGAAATCATCTCATTTTATTCCGGTGAGAACAGATTATTCGCTTGATAAATTAGCTGAATTATATATTTCTGAGATTGTGAGATTGCACGGGGTGCCACTATCTATTGTATCTGACAGAGATCCAAGGTTTACCTCGCGGTTTTGGAAGAAATTGCAAGAGGCTTTAGGTACGAAGCTGCATTTCAGTACTGCATTTCATCCGCAAACGGATGGCCAATCCGAGAGGATCATTCAGATTCTCGAGGATATGTTGAGATGTTGTATTCTTGAGTTTGAAAGTACATGGGAAAAGCATCTACCGTTGATTGAATTCACGTACAATAATAGCTTTCAATCTAGCATTCAAATGGCACCATATGAGGCTTTTTATGGTCATAAGTGTAGAACTCCATTGTATTGGACTGAACTCAGTGAGAATAAGATTCACGGGGTTGATTTGATAAAAGAGACTGAGCAGAAAGTGAAAGTGATTCGTGACAGTTTGAAAGCTGCATCGGATCATCAAAAGTCTTATGTAGATTTGAAACGAAAAGATATTGAATTTGAGATCGGTGATAAAGTGTTTTTGAAAGTGTCTCCGTGGAAGAAAATACTTCGTTTTGGCCGAAAAGGTAAATTGAGTCCGAGGTTCATCGGGCCGTATGAGATTATTAAACGTATCGGGCTAGTTGCTTATAGATTGTTGTTGCCACCTGAGCTAGAGAAGATTCATAATGTGTTTCATGTATCGATGCTTCGACGGTACAGATCTGATCCATCACATGTGATTGCTCCTACTGAGGTTGAGATTCAGTCAGATTTATCGTATAATGAAGAACTGATTCGAATTATGGCACGTGAGATCAAAGAGTTGAGAAATAAGAAAATTTCTTTAGTGAAAGTGTTGTGGCACAAACACGGAATTGAAGAGGCGACGCGGGAGCCTGAAGGTGTTATGAGAGAGCAATATCTAAATCTATTCACTGGTAAGATTTTCGGGGACGAAAATCCCTAAGGGGGGAGAGTTGTAACAGCCCAGTTTAGACTCTAGTCAGAACAGTGGTTTCGAGACCACAAATCTGAGGTCGGAAAAATATTTTAATATTATTTTTGGTGTTTACAGTATGTGATTAAGCATGTGTGAAATTTTTGTGTGCAAATTTTATCGTTTGTGTGCTTAATTTGCAAAGAGGACTTAATCGCATAAAATGTAAAAGTTGTGTGCTGATTGTTAAAGTGCTTATTTGGTATGGCATTTTAAATGAGAAGTCCTTATGTTGTATTTAGACCCTTGATAGTGGAGATGGACATATATGTACATAGTTAGTGGATTTTAAATGAAACGGCCAAGGGTAAAATGGTAAAACATGAATAATATGTATTAAAACAAAAAAAAAATAGGCCATTATCATCCTTGTTTTGCCGAAACTTTAAGAAAGAAGAAGGGTTTTGAAGCTTTGGTATATTCGGCTAGCATATAGCTCAATCAAGATCAAGAAAAGAGAAATTCAGACTTATATCGAGGCAAGAACAAATTGCTCGATTGATCGACTTGTTTTGTAACCTCGACGCTCGATGTAAGTTCGTGTATAATACGAATTATTTAATTCATATTCACGTGTTATGAAATGAATGAATATGTGGTTGATGAATTAGAAATGCTATAATTGGATTTGAGAAATGTGGCACTAAGTGTGCGTAATTAGAATTGAGACAGAGGTGAATGGCACTGTGTGTACGAAATAAAGAAAGTATCGACTACTTTGATTGGCACTGTGTGTGCGATACCGAGTTAAATTCGGTAGTGTGCGATGATATTTAAGCTTTGGCTAAGAGAATGGCACTAAGTGTGCAACTAAATCGAATGAATAATGAAGACTGATCGAAATGTGATACCGAGCATTGAATAGCAAGAATGATCGTTAACTAAGTGTTGACAAAGGTATGTACAGAACCTATGTGGTTGATGACTTTGTAAATGGATAAATGGATGGTTATGTGAGTATTGACTATAGAGAAAATTGTGTATTATTGTGAATTTATCTATGTGATGGTTTATTTTACATATTGAATTTGAATCATTGAGTTAATGTATTATATTACGAACTTACTAAGCTTTTAAGCTTACTGTGTGAAGTGTTTCTCTATTTTACAGTGTCATTAAAGCTAGCTCGGATCCGGGGATCGTCAACGACTCAATCACACTATCGGCTATCTATTTTGGTACTTATGGAAGTTGTGTATATTTGGTATATGGCATGTATAGGCTAGTGATTATGGCATGTTTTGAAATGTTTAAGTCTTGCCATGTGATATGGCTTGGTAGTTTGATGATTTTGGTATGTGCCTTTGATGTGTGAAAAAGATAGTTAAAGATGTGTATGTGTGATCTATGAGTGATCATTTTGGTATAAATTAGTAGAATAGGAATGGTATGTTTTATGAAAGATTTGGTAGGGATTTAATGATGAATGGATTATATGATTTTGAATGTGAAAGTGATGCTTTAGATGGACATGTTTGAATTGATTTTGTGTATAGAAGTAAATGGTATAGTTGATGAATAATTGGTGTATATTTGGTATGTTTTGAATGCTTGTGAGGCATGAATTTGAATTGGTTTGATGCGTGTAGATGATCCTAAAGTGTGGGTGGCAAATTGGCCTTGCAAATGGCCTATTTTTGCCCACACGGTTGAGCACACGGGTGTGTGGCTCGACCGTGTCCCTGAAATTTGTAATTTGATTCAAGTCAGGCTCGCACACGGGCTAGACACACGGGCGTGTGATTGGCCGCGTGATGCAAGTCAGTGTCGACCACGGGTGAATCACACTGGCGTGTCTTCGACCGTGTGATGCAAGTCAATGTCGACCACGGCTTGGACACACGGGCGTGTCCGAGGCCGTGTGAGGCACACGACCTACGCACACGGGCGTGTGACCCCTGTAACTTAGAAAAATGTTAAGTTTCAGAAAAATTTCGTATGTGTTCGGTTTAGTCCCGACCTCTTTCTAATGTATGTTTAAGATCTTGTAGACCTATTTAAGGGACTTAATGATGGTGATTGATTGTGGTTCAATGTTGTATAAAATATGAGGTTAAAGGTTACGTTTTGATCGGTAATACCTCGTAATCCTAGTCCGGTGACGGATACGGATTAGGGGTGTTACAGTGTTTGCACTGAAGATTTGGAGACACCATTTATATGGCGAGAGATGCCGAGTGTTCACTGACAATAAAAGTCTAAAGTATTTGATGACTCAAAAGGAGTTAAACCTGCGGCAGCGGAGATGGTTAGAATTGATAAAGGATTATGAGTTGGTGATCGACTATCACCTGGGGAAGACGAACGTGGTTGTTAATTCTTTGAGTAGGAAGTCATTGTTTGCCTTGAGGGCTGTGAACACTCAGTTGTTAGTAACCGACGTTGGTTCGATTTTATCTGAGTTGAGAGCGAAACCAATGTTTTTACAAGAGACCTGGGAAGCTCAGAAAGGTAATAAAGAATTGTAAGCCAAGATCACTCAGTGCGAGACGGGTATAGAATCAGAATTTCAAATTGGTTCAAATGGCTGTTTAATGTTTCGAGACAGAATTTGTGTACCCAAAGACGGCGAGCTTATTCAGAAAATTCTACATAAGGCACATATCAGTTGTATGTCTATCCATCCGGGTAGTGTGAAAATGTATAATGACTTTTGAAGAAAATGTATTGGTGGTCGGGAATGAAAAAAGACATCTCAGAGTTTGTCTCCAAGTGTTTAATTTGTTAGCAAGTGAAAGCCGAACATCAAGTACCTTCGGGTTTACTTCAGTCCGTGATGGTTCCCGAGTGGAAATGAGATCGTATTACCATGGATTTTGTGTCTGGATTGCCGTTAACGCAAAAGAAGAAAGATGCTTTTGGGTTGTGGTTGATAGGCTAACTAAGTCGGCTCATTTTATACCGGTGCGTACCGATTATCCACTTGTGAAATTGGCCGATTTGTATGTTTCTGAAATTGTGAGACTTCACGGAGTCCATTTATCGATCATTTCAAATAGAGATCTGAGGTTCACATCACGGTTTTGGAAAAAGTTGCAAGAAGCATTGGGGACAAAACTGAATTTTAGTACTGCTTTCCACCCGCAATCCGGCGGTCAGTCGGAAAGAGTAATTCAGATTCTTGAAGATATGTTGCGATGTTGTGTTCTTGAGTTCCAAGGCAGTTGGGAAAGGTACTTACCGTTGGTGGAGTTTGCCTACAACAATAGTTATCAGTCGAGTTTGAAAATGGCGCCTTATGAGGCTTTGTATGGGCGTAAGTGCCGAACGCCCTTGTATTGGACTAAACTCAGAGAAAATCAAATTGACGGGGTTGACTTAGTCAAAGAGACCGAATAGAAAGTAAAGGTAATTCGTGACTGTTTGAAGGCCGCTTCGGATAGACAGAAATCTTACGCGGATTTGAAACGAAAAGAAATTGAGTTTCAAGTCGGTGATAAGGTGTTCTTGAAAGTATCTTCGTGGAAGAAAGTCCTCAGATTTGGTAAGAAAGGCAAATTAAGTCCACTTTTTATTGGACCTTATGAGGTGACTGAGAGAATTGGACCGGTAGCATACCGATTAGCTTTACCGTTCGAGTTAGAGAAGATCCATGATGTTTTCTATGTGTCTATGTTGCTCCGTTATCGTTCTAATCCTTCACACGTTATTTCACCAGCAGAGGTTGGAATTCGACTGGATATGACCTATGGTGAAGAGCCGGTTAAGATTTTAGATCGAGACGTCAAGCAATTGAGAAATAAAAGTATAGCACTCGTGAAACTACTATGGCATAGACCTGGGGTTGAAGAGGCTACATGGGAGCCTGAGGAGACTATGAGAGTACAATACCCAAACCTTTTCACTGGTAAGATTTTTGGGGACAAAAATCCCTAAGGGGGAGAATTGTAACAGCCTGATTTTGGGGCTAGTTAGAATAGTGGTTTCGAGACCACAAATCCGAGGTTGGAGAAATTATTTTTTTATATATTATTTTATGTGTTATAGCATGATTATATGAGTGTTTGAAAATTTTGGTGAATTAATTTTAGCGATTGCTTGTTTAATTTTGAAAAAGGACTGAATCGCACAGAAGTTTTGTTTTAATAGCTAAGGGTGTTAATTAGCTATGGAACATTAAATTAGAAGTCCTTATTGAATAAATACACCCTAAAGTGATTAGTGGCTGAACATGGAGACAAAGAAATTGAAAAGTCAAAGGTTTAGTGGCATTAGGTGACTTAATTGATAAAATAAAAGAAAGTTTTCATCTTTTTCATTCTCTCTTTCTTCTCCACCGACTTTCACTCAAGAAAAGGGCCATGGAAGCTTGAAAATTTCAGCAACCTTTAATCCTTGCAAGTAAGTCATCTTGATGGTCATTTTTGATGATTTTTGTGTTTTTGAAACCCTTATAGCTTAATCTAGTTAATGAGGGGACTATTTTGCAAAATGGTTGAAAGTCTAGGGTTTTGCCATGGGAGCATTAATGTTGTTTGCTGAATTTTTATGGAAGAAAATGAATCTTGGTTGTTTAATAAACAACTTTTGTGAAAGGATTTTTCATGAAAACGCATAAAAGGACTATTTTGTAAAAGTTATAAAATGGGTAGTAAATGTGTGAAATAATTGGAATTGTGAGTTGCTATAAGCTTAAAATAGATTCGGCTAGGCATGGTTAATGAGGAAATTTGATGAAAATCGTTTTATGAGCCTAGAGGCAAAACGGAAATTTTTCAAAAGTAGAAATTTTGAAATGTTTTGATTAATGTGGTGATTAAATGAGTAAATTTTGTCATTTTAGATCAAGAAAAACGGGATCCGGACTTAGACTGGGGGAAAACCAAAATAGTGGACTAAATAGAACTAGTCACCTAAATTTTGTATACCGAGGTAAGTTGTACGTAAATAATACAACTCTATTGTTATTATGCATTAAACAATTGATATTGCATAAAATGTTTGATTATTGTTATAAATATGCATGACAAAATTTGATGTGGTATACTCCCGGTTGAACCTTGGGAATAGATTGGATATCCAAGCCATGACATTTGGTTGACATGTGTGCTAGTGTAAGACCATGTCTGGGACATGGCATCGGCCATATTATGAAAGCCAGTGTAAGACCATGTCTGGGACATGGCATCGGTGATAATATGTGTGCTAGTGTAAGACCATGTCTGGGACATGGCGTCGGCCACAATACGAGAGCCAGTATAAGACCATGTCTAGGACATGGCATCGACATTGAGACAAGAGCTAGTGTAAGACCATGTCTGGGACATGGCATCGGCATCATACTCTCTTGTGTGAGGCTTGTCGAGTATCCTTTGGTATTCCAACTGGTTCAATAGGTAATTTAAAGCTTGTGTCAAAAGTAAGAAAAGTTACGACTATGTTGTAAGTGATACAGGTACCTACAAGAAATTCATGAGAAATGAGCTCGATTTATGTTGTGTGTTTAGTAAGGATGAAAATGAGTAACTTATGCCTTAAATCATTTGGGAATTATGTGCAAGTTTATACTATGTTATGAGTATAATAATGTATGGTAATTGTTGTTAATTATTTACATGCGACTTACTAAGCTTTATGCTTAATCCCTTTCCTTTCCATTTTCTTATAGTATCGCCAAGCTAGCTCGGGGATCAAAGGACGTCGGAGGCTCGATCACACTATCAATCTGAACATTTGGTATAGTTAGATTTATCATTTTGAGTATGGCATGTATAGGGACTTAGTCTTTGTCAAGTGTCATATTGTTTTGGCCAAACGTGTTGGCTTGTCTTGAAGATTGATTCATTTTGTATAAGGCGATGGATGATGGCTATTACTCATTATTGATATATGAAAATGATGATGTTTTTCATGAATGTGGAAAATGCATGGTTGAGTGTTTGGTAGGTTAATGCATGAATGAGTAGGTTATTTGATGTGGCTTATGTTGGTGCAAGTAAGGGTGGCAGAAAGGGCTTGGTAAATAGCCTTGTTTTTGTCCACACGGTTAGACACACGGGTGTGTGTCTAGGCCGTGTGTGACACACGGTCTGCCCCATGGGCGTGTAGTCTGGCCGTGTGTTCCCATGCACTTTAATTTGGTAAAACAGAATGCCCAGTAGTAACCACACGGGCTGAGGCACAGCCGTGTGTCTCAATTGTGTAGAAGACACGGCCATAGGACATGGGCATGTGCCCAAGCCATGTAAAGTCTGCACCTTAAACGTGAAATTTAGAATTTCTACACGGCCTAGCACACTGACATGTGCCTTGGCCGTGTGACCCTAAATTGTTGCTGACGTCAGAAACAGAATGTCAAGGTTTTTGCACACGGGCCGAGACACGGGCGTGTCATGGCCGTGTGAGGGACACGGGCCATGGAAACGGGCGTGTGCTAGGCCGTGTGAAAACCCCTGTAGGTTCGAATTGAGAAATAAATCCACACTGACACGGGACACGGGTGTGTTTCTATATGCTGAGGCCGTGTGAGTTACACGGTCCTTCAACATGGCCATGTTATTAAGTCACACGGGCGTGTCGCCCATCCACACGGGCGCGTGCCCCTATTATTAGTGACATTTTCCAAAGTTTTTCTAAAGAACTCGGTTTGGTCCCGAACCGTTTCTAAAGTGTGTTTTGGGCCTCGTAGGCTCATATTAGGGATTTTAAGACAAAGTTTGAAAAGTTTTAAATTTGAACGAACTTTTATGACCGGAAATGTATGTTAGTATGTGTTTGAGTTAGGTAACGCCTCGTACCCTGTTCCGGCGTCGAACACGGGTAAGGGGTGTTACACAGAACACCTATCTCGTTGAAAGATTAACAGTTCCAGAATTGGAACCTATTCAAGACCACAAACATCAATTAAAACCAACCTCAGTCCAAGCCATTTAACTCATCCACTTACCTCCAGACGAAAAGAAAATCAACTCCAAAACCTTACAGAACGAGTACAAATACTTACCAAAAATAGAACAGCGAATTGACGAAAATCAACAGCACAAAAAGATAAAGAACTGTAGAATAATAAAAAGAAAATAGAAGGATAACGGAAAAAGAAAGATTAAGATTGTTTTTGCAAAAATATAGGTTCAAAACTTAAGGGAAAATCCACAGAGAAGATGAGCTTCAGAGGAAGTCTAAAGAAATCGGTTTGAAACACAAAATGTGTATAGTGCGGGGAAAGAGGGACGGTAGTTTGAGGGAGAGATTTTAGGGAATCCCTCCTATCTATATATATATATTTTTAATTAAAAAAAAACTAACCATTACCCCCATTAAATCTAATAAGTAACCAACTATCAGGTCCTCCAGAATTCAAAACAAAAATAATTTTCCACTTTACATATGTAGGGATTCGAACACAAGACCAAAAGGTAACCTAACACTTTACCGTTGAACCAGCATACTCATTCTATCATAATTTTCACAGAAATAAGATTTGTCAGAAGACCAGGGATAAGAATTTAGCTAAAAATTAACAAAATTTCAAAAGATAGGATTTGAACTTAGGACCCCTCAACCACATACAAAATACATATCCACTGAACCAAATTAAATTACTTGTCATAATTTTCACAACTTTAATCCAAAATAGGGCATGCCAACTCTTGATTTCACTAACCCAATTTCTTTAAACCCAATTTTTGGGATGTGACAGCTGTCGACCATTTGACGGCCACCAGAATACCGTCATCGCAACTGTCAGCACCCCAAGCTGGTTCAGTTGTTGCCGGTTCAGTCTGGGCCATTGACGGCCTGACCGATTTGGTCTAGTCATCGTTTGGATCATCAGACTGGTTTCATATACTAGGCTCTATTTTACCAGTTTTTAGGTCTTTGTCTTGGTTTTAGGCTCCTGAGCCCAATTTACGATTTCAGGTCCAATTTTCAAGTTCAATTACCCATTGAGTCAATTGTCTGACTTGAAAATTAATTTTCAAAAATATCATATTAATTTTAATAAATTTGATTAATTTAATTTTACTTGACCAAAATTAATTTTCCCAAAAATCACTTAGATTTTCAAAATTAATTTTTCAATAAATTTCTTTAATCAAATTCTCTAGTTGAACAATTCTTTCAATCGCTCAATTTAATTCCACATTGAATAAATCGAATCAATTAAATTATATCTAAAGTCGTAAAGTTTTCTTCTAATTCAAAAGCAGTCTGATTGAGTTTTTATTGAGCTAGCAGAGGAACCAATTGGACATATACAATTAGGCTCTAGTAATTGCAACTATGTCCAGAAGCATCGTTCTGATAATTTGCAATTACGTAATCATGGAGTCAGTCCACAAGAAGTACCATGATTAAAAACTCTTTATCGTATAGTCTTTACGAAAGCAATCCATCCAACTACTTTGTCCAATAACCTCGTCATGTGTGCGTTACCCTCATATAATATCCTTGATTCCTTTGAGTTAAATCCATTCACTCAATACAATCCTATTTTATCTTATTGTCACCATTGTGTCTTCTTAATGATTAATATGATCACTGTCAACAAATGACTGTGATAAATTACTCGTTTGAGAACTAGCAACCTGTGGCCACGTTCCATATTTATCAATCCACACAATGTCAATGAGAGTATATCATTAACTCTTTAATTGATCTATGAATTCCACTGTTGCTAGTAAAGCCATGCCATACACAAGTCATGTACCCAACATACCGGCTATTGGCTCGATCATATTGCCAGTAATGTGGTCAAGCCACCAATAATGCAGATAAACCCTAAGTCCAACTCAGCCACTTGCTTATCATTACAATCCAAATACTCTTGAGTAACAGTCCTGATTCTTGGAATAGTTCCACCGATATCCACCTGTTTACCACCCAAGACAAACTCACAACGAACTTTCCAAATAATTCAAAATGTTGGATTCTAAACTTCTGTTTACTAATATCCATCTGTTTTTCACTTTTTTTAGCCTTTAAACTTGTGTTTTTTTGTCAAATAACCCCAAAATGAATGGAAAATTTAATGTTTTTAACTTTACTTCGTGGCATATGCATGAATGACATGTCAGTATTTAATTAATTTTTATTTTTTTAATTCAAAAAATATATAAAAATTAAAATTATAAAGATGATTTGACAAGCAAAATGTAAATTCAAGTGCTAAAAAAATCAAAATATAAATGGAAAACTAAAATAATTTTATTATAAAGTTGAAATAAGAAATCTCGATTTTTTATTATCAAAATATAATCTTGTTTCTTTTGCGTGATTAAAATTTTGTTGAATAGATAGATGTGGAAATGTTTGAATTGTTGAATAGCTTAGGAAGTTAACAAATTCGCCACCTCTTTTTCATTTCTCTTTAAAGTTATACATATAAAGACAATGGAATTTGAGCATAGAAATAGTAGGTTAGGCCATCTTGTCATGTGTTTGGGTCCATTATAACTTATAATGAGATGTATTTATCCCATACTCCACTCCACCGCATTTGCAATTATAACAATGTTCAAATCACAAGTTGGTCCAAATTCATTGATTATCATTTCTATTTTAATTACAAAATGTAAAATGTCCCAACTTAATTAACCACTGAAGTCGGTGTCATAGTACTTATTTATGGGGTTAAATGTAAAATTTATCCTAAAACTATATCTTTTTTCTATTTAACATGTCAAAGTTTACATATAAAATCCATTATCACTGTCCAGATATAAGACTTTTTTTAATTTTATTTATCAAGTTAACTATTTATTTTAAATATAAAATCTAAAAAAATATTAACTTAAAAATAGTTATAGGGTTTAAAGTTTAGCATATGCTAATAATTAAAATAAATACTAATATATATTATATAAATAGTATATAATTTAACAAATAATTATTTAACTTCAATTTTATGTTTATCTAATTAAATATTTATTTTGAACATAAATTTAATTTAAAAATTAAATATAGATAATATATAATTAAATGAGTAAATTTTTATTTAAATTAAATTAAATTAAAAAGTTTGCGCCATGTGTTGCAATTTTAGTGTATGTATGTTGTTATATTATATATATGATACCTTTAATAATTATTCTAAAAAATGTTACTTAAACATTTTTTAATTGTTTGATAAATTTAAAAAAAGTTGTTAATAAATTGTAGGTTTTAGGGTAGAAAAAGTTTTAGTAAAAAAATTAAAAAAAATCAATTTATTCAGGTGAAAAAAATGCATCAAATTAATCATTCAATAAAAAAATCAATTAGTTCCATCCATTAATGAAAATTATCGTTTATTGATATGGTCTATAACGATCCAATTTTCAGTGTTATCAAAAAATGTGGTTTTGAAACCTCATTTATGTAAACTAAGTCTGTAAATATAAAATAGGAATATTTATGATGTTGGTATGAGAATATATTGAAGTTTGGTTAAGTAATTTAACTAAAAAATTTGTTAGCTAAAACTCAGGGACTAAATTGTAAAAGTCCAATTGCTATTGCATTTTAATTTAGAAAATGTTCGAGGACCTAGATAGAAATTATCCAAAATATGAAAAGGGTAAGATTTTTCTTAGATTTCTATATAATAATTATAATAATAATAATAATAATAATAATAATAATTACTATTATTATTATTATTATTAAATAAATAAGATAAAGACAAATGTATGTTACACAATTAATACATGTGTAAAAATTATATTAGTACAATTGTAAAATAATAATTAAATTATATGATTTTTGTATAATAAACAAATTCAATAATGACAATGGTAATAAAAATATTGGTACATTTGTTATAAAACAATTTGTTTACTTAATATTAAAGTAATAGATAAATAGAATTAAACTATATTATTATAAATTAAAATTTTGGAATTTTATATGATAAATAAATAAAAAATATAACAAATGTAGAATGATGATATATTACATGTGTAAGTATATATAATATTATATTTGTAAAATATTCATTTGTTATTAAATAAGATATTTATAATATTATTATTAAGTAAATAAAATAAAGTAAATAACGACAGAATAAAGTAAAAAGAAAAACAAAAGAAACAGAAAGAGAACAGAGAAGCATTTCGAAACAAGCAGGAAAGAAAGAAGAAAAAGAGAGAAAAAGGAAAAACTAAAGATTTAAGGTTTAAAGCTTTAAAAGGTAAGTCAATTTAGCCCTTTTCTCTTAATTTTGATGTTTTAGAAGCTTTTAAACAAAGTTTTGTTGAAATTAAGTAAAAGCCATGGAAGTTCTTAGGTTTCCAAACATAGTTCATGTTGGATAAATTGTTGAATTAGGGATTAAATTGAATGAATTCTAAGTTAGAATTGAAAAAGGGATTAAATTGTAAAAGAAACTATAAGTTTTGTGTTGTAAGGATTAAATTGAAAGAAATTTTAAATTAGGGTTATATTATGAATACTTGATTTTTTTTAGAGTGAATATGGAAGGAAAATAAATAGAAATGAAATATGAATTAAGTTAAACAAACTAAAGAGTTAATAAGGATTAAATTAAAATTAATATATAAATTGAAAAAAAATCAATTAATTATTAAATTAATGCTGTAATTAATAACGTAGATTGTTATTATTATTTTCGTAGCTAACAAGGAAAACGAGGCATCGACATCCAAAGGAAAAGAAAAGATCGTTGAGGAGTAAACGCGTATTCCGGGTTTGTATTACTATAACTCAATCTATTTATTAAATGTTATATTGAATTTGTAATCATGGGACATTTAAGGTAAGGTAAGTAATAACATTTGAAATTAAGTAAGAATATGTGTGAATATTAAATTATATGTGAATTGAGATAATAGATGTTTTAAATTAATTGAATATTTGAAATTGTTGTGGAAATGAATTCGAAATTGAAAAAGTAAAATAATACCCTATTAACTTATCGGACTAGATTGGATACAAATGGCATGCCATAGGATTTGTGATGTGATGAGGAGATTTATAGCTCGGCCGAGAAGACAATTCTGTTATTATATGCTTCGGTTTATCCGAATAGGCATTTAATGCCTTATTGGTGTGTTTGGGAGGATATGATATACTTGTGTGTTTGGGAGGCTATATTATACTGGTGTGTTATGGAGGATTTATATTATTTTGGGTGTGATTGAGTTGGATATTCTGGTGTGTTTGGGTGGAATCCGCGTATCTGTCAGAGTTCGAGCCTTGTTAATAGTGTAAATAATTGAAATGAAATTTTGAAAATGAGATTGATTGATTTGGCTCTATTAAAAAGTATGTGAAAGATTGTATGAGTTAAATTATGAATTGAATTAGTATGTGAAAAATGAATTATGAATTTAAGATTTATGAAGTAATATATAATTATGTATAATTAGTTTAAATGATTTATAAAGTTTATGGTTGATGTTTGTTATTTATTAAGGCTAAATAGTTTGATTAGTAATACCACTGAGTATGAAATACTCAGCGTACGGTTGTTTCCGTGCGCAGGTCATTAGAGTTACAGATCCGGTCCAGCATCCAAAACGATCCCGACTCCAATAAGAAAATTTTGGTGATGTTTTCTTCCTTAAATGAAAGTGGCATGTACATAGGTGTTGTAATGGTTATTTTGGTATATTATAAAATTTTGTTGTAATGAAAAGTATTTGGTGTTTGATGTTTTTTTTAAACTAGTGATATGGCAGAAATTTTTTTATGGTATTGGTTTGAATTTGCAGGGGGTTTTATGTAAAAATAAGCAGAAATACTGTCGAAATTTTAAAAAAAATCAAAAAAAATTTCGGAGTACTCGAACAAGTCCCGTTCCACTTTTAATACATGTTTTGGGCTTCGAAAGTCCATTATAGGGACTTATTTATTAAATTATACTATAAATGTTATTTTATTTATGAATAATTCGTAAGTTGTCTGATATGTTCGGTAATGCCTTGTAACCCTGTTTCGGCGACGGTTTGAGGTTAGGGGGTGTTACATTTCTCACCCAATTTTTCATGTACCTATAACCAACTTTGCACATATAACCAAACCATAATAAGGCATCCAAATCAAGCATAAACAATATATATACATATGGTAAAGATTCATACAACCAATATGCCCTTAGGCACCTCAAATGCCAATTTATAAACATGTCAAACCACGTGTTCAATATAATCAAATGATCAACTAACATATATGCATATTTGCATCAAGAATTACCATGTAACTCACTTACCAAAACACACCAAATGGTACCAATTAATCACTTAAACACTAGCATCAAATGGTCATATAATTCACATATAACTTGTACACTAAAAACACCAAATAAACCATTCAAACAAGTACCAATTTAAAACAATTCTATCAAGCTTCAAAGCTTATACAAAATGCATATTTAAACCACCATTTTACCTTCCATTATTCTACCATATCAAGCCACACATCAACATGATAAGGACACAAGCCAAATCATATAGCCGCAATCACGACAACACATATAGGCCAACATTAGCCAAAATAACCTATACATGCCAATATAACCAAAATTAAACAACCGAAAGTACCGAAAGAGCCGATGGATAGTGTGATATAGCTCCAACAAGCTTCTAACCTAAACGAGCTTTCGATTCACTATAAAACACAAAAAATAACATAGAGTAAGCATTTAAGCTTAGTAAGTTCGTATAATTTAGAATATAACTTACCGTTTGAATCAAGTAATAGGTAAGTAACAAGACATATCACAACTCAATTTGGCCAAATGTCTAAGCACATATTCACCAACATGTTAGCCATGTAAACACATATAATAGCCAATAAACATGGATGAACATAATAATTAAGCAAGTTTCATATACATGTATCATCCATTTCATGTATCAATATATCATATAATATCATTTCTATATATTTCATGTATATACCTGTAATAGTTCATATCGAACTCATATCATTTCGTATCAGAACATTGCCCGTTGAACCATTTAGAATATCGTTGGATACTCGGGATAGCTTATACATAGTGTGCTAAACTGTAATCCATCAATTCCTGTACATGTATGCTCATACAAGCTATAAATCGGTATGCTCTCACGAGCCGTATATCGGTATGCTCTCACGAGCCGTATATCGGTAAGCTCATACGAGCTGAGAATCGGTAAGCTCATATGAGCTGAGAATTGGTAAGCTCTCACGAGATGCAAATCGGTAAGCTCTTTTGAGCTGAGAATCAGTAACCCTAATGACATGTCATTTGTATTGTAACAGCCCGATTTCGGTGAAATCGGAACAGTGGTTTCAAGACCACAAATTCGAGTCAAAAATAAAATTTATTTTAATTTTATTTTATGGTCCGTAATATGATAGAATTGTCATGTGAAAATTATGATAAGAAAATTTTACCGATTATGTGCTTAATTACGAGAAGGACCAAATCGCATAAAATGCAAAAGTTGAATTCTAGTAGCTATAAGGATCAAATAGCTATGGAGTTCAAAAATTAAGGTCCTTATATGGCAATTAGACCATAAATGAAAATTATGTAGATATTTTTGGTAACTCATCCATGGAAATTTAGAAAAAGGCTAAGGACTAAATTGGAAATTGAAATAATTTAAATTAATTAAAAGATGATACAAGAATTATCATCTTATTTTCTCATCTTCTTCCCCAAAAATATTCCATGGAAGCCCTATGAAAGAGAAATCAAGCTTTCTTGGCCAAATTGGGTAACTTTTCTTGTCCCGTTTTTAGTAATTTTGATATTTTTGAAACTGGGATAGCTTAATCTATCTATTTGGGGGATTAATTTGAAGAGTTATCAAAGTATGGAAATTAGATCATGGATGAATATGCTGAAATTTTGAAATTTATGGTAGAAAATGAAAGGTTGTTGATAGATAAACAACTTTTACAAAGTGATTTTTGATTAAAACATGATTTAGGGACTAAAATGTAAAGTTGTGAAAATTGAAGAAAAATTCTGAAATTTATAGAATATATGTGCTGTAAAATGTATATTGAAATTTTGGTTAGGCTTGGAATAGGGAATAAATTGCATAAATTTCATTTTTCGAGCTCAGGGATGAAATTGGAATTTATGGAAAAGTTAGGGGCAAAAAGGTAATTTTTCCTAGGATGTAAATTGAGTCCACTTGTATATGAAATGTGATAAATTGATGTTAAATTTACTCGTATAGATCCGAATAGACCAAATTCGGAGCTAGAACGAGGAAAAGAGGAAAATATCGGATTAGTAGATTATATGTACACGAACATTTGTCAAGGTAAGTTCGTGTAACTAGATTGTGTATATTTATATGCTTGAATTAAATTTTGTGCTTGTGAATCGTATAAATATTATATGTATATGACATTGGAAATATACCTGACGAAGCCCGATCAATAATAAGGCCCGATAAATGATAAATGATAAAGATGTTACTTATGTACTTGAAATGAATGTGGAATGTGTCTATTTGAATTATGTGAATATTATAAATGTATGAAATAATCACATGCCTGATAATGCTTGGAAAATTTCAAATTCCGTTTGAATAAATGGAAAATTCGATGGATATGTGAATTCCCGAAATGAATGAGGTCCTGCATTTGTTGCTGACGGAATTTAGCTCGGACGAGTAATTCCATTTACCTCATTATAAAAAGGATTTAGCCCGGACAGGCAATCCTGATATAATTCCTCTCGAGCATATGTTATGGATTGGATTTAGCCCGGACGGGTAATCCAGATCAAGCTCTTTAGAGCATATGTCATAAAAAGGATTTAGCCTAGACTGGTAATCCTGTTGTATATATGTGTGGCTCGAGGGTGTACTCTCTGTAATAGTACCTTATGGGTACCATTGAATATGAATTGACAGATTTACTGATTTGTACACATTTTGTGTACTACCTGTGTATCCATCGATATTCTGAATAAATTGAATGGGTAAAAATCCTGACATGAGAAGATATGAATAAGAAATGAGTTATTACACGTATTTGTCTAAAATACATGAAAATGATGATACATGAAAATTGATATATGAAAACATGATATGATGATATTTGTACATGGAATTCATTTGATGAATATGTTCATCCTTGATTATAGACTTGTATACTTTGAGTGTACTACTACTCGTGTGACATTGATATTTCGAGTAATATGAGTAAAGTTTTGATATTAAATAATCTGAACTCGAGATGAACTATTATGAAATTATACTTGTAGTATAAAGAGATGATTTATACATGCTAAATGAACACATGTTGTGGAAAGCATATGTACCTGGAAACTTGATTGTTGTTGAGCCCAAACATGTTTTGATATTATTATGAAATATATGACTAACAAAGGCAATGAGGATATGTGTAGGGCTTGAGGTCAAATTGAATGAATGTGCCTTACATAGTTACCTCAAAATAGAATGAATGGTAAGTTAAGTACGATGTTATACAAACTTACTAAGCATGTAATGCTTACTTAGTTTTATTTCTCTATTTTATAGTAAATCGGAAGCTCGTTGGATTGGAAGCTTGGCGGAGATCACTCACACTATCCATCAGCCCATGTCGGTACAATATGGTAAATCAATTATGGTTATAATGGCATGTATAGGTTATATTGGCCATATTGGCATGTAAATGTAAATGATTATTGTAATCTAGCCATTGGAATGGCAAGTGATGATTATGTTTTGGTATATGTATATATATGTATTAAGTTTATTTTATGGAGATAACATAAGTGTTTGTTATTGATTGATTGAGAAAGGTTAAATGAGTATGCTTATTAAAGGTAAGATTAAAAGCATGAATGCATGTAACAATATATCATATTAGATGTTATAAATTGCTTGAATTCAATGCATGGATTGGTTGGTATTTTGATGTAAGTCTGGTGCAAGAACTTGGTAAAAATTTTGGGTGAGAAATGAAGTTAGAAGTGGCTTTATTTTGTCCAAACGGGCAGACACATGGGCGTGTGTCTAGATCGTGTGTGACACACGGCCTCGTACATGGGCGTATGGTTAGGCCGTGTGTCCCCTGCACCTTAAATTTAAGAAACAGAATACTCAGAATTGAGCACACGGGCAGAGACACGAGCGTGTGTCTCAGCTGTGTGTGCTACACGGCCTGGAACACGGGCGTGTGCCTTGGCCGTGTAAACCTGTACCTAAATTCGAAAAATAAAATTAACCACGCGGCCTAGTACACGGGTGTGTGGCCAACCGTGTGGATCAAGTCAGAGAGCTACCTATCTTCGAACACGGCCTGTAGCATGGGCGTGTCCCTTGGACCACACGGGCGTGTGAGATCTGCACCTTGGAAAATTTTTGAAATTTCGCGAGAAATTCTTAGAGTTTCCGATTAAGTCACGACTCGATTCTAATGCTCATATTGGGCCTCGAGGGTCCATTTCAGGGACGTTATGATTAAATCTCGGGAAATGAATAATAATTGTTATGAATTATCTGAAAATGTTCTGAAAGTTTCGGTAATACTCCGTAACTCTATTTCCAGCAACAGACACGGGTTAGGGGTGTTACATGTATCCTATGAATTTCTAAGGTTCAAACGGGACTCGGTAATCACCGTACGTCGTCGGATATGCGATCGGCATTTATACATGGCAATTATACAAATCACATACATATAATTCAATTAAAACATATAAATTCTCCATTTAATTACACGAACTTACCTCGACGAGTATACGTAGATACGGAGGCGATTAATCCCAGATTTTCTCTTTGCCTCGATCTAACTCCGTACGAGGTCTAACTGGATCTATGCGGATAAATTTAACCTAATTCAATATATTTCACATTCAATTTAGTCCAACACATATTTTTGGGAAAATTATCATTTTGCCCCTATACTTTTAATTTCTTTGCAATTTAGTCCCTAGGCTCGGAAATTAAAATTCATGCAATTTTTCCCCTACCCAAGCCTAGCCATTTTTTATACATGCTTATAGCAGCCCACATATTTCACAAATTCACAAATTTTACCATGGATTTATCACATTTTTCAATTTAGCCCCTAAATGATAATTTCATCAAAAATTCCTTTACAAAAGTTGTTTATCTAACAACAACCATCCATTTTCTATCACTAAATATCAAAAATCATCTATATTCATCAATGGTAAAACCCTAATAGTTTAACAGTTTCACAAATTAGTCCCCTGGCTAGCTAAATTAAGCTACAACGATCCCAAAAACGTAGAAATCACTAAAAAATGGGACAAAAATGCATACCTAATTGGACAAAATAAGCTTGTTGAGCCTAGGTCTCCAAAAATGGCTTTCTTCTTTGAACATTTGGTTGAAGAAAGGAAAATAAAGATGAATGCTTTATTTTGTTTTATTAATTTTAACATATAATTACTAATTTTCAAAATTAACCTCAATAATTAATCCAAATTTCAAAATTGCCAAGCCAACATATTCCACTAACTCATTTATGGTCTAATTACTATATAAGGACTTCCACCTTAAAGTTCTATAGCTATTTAATACCATTAGCTATTAGAACTCAACTTTTGCACTTTACGCATTTAGTCATTTTTATCAAATTAAGCATGTAAACGGTAAAATTTCTTAACAAAATTTTTATATGATACTTCTATCTTGCCGTAGGCAATAAAATAATAATAAAATAAATTTTTTGACTTCAGATTTGTGGCCCCCAAACCACTATCCCAATTTCACTGAAAACAGGTTGTTACAGCCGTCCACCAGGATGCCTTCGTCGCAGCCACTAGCATCGCCATGTCCGGTGATGCAGATGCGACACCCTTACGGCACCTTGAGCCGGTTCGGATACTGCCGGTTCGATCCGGGTCAGTGACAACCTAACCAGTCCGGTCTAGCCACCGGTTGGACTGTCGGCCCGGTTTCATATACCGAGCCTGGTTCAACCAATTTTTAGGTATTGGTCTCGATTTTAGGCTCCCAGGTCCAGTTTATGATCTCGAGTCCAATTTTCAAGTTCAATTACCCATTGGGCCAATTGTCTAACTTGAAAATTAACTTCCAAAAATATCATATTAATTTTAATTAATTTGATTAATTTAATTTTACTTGATCAAAATTAATTTTTCCAAAAATCACTTATATTTTTCAAATTAATTTTATAATAAAATTCTTTAATCAAATTCTCTAGTTGAACAATTCTCATGACCACCTAATTTAATTCCACATCGAATAAATCAACTCAATTAAATTATTCCCAAAGTCGTAGAATTTTCTTCTGATTCAGATGCAGTTCGATCGAGCTTTTGTTGAGCTAGCGAAGGGACCAATCGGACATATACAATTAGGATCTAGTGATTGCAATTATGTCTAGAAGCATCGTTCCAATTATTCTCACTTACTTAATCATGGAGACAGTCCACAAGAAGTACCATGATTGAAAACTCCTTATTGTATACTCTTTACGAAAGTAATTCATTCAACTACTTTGTTTTATGACCTCATCATGTTTGTGTTACCCTAATATGATATCCTTGATTCCTTTGAGTTAAATCTGTTCACTCAATACAATTCTATTTTATCTCATTGTCACCGGTGTGTCTTCTTAATAATTAATATGATCACTATCAACAAATGACTACTTTGTCCAATGACCTCATCATGTTTGTGTTACCCTAATATGATATCCTTGATTCCTTTGAGTTAAATCTGTTCACTCAATACAATTCTATTTTATCTCATTGTCACCGTTGTGTCTTCTTAATGATTAATATGATCACTATCAACAAATGACTATGATAAATTGCTTGTTCGAGAACAAGCAACCCATGGCCATGTTCCATATTTATCAATCCACATAATTTCAATGAGAGGTTATCATTAACTCTTTAATTGAGCTATGAATTCCACTGTTGCTAGTAAAGCCATACCATACACAATTCATGTACCTAACTGATGTGTCTAAAACTAGCTACGATCACAATAAAGGCAAGCGCACCTATCGAACAGTAGTATAGTTATGGTAAGACCGGAAATATCCTCAAGGACCAAGAGTACTAGTAGTTACTATCTTCTTATTATTTAGCCTAAGAATTGGAGTGATTTATTTTAAACTAAAACTAATTAATTAAAACACGACAATGAAAGAATTGGGAAAATACTTTTAGACAACTTATGTGATAGGCAATACCTAAGGAAGAATCCACCTAGACTTCACTTATTACTTTTGATTCATATGATTTATTCAATTGACTTAATCCGTAGAAATCCATGATTTATGTTAATATCTCTCTCGAGACTAAAAACAACTGACTCTAGGTTGATTAATTGAAATCTCTTTCTAATTAAAACCCCTATTGTCGCATTAACTCGATCTATGGATTCCCTTATTAGATTTAACTCTAATCCGGCAGATTTTCGTCGCCCTATGTCTAGGGTTGCAATCAACTCCACTTAATTGTGTTGATCTACTCTTAAACAGGGACTTTTGCTCCATTGAATAAGCACATTCGACTTGAATCAATAACCTGAATTATCAAAACAAGAATAAGAACTCACAATTAAGAATAAGAACAAGTATTTATCTTATAAATCAAATAATAATAAGATCTGTCTTAGGTTTCATCCCCTTAGGTATCTAATGGATTTAGTTCATACTGATAAAAGGAAACATCATAGAATAAGGAAAACTACAAAACATAAGAAAACCCAAAAACTTCTAAAGAACGTGATGGGAAATCTTCAATCTTGATGGAGATCCTTCCTCCGAGCTGCTTCTGACGGCTGTCTTCGAGTATTTCCTGCGTTCTATTCAGCGTTCCCTTCTAGGTCACCCCATAGGGTGTTTATATAGGCTTTGGAACGTCTTTCTTTGCCCACAAGTAACCTTTTTCGGATAGAATTAACCTTTGATACGGCAGGGACACGCCCATGTAACACGCCCGTGCTCGATAGCCTTAGGCCTGCTCACTCCTACTCGTAACACACGACTGTGTCCAATGGTCCAGGCCGTGTTGATTTCTAAGATAGGCCCATTTTGTCCCTTTTTGGCCCGTTTCTCGTTCTTTTCGACTACCTAAGCTCTCCTGAGTGTAAAACATGAAATTAAAGGATTAGGAGCATCGAATTCATCAAGTCTAATGAAAACTCATCCAAAAATAAGCTAAGCATGGGGTTAAAATATGTATAAATTATGGTTTATCAAATATCCCCACACTTAAACCTTTGCTTGTCCTCAAGAAAAATCCTCAACTCACAATTAAAACTAACTTCCTTAATTTATAATTCTCATCAATAATGTCTCATCATAATTCAAAAATAATTCATACATTGATAATTTAACTTAAAGAGTCCTAAAGATTCAAACAATCTAAGTCATAAATTTTTGTAGCCCGAAAACATAGGTGTTTCCCCTCATCTAAATAATTACCTTTGATCCAAAATCGACAAGAATTGACATCCTCACTAAAGATTCACTCAAATCACTCAAAGTGTTTAAGGTTCAAATTAAGCACTCAGAAGTCCAACATGAAAAGTTAATCCCATAGGTTTGCATGAAAATCAAATCTCCACCACTATAAAATGAAATGATACACAAATCAAAAGGTCTTTTAAAGGGTTGTAATGGGGCTTGGGTTAAAGGTGTGGGTAAAGGCTGAATTAGAGGGTTAGAATCGAGATTGAATTGATAAATTACCTAACTAGAAAAGATGGACTAATACTGATAATTACATCAATTGAAAACTTATCACTAATAACACGAGCTTCTTCTCAAAATGTACAATTAACTGCTTAAGCTCAAATAACAAAGAACTAATAATGAATAAATTGCCAAATTTTTTTTAATAAGAACATACAATAATAAGATAGAATTTAACAACTGAAATAAAGAAAATAGTTAAGCAACTGATCAAATCAAATCTCGACATAAGGGGGGCCAAAGTAAGAGAAGTAATTTGGTTTTGGGTTAATATTAATGGGTGAGTCAAGAAAATGGTTTATTAGGCTAAAAAGGGTTCACTAGGGGTTAATTATGAAGGTAGGCTTTTAATGGGGTAAGTGGGTTAAATCCTAGGTGCCTTCATCATTTCAGTATATCAAATCAGTAGTGTGGTCTCGACATGCATAATCGAAGCAAGTTCTAGAATAACAGTTCAATGTTGACACACTCATAACCAACAATAAAGTGAGCAAGAAAAATATATGCTCTAAAAGGCTCAAAATCTCACAAAAATTATGGTTTTTGATGTCAACCTTGCAAATTTCAAACTTCAAAGTAATATTTAAATTTAGGAAAACAACCTAAAAAATTTTAATTCTGAAAATAGACTTATCATGCTTGATTCTCTAATGTCTTAAAGTTTAAACCATCAATGCACAATTATCTATGACTTAATACGAAACATATCAATGAAAATCATAAATCAATAGAAGTTTCATTCTAATTAGTAATATGAGAAAATTTCTCAGGAACAAGACATAATTCAGGGATTTTCTGGTAATGAAATCAATAACCTCCCCACACTTAAGATGTACATTGTCCTCAATGTACAAAGATATATAATGACAATATAATAAGAAAATCATAAGAGAGGGAGATAAGTGAAACTTCCTGAATTTTGGATGAAATCCATGGAGTAGTTGACGCGGAATTGTAGATATAACAAAATGGAGTGCATAATTCTGAGCAACTATTAAGAACATAAACACAACTGTGGAAGAAGGTTACGGGATTACTCGATTAGGAATAATTATAAAAACTAAAATAAAGTTCTAAAATATAAAAGATAAGTCTTTTGGAATTATAATACAAAATATAAAGGGAAATGGACTAGAAATAAAAATAAAATGAAAATAAAAATAGAAAAAAATAAAATAATCAGACTCAAAGGTCCTCATCGTCGGATGCGTCGCGAGGTGGGGGTGGCGGCGATATGTGGAAGTGTTGACAAATCTGGTGGAGGGTTGCCTTGATGCCGTCAAATCGTCGAGCGTTGTCGTTAAATTGCTGAGTACAGTATTGCTCGAACCTAGTGAGGCGCTCAGAAATGTCAGTCAGTGAAGCTGCCGCATGAGCTGGCCGGCGTGGCGGTGGTGGCACAGATGGTGGCTCCTCATTCTGTGGGGGGACATCATCAGTAATGTCTTCTGGGTTGTCCTGCTCGGTGGGTTGCGAGAGACGGTACTGAGAAGGATCAAACCCACGGCGGCGCTCAATCATCCTCATGTGAAGCATCATCTGGATGCTCTGTGGGGACATCTGTCCTATAAGTGTGAGTGAGGAGGACTGAGAGGCGGTGTTGAGGAGCCCAAAATATCGAGCCAGGCGCGTGATGTAGGGACCCATGGAGATGACTCCTCTCCTATGCCGCTCTGTCTGATGATGAATGGCGCGAGAGATGAAGTAAGCTAGGTCGAAGACGTGCCCGTACGCCATGCATCATAGAAAGTAGGCGTCGTGGGTGTTGACGACGCCGGTGCTCTCTCGCCTACCTGTCTGAGTATGAGCCAGGATGGCGTGTAAGTACCTCAATGATGGGGCGAGAGCGGAGGCCTTAGAGCGACTGGGATCATATGTAGCTGAGACAGGGACCAAGTCGGTCCAACATGATGAAGGGGAGCGGTGGATATGGCGATGGAGATCCTCGAAGTCGTCATCCTCCATGAACTCCTCGGTGTAAAGTCCCAAAGCGGCTCCGAACTATGGGACACTCAGGTCACGTACGAGGCCTCCGAGACGGAATTGGATTGTGCCAGAGTCATCAAAGTTCGTCATGACCGTCTGGAGGTGGAAAGTAGAACAGAACTCCAAAGTGAGTTTTAGCTATGAAGGCTCGATGATATCAAAGAAGTGTCTCCACGGGTTGGTGGATAAAAGGGCTCGAACCGCGTCGGCTAGCTGGACCTGCTCTAAGGCAGCCCAATCAATACACCTCCCCATGCCGATGGGTCGTGCGCAAAGTAACCGAAAGAGCTCCTCCTAGGGTTTCGAAGGAAACTGTAGGAATGGGTGGCGTACTTCGGCAGAAGCGCTTGAGGAGGTCGCACCGACACCTTTTCGCTTTTTTGAAGCGGGAACGGAGGTTTTCTTCCCACGTGGGGGCGTCATTACGTACCTACAAAAGACATACAAATATTTTCAATGAATAAAGTATCATTTCCAGCCAAAAACGTACTATCCTAGTATTCCTAAATAAACCTATAATAGTGAGATTAGATTATCAATTTATTCTAACATTAGTACGAGTTAACAAGAGTAATCATTAGTATCAAACTAATATATTCAAACTAACTATCAAAATAACTAAGGTAATAGCAAAAATGAAGATAATCATAATAACAATGAATAATATCAAATAAATAATTGAAAATGAAAGAAATAAGTAACAATGGTGTAGAAAGGTGAACCGATGGAGGTGTTGAAGTTATGGCTCGGTCGTGGCAGTGGGCACGGGCATGGTGTCAGACACGGGTGTGGACTGCGTGCTAGTGTGCGTGGAAGAGAAAGGGGAAAGGAGAAAAATGAGGGGAAGAGGAGGTGGGGGAGTGAAGGGATGGTGGTGGCCGGAATGGGGAAAGTGAGTAGAGAGAGTAGAGAGTGGCTAGGGTTTTTGAGAGTAGAAAGTGAACAGAGGGTTGGTTTAAATAGGGATTAGGGCACACGGTTAGGGGCCACGCCCGTGTGCCCTTTATTTAGGCCGTGTGATTCAAAAATTTTGAGTTAGGGCGCATCTGAATCGTGGCCCACGCCCGTGTTCCCTGGGTGTGTTGTGTCACACGGCCTGATCGCACGGCCGTGTGATGCTTCGTTCGTTTCTCCCATGCCCGTGTATAGGTTAGCACGCCCGTGTTAACTTAGTCAGTGTCGACCATGGCCTGTAGGCACGGGCGTGTCGCATGCCCGTGTGACTTACTCAGTTTCACCCACGGCTTTTTGACACGGGCCTGTTACTTGCCCGTGTCATTTACTCAGTATCAACCACGGCTGTATCGCACGACCGTGGCCTTTTATCATAGCCCGTGTTTTTTATTCAGTTTTGACCACAGCTGTGTCGTACGGCCGTAGCATTTTATCGTAGCCCGTGTTTTGGGAAAATTTTCTTTCATTGGCCCACACGATCTCCGCCACGTCGATGTGCCTACCTGTGGTGTCCACACGGCCACGGCCACGCCTGTATGTAAGGTCGTGTGGTATGGAAATCTGCGCTTATTAGTTTGGTTAGTTTTTAGTTAGGTGTTAAAAATAAAAAATATGGACATTAATGAAGTTAGTGCTCAGGTTGCCTCCCGAGAAGCGCTTGTTTAGAGTCCTAAGCTAGACTTACCTTGTATCCGCTCTTTATGGAGGTTCACGGAGCTGAAGCTCCTCTCTAATATCTCTAAAATCCTCACTGTTATATAGTTTAAGTCGTTGACCGTTTACCTTGAATGTGCCATGAGTCGGATGAGTTACCTCGATTGTGTCATAGGGAAAAATGGTTTTGACTATGAATGGACCTGACCATCTTGATTTCAGCTTTCCAGGAAACAATTTGAGCTTTGAATTGTATAGTAGAACATGATCTCCCACTTCAAATTGCTTCGGTTGCTTCAAGCGAGCATCATGGCGTTGCTTTGTTGCCTCCTTATATAAACGTGAGTTCTCGTAGGCATTAGCTCGCCACTCATCTAGCTCGTTCAAATGCATCATTCTTTTCTCACCTGCGAGTTTAAGATCACAATTTAAGAATTTTATAGCCCAAAATGCTTTGTGCTCTAATTTTAATGGTAGATGACAACTCTTTCCGTAGACAAGTCTGTATGGGGATGTTCCTATGGGAGTTTTAAAAGCAGTTCTATAGGCCCGTAAATCATCGTCTACTTTTAATGCCCAATCTTTCCTGTTTGATTCTACTGTTTTCTCTAGAATACACTTAAGCTCTCGATTTGCTACTTCCACTTGTCCACTGGTTTGAGGGTGATAAGGGGTAGCTGTTCTGTGGTGTACTCCATATTTCTTTAAGACTTTATCAAATTGAGTATTACAAAAATGAGTACCCCTGTCACTAGTAATTGCTCTAGGTGTTCCAAATCGAGAGAAGAGTCTCTTAAGAAATCTTACTACCACTCTAGCATCATTAGTAGGTGAAGCCTGAGCTTCCACCCATTTTGACATATAATCAACTGTTACTATGATGTATTTATTCCCAAATGAGCTAGGGAATGGACCCATAAAATCAATACCCCATACATCAAATATTTCACATGATAGCATATATGTTTGAGGCATTTCATCGCGTTTAGATATATTACCTATTCTCTGACATCTATCACACGAAGCAACATACTTGTTAGCCTCCTTGAATAGAGTGGGCCAATAAAAACCTGATTCGAGCGTTTTATGTGCTGTCCTAATCCCACTATAATGTCCTCCCGATGGTCCCGAATGGCAATGTTCTAGTATTTTGCTTATACGCTTTTGTAACACATCTCCGAATTACTTGATCTGCACATATACGAAAATGAAAAGGGTCCTCCCAAAAATAGTTTTTCACATCAGCAAAGAACCGCTTCTTTTGATGATGTGTTAACCCTTTTGGCAGGATGTCAGCAACTAAATAATTCGCAATATCTGCAAACCAAGGTACCTCGGAGTCGAAAATAGCAAAGAGTTGTTCTTTAGGAAACGAGTCATTTATCTCACTTTCATCGAGTTCGTTGATATGTGGATTTTCAAGTCTAGAAAGATGGTCTGCTGCGAGATTTTCAGCTCCTTTCTTATCCTGAATTTCCAAATCAAATTCCTGTAAGAGTAAAAACCATCTTATGAGTCGAGGTTTTGCATCGATTTAGTTAAAAGATAACGAAGAGTTTGAATGGTCGATGTAAACAACAACTTTAGATAATATCAAATCTTGTCTAAATTTATCAAATGCAAAACCACACTAACAACTCTTTTTCTCGTGGTGGTGTAATTTTCTTCTTGCGCAGTCACAATGTTTTGCTAGCGTAATAAATTGGCTAAAAATGCTTGTCTCTTCGCTATCCCAAAACTGCACCTCACCGCAAAATCACTCGCATCACACATTAGTTCAAAGGGTAAATTCCAATCAGCAATTATAATCTGAGCATTTATTAACTTATTTTTGAGGGTATTAAATGCATCTAAACATTCCCGATCAAAATTGAAAGGCACATCTTTTCTAGTAATTTAGTTAAGGGCTTAGCTATTTTAGAAAAATCCTTGATAAATCTTCTATAAAATCTAGCGTGCCTAAAAAGCTTTTAATAGCCTTAACTGAACTAGGAGGAGGTAATTTTTCTATGGTTTCAATTTTTGCTTTATCAACCTCAATCCCTTTACTAGAAATTTTGTGACCTAACACAATCCCTTCTCGAACCATAAAGTGACACTTTTCCCAATTAAGCACAAGGTTCGCTTTCCTCACATCTCATTAGAACTCTTTTAAATTTTTAAGGAAAAGGTGGAAAGAATTACCAAATCTTTGAAAAGTCGTCCATAAATACCTCCATAATATCTTCCACAAGTTCATCAAAGATGGCTAGCATGCATCGCTGAAAAGTAGCAGGAGCATTACATAATCCGAAAGGCATTCTACGATAAGCAAACGTATCGTATGGACATGTAAATGTTGTCTTTTCTTGATCCTCAAGAGCTATTGGGATTTGGAAGTAGCCAGAGAGTCCATCCAAGAAGCAATAGTACATATGCCCAGATAATCTTTCTAACATTTGATCAATGAATGGTAAGGGAAAGTGATCTTTTCTCGTGGCATCGTTTAATTTCCTATAATCAATGCAAACTCTCCAACCTGTGACTGTCCTTGTTGGAATCAATTCATTCTTCTCGTTGGTTATAACAGTCATGCCTCCCTTCTTTGGAACAACCTGCACGGGGCTTACCCAAGTACTGTCAGAAATAGGATAAATAATTCCAGCATCTAGAAGTTTAATTACCTCAGCTTTAACAACTTCCTTCATGTTGGGATTTAATCGTCTTTGAGGTTGCACACATGGTTTATATTCATCTTCCATTAAAATTTTGTGGGTGCAAAACGATGGGCTTATCCCTTTAATGTCAAAAATTTTCCAAGCTATAGCTCTTCTATGCTCCTTTAGTACCTGTATTAACTCGTCTTTCTCATTGGGTTCCAATTTTGAAGAAATAATTACCGGTAGTGTAGAATCATCTCCGAGGAATGCATACTCTAAGTGATTTGGTAACTGTTTCAATTTCAATTTGGGGGGCTCTTCAATAGAGGGTTTTTGTTTTAGTACGTCGTTTATTTCAATGCCCTCATACTTCTTTTGTCTTGGGGAAGAAATTTTTACCTCCCCCATCTCATTGGTATCGTCATCGGCCTCCTCTCCTTGGGCAAGACACAGTTCCAACGTGTCTTTACGTATGATTTCCTGAAAAGAATCTTGAATAGAATGATCAGTAGCATCAATAAAATAACAGGAATCATCTTGCTCTCTAGAGTATCGCATAGCATCATAAATTTTAAAAATAATTTCCTCATCACCTATCTTGAGCACAAGTTTACCATCACCTACATCAATAACAGCCCTAGTAGTGGCTAAAAATGGGTGTGTAACATCCCGAAATTGGGCCTAGTAGGATTGGGCCCAATGGGCCTTGTTTTTAAAATTTTTGAGAACGGCATTAATGCAAGTTAGACTTATTAGGTAAGTTATTTTGGAAGGTTAGAGGGCTTCTATGAAGTCCCGGGATCAAATATTAGCTTTGGGGAAATTTTGGTTTCAGGTGAAAAAAAAAAAAAACCCTGGAAGTTGGCAGGTAGGCCTTAAGAATAAAATGTAGAGGAAAATGACACAAGTGGAGTGTGTGGTGGAGTGGCAAAGTGACGCCACATAAGAGACAAGGGAGTGACGCCATAAGGAAGGAAGGAGGTCCAAGGTTCAAGTCTTGGCTTTTGCATTTTAGTTTTCTTTTACTTGGACCTCGAGAATTTGGCTATAGATTTATATTTAGTTGCGCATGGTTTAAGACACAAGAGGAGCTTGTGGCTAAGTGGCCACAGCGTGGATTATGTTGCAAGGAGCCCAGGTTCGAATCTCATGAGAAGCAAGGGAGTATTTATTTTGCATGTGCGGACGGGAAGAGTTTCATTGAATTTAAACTCTCTCGACGAAGGATCCCACATCGGAAAGATACAAAGAAGGAAGGTGAAGAGCTAGCTATATAAAGAGCATTCCAGAGGAGGGTTGACACACCTTGGAAGGCGTTTGGGCACGTGGAGTGGTCGGAGCGCGGATTAACACCAGAGTCCTATCAGGTGTGTAACTTTCTCTACTCTAGTTGTAGAGCGGCAAATGCCGAAGTGCCGGTCACGACAATAGTAGCCACACGAGCGTGCGAGCGCACGTGTGGGGCTTCGACGCGATAGTTGAGGCCATAAGTAGTATTCTTGTGGGTTGGGGTCGCTAATGGGCGCGATGGGCCGAAGTGGGCCCAATGGGCCCGTGGGCCCTTATGAGTAAATTGTGCGATTGTGTAGTATATAGGGAACTAGACTAGATGGAACTTATATACATGGCTAGGTTTGTGCTAGGTGGGCCACACGAGCGTGTGGGCCCGAATGGGTCGGAATCGAGTTTTAGGCCCAATCATCCGATACGACCGGAAATGGTAGCTGAGTCGCTCGGGGTGACATTTGGGCCTTTGGGAAAGGCCATTGTAGGTGCAAAATTACAAAATTACCCTTGGTGGGTAAATTACCAAAATACCCCTAAAGGGTATATTACGAAAATACCCTTGGTGGGTAAATTACCAAAACACCCCTGAAGGGTATATTACGAACATACCCTTAGTAGGTAAATTACTGAAATACCACTGATGTGTAAATTACGAAAATGCCCTTGGTGGGTAAATTACCGATATACCCTTGGTGGGTAAATTACGAAAATGCCCTTGGTAGGTAAAATTACGGTTATACCCTTAGAGGTTTATTAGGGTGATTATGTTGTTTTATGTCTATCTCGATTATGATGGTAATTCATGTTATACTTATATTTGATATATGTCTAGCATACATGACATAACGCATACACGAATTATTATGTCATATTGCATGGGTATGATGAGAGGAGGGGGGGAAGATTGATATCCGTGTCTTTGGGACACCAGTGGTTTGGCACCACCAAAGGGTTTGGTACCACAGATTGATTATTGTGACTTTGGGTCACCAGAGGTTTGGCACCTCGTCGTCGTCCCCAGTGGCTTAGCACCACAAAGGGTTGGCCCCACGCTTGATTATACGGATTGACGCCATTGATTTGGTATCACACGATGGGTTGGCCCCATCATTGGATTCGTGACTTCGGTCACCAAAGTGATTTGGTATCACATTCGTGTCTTTGGGACACGCAGAGGTTTGGCACCTCATAGCGTCTCGTCCCGGTGGCTTAGCACCACAAAGGTTGGTTGGCCCCACGGTGATTATACTGATTGACGCCGGTGATTTGGTATCACACGATGGGTTGGCCCCATCATTGGATTATTCGTGACTTTGGGTCACCAAAGGGTTTGGCACCACAATTATGGATATCGTGACTTTGGGTCACCGTGGTTTGGCACCACCAGTGGTTTGGTACCACACGGGGTAGAGAAAGGAGCATTGGATGGCTAGGTTTGGGTGCATGATATGCATATTTTCATATGAAATTGTGTAAGGGCTGTTGGATGGGGATTTACACACTGAGTCTCGATGACTCACCCTTAGTTAAATTTTGCAGTAATCATTAGATCGCGGATTTGGGAGCCGAGGTGGACTCGTGGAGGCCATACATGTTTACTCGTAAATTCGTTTCTTTTATTTGGACTTATTTTTATTTGAGTTTTTGTTATGTAATAAGGCCTTGGGTATTTTATTTGGTTTCACTTTCAATTTGCTTATTGCTTATTATTAAATGATCAATATGGGATTTTCCTAAAATGATAATAAACCATTTCTTATTCAAAATTACTTAAACTCGATTTCTCACCACAACTATAAAGAATATGAGCTTTTAACGAATGCACGCTTTTTAGACATTCCTTTCATGTGACATGCCGATTCGGTCGTAAGGTTTAGGCCGGTTTAGGGTGTTACAATTATGGTATCGAGCCTAGGTTCAAAAACTCTACTGTGGGTTTGGGTTCAAAAAAATGTTTTCAAAAGATGGTTTGGAAAATGGTTTAGAAAAATATATATCTGTTCTTTTTGTTGAAATATGGCACCCGAGTCTCCTACACCAATCCGCATTGTAAGTTTCCGATACTTTTCTTTGTTATATCTCGTATTTTGAATATCTATTCTGTGTGTTTGGGTTGGATGTGATGTTCGGATATAGAGTTGATTATGCATCTAAATATTTGTCCGCTTTAATGGTTAGGTTTTTTTTTAGTATGTGTAGGATTTCTAAATTCTAGTTAAAAGTATATTAGGGTTATTGAATCGTGAGTGCGCGCAGCGTGAGCACAGCGTTGTAGGTTAGGTGGTACGAATGTTCTGTGAGTTGGAAATTTCGAGGACGAAATTTCTTTAAGAAGGGTAGATTTGTAACATCCCGAAATTGGGCCTAGTAGGATTGGGCCCAATGGGCCTTGTTTTTAAAATTTTTGAGAACGGCATTAATGCAAGTTAGACTTATTAGGCAAGTTATTTTGGAAGGTTAGAGGGCTTCTATGAAGTCCCGGGATCAAATATTAGCTTTGGGGAAATTTTGGTTTTAGGTGAAAAAAAAAACCCTGGAAGTTGGCAGGTAGGCCTTAAGAATAAAATGTAGAGGAAAATGACACAAGTGGAGTGTGTGGTGGAGTGGCAAAGTGACGCCACATAAGAGACAAGGGAGTGACGCCATAAGGAAGGAAGGAGGTCCAAGGTTCAAGTCTTGGCTTTTGCATTTTGGTTTTCTTTTTACTTGGACCTCAGAATTTGGCTATAGATTTATATTTAGTTGCACATGGTTTAAGACACAAGAGGAGCTTGTGGCTAAGTGGCCAGCAGCGTGGATTATGTTGCAAGGGAGCCTGGGTTCGAATCTCATGAGAAGCAAGGGAGTATTTATTTTATGGATGCTGGACGGGAAGAGTTTCATTGAATTTAAACTCTCGACGAAGGGATCCTACATCGGAAAGATACAAAGAAGGTAGGTGAAGAGCTAGCTATATAAAGAGCATTCCAGAGGAGGAGGTTGACACACCTTGGAAGGCGTTTGGGCACAGGAGTGGTCGGAGCGCGGATTAACACCAGAGTCCTATCAGGTGTGTAACTCTCTCTACTCTAGTTGTAGAGCGGCAAATGCCGAAGTGCCGGTCACGGTAATAGTAGCCACACGAGCGTGCGAGCGCACGTGTGGGGCTTCGACGCGATAGTTGAGGCCATAAGTAGTATTCTTGTGGGTTGGGGCTGCTTGGGCCGCGATGGGCCGAAGTGGGCCCAATGGGCCCGTGGGCCCTTATGAGTAAATTGTGCGATTGTGTAGTATATAGTGAACTAGACTAGATGGAACTTATATACATGGCTAGGTTTGTGCTAGGTGGGCCACACGAGCGTGTGGGCCCGAATGGGCCGGAATCGAGTTTTAGGCCCAATCATCCGGTACGACCGGAAATGGTAGCTGAGTCGCTCGGGGTGACATTTGGGCCTTTGGGAAAGGCCATTGTAGGTGCAAAATTACAAAATTACCCTTGGTGGGTAAATTACCAAAATACCCCTGAAGGGTATATTACGAAAATACCCTTGGTGGGTAAATTACCAAAACACCCCTGAAGGGTATATTACGAACATACCCTTAGTGGATAAATTACTGAAATACCATTGATGTGTAAATTACGAAAATGCCCTTGGTGGGTAAATTACCGATATACCCTTGGTGGGTAAATTACTAAAATGCCCTTGGTAGGTAAAATTACTAAGTATACCCTTAGAGGTTTATTAGGGTGATTATGTTGTTTTATGTCTATCTGATTATGATGGTAATTCATGTTATACTTATATTTGATATATGTCTAGCATACATGACATACTGCATACACGAATTATTATGTCATATTGCATGGGTATGATGAGAGGAGGGGGAAGATTGATATCCGTGTCTTTGGGACACCGGTGGTTTGGTACCACAGATTGATTATTGTGACTTTGGGTCACCAGAGGTTTGGCACCTCGCCTCGTCCCAGTGGCTTAGCACCACAAAGGGTTGGCCCCACGCTTGATTATACGGGATTGACGCCGGTGATTTGGTATCACACGATGGGTTGGCCCCATCATTGGATTCGTGACTTTGGTCACGGTGATTTGGTATCACATTCGTGTCTTTGGGACACCGTGAGGTTTGGCACCTCATAGCGCCTCGTCCCGTGGCTTAGCACCACAAAGGGTTGGCCCCACAAACGATTATACGGGATTGACGCTAGTGATTTGGTATCACACGATGGGTTGGCCCCATCATTGGATTATTCGTGACTTTGGGTCACCAAAGGGTTTGGCACCATAATTATGGATATCGTGACTTTGGGTCACCGGTGGGTTTGGCACCACCAAAGGTTTGGTACCACACGGTAGAGAAAGGAGCATTGGATGGCTAGGTTTGGGTGCATGATATGCATATTTTCATATGAAATTGTGTAAGGGCACATTGGATGGGGATTTACACACCGAGTCTCGATGACTCACCCCTTAGTTAAATTTTGCGGTAATCATTAGATCGCGGATTTGGGAGCCGAGGTGGACTCGTGGAGGCCATACATATGTTTACTCAGAAATTCGCTTTCTTTATTTGGACTTATTTTTATTTGAGTTTTTGTTATGTAATAAGGCCTTGGGTATTTTATTTGGTTTCACTTTCAATTTGCTTATTGCTTATTATTAAATGATCAATATGGGATTTTCCTAAAATGATAATAAACCATTTCTTATTCAAAATTACTTAAACTCGATTTCTCACCACAACTATAAAGAATATGAGCTTTTTAACGAATGCACAGTTTTTAGACATTCCTTTCATGTGACATGCCAGATTCGGTCGTAAGGTTTAGGCCGGGTTTGGGGTGTTACAGGGTGTCCTAAAATTAAAGGTACCTCAACGTCCTCATCCATGTCAAGCACAACAAAATCAACAGGGAATATGAATTTATCAACTTTTACCAAAACATCTTCAATAATTCCGCTAGGATATTTAATAGATCTGTCAGCTAATTGGATACTCATCCTAGTGGGATTTGGTTCCCCAAGACCAAGCTACTTAAACATTTTATAAGGCATTAAATTAATACTGGCACCTAATTCAGCTAATGCTTTCTTAATATTTAAACTACCAATTAAACAGGGAATGGTAAAACTTCCTGGATCTTTCAATTTGGTTGGAAGTTTATTTTGGAGAATAGCTGAACATTCCTCGTTAAGCTCCACGGTTGATAGCTCTTCAAACTTCCTTTTATTTGTTAGAAGCTCTTTTAAGAATTTTGCGTATGTCGGCATCTGTGAAATAACTTCAACAAAAGGTAAGTTAATATGTAATTGTTTAAAAAGTTCAAGAAATTTACCAAATTGTGCGTCCATGCAGTCTTTCTTCAACTTTGCCAGATATGATATGTATTTGTTTAAAAAGTTTAAGAAATTTACCAAATTGTGCGTCCATGCAGTCTTTCTTCAACTTTGCCAGATATGGGATCGGTGGTTTATACTCTTTAAGTACCGGTGTTACATTCTCGTTTACTTCCTCACCCTTTTCCTTATTAGTTTCTTGTGGCATCTTCTTTTCAGCTTCAACCAACTCCTTCCCACTCCTTAGCGTGAATCGCTTTCACATGCTTTTTGGTTTAGGTTTGGTGTTACTAGGTAAACTACCCGTTGCCTTTCTGAAACTAACTTAACCATTGTCCAATTTGATTCTCAAGCCCTTGAATCGATGCTTGCTGATTTTTCAACGCCGTTTTGGTATTCTAAAAATGAGTCTCTGACATCGAAATAAACTTTTCTAGCACATCTTTAAGGCTTGGCTTTTTCTCCTGCTGGTAGGTTTGTTGTTGGAAGCCTGGAAGGGGTTGTTGTCTCTGATTTCCTTGACCACCCCATGAAGAATTGGGATGGTTCCTCCAACCTGGATTATAAGTGTTACTATAGGGATTAATCTGAGGTCTAGAATTATTACCCATATAGTTCATCTGTTCATTTTCTATGCCAGGGTTGTAGGATGAATATTCTGTATTGTTCGACCCTCCTCCATTTGTATCGCAATGCATCACTGAATGTACCTGCAAAGAACCACACAAACCATCAATTTTTTTATTTAACAGTTCTACCTGGTTTGATAGCATGGTCACTACGTCGAGGTTGAAAACACTGGCGGCTTTTGTTGGCTTTGTCCTCATAACTTGCCACTGATAGTTATTTAGTTCCATCTCCTCTATAAACTCATGAGCCACTTCAGGGGTCTTGTTATTTAGGGTTCCACCGGTGGCTGAATCGATCAACTGCCTAGTTGAGGGGTTCACACCATTGTAAAAGGTTTGAACCTGAAGCCACAAAGGTAACCCATGGTGAGGGCACCTTCTTAGTAAATCCTTGTATCTCTCCCATGCATCATAAAGTGTTTCTAAATCCATCTGCACAAAAGAAGAAATATCATTCCTCAACTTAGCCGTTTTAGCAGGTGAAAAGTATTTAAGTAAAAAAATTTCGGTCATTTGATCCCATGTAGTGATTAATCCTTGTAGTAACGAGTTCAACCACTGTTTAGCTTTGTTTCTCAATGAGAAGGGAAACAACCGAAGGCGAATGGCATCATCAGAAACGCCATTAATTTTAAAAGTGTCGTAGAATTCCAAAAAATTCGCCAAGTGATTGTTTGGATCCTCATCCTGCAAACCATCAAACTGAACAAACTGTTGAATCATCTGTATAGTGTTAGGTTTCAGTTCAAAATTATTTGCAAAGAATAGCAGTCTAACAATACTCGATTCAGTTCCTGTTAAAGTAGGTTTAGCATAATCATACATAGTACGAGGAGCAGGATTTTGATTCACCGGGTTTGCGGCAACCACAGGAGGTAGCGGATTATTATCAGCCATCTCTTCTGTAGTATTAGTTTCGTCTTCTTGATCTTCTTCTATGTACTGTAGACTTCGCCTTATTTTTCTTCGGTTTCTGCGAGCTATACTTTCAATCTCACAGTCAAAAAGTAATGGTCCTGACGGGTTCCTTCTAGTCATAAACTAAAAGTTCCTGCCAGAAGCAAAGAAAGAAAAATTAAAAAAGTAGAAAAGAAATTAAATTGAAATAAAATAAAAATAATGGATAAAGTAATAAAAATTTAGTGTTTCTAATATACTAGCTATGGGCTCGATAATCTTTAGAGCATAAGCCTCCGCTTATATCAAAGTACATGAGTTGCATACGTATGGTCAGTGACTAACTCAGGATTTAGGTAAATCACACCATACGTCACAGGTGAATTAATTCACAAATGGATTCAGAATTAATTCATCTTAGGTCCAGGCCAATGTATCATTCTACCAATGAATACATCTATGTTTCTACTCGTGGAGTCAACTACTTCGATAGGTAAGACTAGCCATCTCCCCAGTTGGATTGTAGACGACATAGTAATCCTTCTTAGTATTTGTGTCAAATGCTCACTTTGATTCTTTTACGGGATTACAGACTTATTTAGATTATCTACTGAAGTAAGTTGTCTTTCTCGCAATGAAAACATTCTTACAATGCCACTTATCTTCAGTTTGAACTTACAAAATCAATGAGCTAATATTTGCTTGTCACAATTTCGCTATGCATGCAAAATATAAAATATATAAATACAAAAGACATAATAATGAAATTTAAAATTAACTTTATTTATTTATTCATCATTCAAATAAATAGAAAACAGTTACATGTTTACTATAGCATGGCCACATTTCCTAATAACGTGATCTGGTAAGCCTTTTTGGTGTATTCTGTAAGGTCTTTGTGGTAACTTTTGTATCATCTCATTATCGTATTCAGTGACATTTGTGTGGAATAATATGGTTATTCTCCTTTGTGGTAAGTTCTGGGTAAGCCTAAGCATTCTTTGATAGATGATTCTATGATAAGGATATGAAATGTCTAAAGTTATTTTGGTTTGATTAGTTTTGTGATGTAATCAAATGAGTCTTGAAGGAAATTTCCTGAAAGGTAGTATGTATATGTATGATTCAAAGAGGGTATCTATCATAGTAATCGATCAGTTTAGAATAAAGGAATATTCGTAGTTATGAAAGATATAAGAATTCGTCGGTCAGAGTTCAAATGCGCTATGCAAGGTTGAAATCTGAATTATCGGATATCTACCAAATCTGAATAGTATTATGTCTCATTTTTGGATTTTATGGAATCTGAGCTGTTGATATCTTGGATATTCTTGTGTTTATAACATATATACGTGAAATTCTTCTGAATGATATGGATAGTATATTATTAGTATGAACATGTGTTGGGTTGAAATTGGGATATGATTTGATTGATAGACTGATAGTATAAAACTCAACATGGGAATCCGCCAAATGTGAATTTATATAGTAACTATCCATTTGTGAACAGTATATGTGTGTAAGCATTCTAGGAAAAATTATTAAGTGTTGATTTGAAGAGAAAATCCGTGGGAAGTGGGCTCTGTAGAGATATTCCTTTGGGAAGTACCTTTGTTGTTCTAAGAAAAAGAAGATAATAAAATATTATCTGGTAAGGTTTGAAGTTAACCAAATAGTGAAATGAAAGCTAGTATGTTAAGTATGGTAATTGGCATATAAGTGCAAGTCCGATTCTATGTTAGTGTCCACCCAAAATAGAATTGATATGCTAAGTATGGAAATTGGCGTATAGGCATATGTCCGATAATATGAAGTACCCGCCAGGGTATTCTGTATTAAAGCTCACTAAGTTCTCTTGAACTTACAAGTGTTTGTTCTTATTTCAAGTTCTGATGTATGAATGAGTGCACTAGGAGGGACAAGCCAGGAACTCGCCAGAAACGGCGAGTTGGGATATTATGTATACAGGGAACATCTTAGGAGTAGGGTGTATAGTAAACCACGCTTTAAAGGAAGTCCGTTTATAACAAACCTTTGGGTTGTAATGTTTTATATGATTTTAAGAATCTTTTATATTCATTGAATGGTCTTTCTAGTTCTTTGTTCAGAATAACCTTTAGTTAAATGAAATGAAATATGTTAAAAACCTTGTATACGTCAATTGTTAAAATTATGCTAAGTATTTGTACGTGGTAACATCCTATATCCGGACTCGGTGAATTGGGTCGGGCTGAGAGCGTTACAGATATGGAACTTTGCACACACAATATACACATTACAAACTAATTGTAAACAACCTTGAACACAATCAAACAACAAGGAAAATGCAAATCAAACCTATCCAATCTCATTACTGAAAACTAACTAGTTTTGTTTAAATAGAAGTTTCGACACTCAAATCTCATTTATAATATTCAATTTCAATTTCAAATGTCCTAAATATCATTTCATTTCATTTCATATCTAAACCATTAATTTTACTTAAATTCATGGATATAAGATTTCCGGAAATTCAAGCTCTCAAGAACACGTAAAAGAGGAAAAATGCTTAATTCTTAAAAAAATCGGCAATGATCTATTGAATTGAAGTGAAATACCTTCTAATTAGGTTAAAATTAATCAAAAATCACTTTGAAACATCAAATTTACTCAAGATTTTGAGATTTTCCATTTTTGAATCAAAGCTTACTTAAAAACATGAGATCTAAATAAATCTCCATATAACTGTTTAAAACTCAAATTAATTAAACAACATATTTTATTTAATCATAGAAAGTCAGATATTACCTTGTTTTGTTGAAAACGATGATCTACAAATCTAATATGAAGTTTTACATGAGAGGAACAATGGCAAATTTGAAGAAGAAATCATAGTTTTTCTATAAAACTGGAGGTTATTTTGGTGTTGGGGAAGTTAATAGATCTGAAAGGATGAATTAATTTTGAAGGAAACTCTCAAATTTAGATATGAGAGAAATTTCAAGTGAAGAATATGAAGGATTGAAGGTGACAGGATGTTGCTTATATAGCTAACCATTTTTCAAAAATTGGGTAATTGTCCTCATAAGCCCCTTCCTATTTCTTCCTTTTTTTTTTCAAATCAATCCAATTCAATTTAAAACCCACTATTTTCAAATCCAACCTCGTAATTAAATTTTGCTTTAAATTAATTAATAATTAATCGTTTAATTTTAAATTTCCTTACTTAATATATTATTTTAAAATCTTATTATTATTTTAATATTTTAATTAATTATTTAACCCTCAACTTAACGACCCGGTTCTCTTAACCTGATTTTTGGGATGTGACAGTCGTTAGATTGAAAGTCGAAAACAACAAGGATCTATCTCGCTAAAAAGCACAAGTATATTTCGGGAAAAGTTTAGTGTTATAAATATCATAAACTTGTTTGGTTTTCAAAATTTTATTTTTCCACTGTGCAAGAAAACAATTTTTGAACCGGATTTTTTCTAACAATTGGTATCAAAGCCAGGTTTCGCTATGTTTATAGTATAAACGATACTGAAAGTTTTCTCTCTTCTTCATGTGTGCTTAACTTTTTATAAAATGTGACATTCTTATAATTATCAGCATGTTTAGGGATATGTATGTGAATGAATGTAAGTTATTGTTTTATTATTTATATGATAAAGTGTTTTTTTTTTCCAAAATTGTGATTCCTAGAAATTTGGATGTAGTTATTGTAGAAGGCCCAATCTGCCCGGGCCCATTTTACAACCCAAATTACCCAAAAAATCGGGGCCCAAGCCAGATGGCCCACTAAGACCTAACCATCAAACCCAAACATCAACTAAGCCCAAACCCAAATAGCCTAATACCTAAAACAGAAAAACAAAAAGAAAACCCTAGCCGCCGCACCTAGGTCCACTTGCTCTGCCACCGCCTGCGCCATTTGCTCTGCCACCTCCTTTCCACCGCCCATAACCTGCAAATAGGACAAGAAATAGACAGCAACAGTAGCAATAAGTAATATTTTGTAATTTTCAATGGCTATAAAAGCCATTCCAAAACCACTGTAAGGGGGATGAGATTTTTTTTGAAATATAAAAACGAAGAAAAAACAAGAAAAGAAAACAAAATAAAACAGATTCAAAGTTGAAAGGTTTTGTCCCGTTTTCCCTTTTTTTTACTTTCGGTTCATCTTTATTTTTGGCAAATCTGTTTTAAGACAGAATAAAAACACAAAAAACTCAAATCAAAATATAAGGGAAGATCTTTTTATATTTATTATTTTATTTCCTCGTTTTTTTTACATACATACATATATATGCTTATAAATAGAATAAGAAGGAAGCTTACCTTGAAATCGTCGAAAAAGGGATTTTTTTCAGGGATTCCGGCCACCGTACACGGTGGCCGACGACGGTGGTCGGAGGTGATTTCAATGTGTGCAGCGCAGCTAGGTTGAAACCTAGCAGAGAAAAAATGCCTCTCCCCTTTCCTTCTTTTTCTTAAACTTGCGAAATGAATTTTAAAAAATATATATATACCTTTTATAAAAAAGCAAACGCAGCGCCGCTTTTTAGGCCTTCCGTCCATAGGCCAAAACGACGCCAGATCGCTTCTAACCCGCGCGTGACCCGACCCGCGCAAATGGGGATCCGCATGTTTTCATTAAAGGGGCTATTTGCGCGAATAGCCTCTCCGCATTTTTACTTTTTTTATTTTTTTTTAATTTTGCCCCTATAAATTTACTTTGGTTCCATTTTGGGCCATTTTAAAACGCAGCGCACCAATGGACGGGAATATTTCCGTTTTAGTCCCCTTCTTTTCATGTGCGTCATTTTGGGGCCCTAATTTGCTTTTTTCTTTTTTAAATTTAGATCTTTAATTTTATTTCTTTCTTGATTTGGTCCCTTCAATATTTTATTTATAATTTGGGTTCTTAGTTTTACTTCAATTACAATTTAATACAATATTCGTTTAACATCAGTTTTTATATATTTTATGTATCATTTTTATCCTTTTATTTATTTGTTCATATTTACATATTTTATTTTTTTATTTTTTTATTTTTTTATCATTATCATGTATATTTTTATATTTCTTTGTTTGTCCATGTTGTTTATTCATTTTGTGTATGCTGCTACTATTATTATTATTTACCATTATCATTATTTTATTATTAATACCATTTTTATATTATTATTTTTATTTATTTTACTATTATCTATTATTATTACTATTTATTATTAGTATTATTAATCAACATTATTTTTTGTCACTATTATTTCTTTACCAATACTATTGATATTAGTATTATTATTACTATATTTATATCTATATTTATTTTCTTAGTTTAATACTATTATTATCTATTTAATTTTCATTTATCTATTTTTACTTATATTACGTCACATATATACTTCTATTTTCACTCATATATTTATAGTATTTTTTATATTTCTACTTATATTTATATATCAATATTATTTTCATTATCATTGTTATTATCATTATTATCATTATCATTTTTCTTTTCTTTTCTTCTCGTAAAACTTTCATTTTGCTATTTATTCATCTGTTTTCTATTTAGTATTTTTTAGTTTATTGGTTTTATTCATTTTATTCTATTTTCGTTTCATTATTGTCATTCGTATTTAATACGTATTCCATATACTTGCTAGCATCGTAGTTCACTTTTTGCATTTTGTTACAAATTCGTACTGTATTTTGCCCGATACAAAATTGATTCTTTTCATAAAGGTAATATTCCGTATTTAGAAATTCGAGAGGTCGTGCCCTAACGTATTGGGTTTCGATTTTTCTCGTTTAATCTAAAAAACTGAATATCCTTTTAAAACAAATGCATAAATTTTAAAAACCTGTAACATCCTGGAAAGGGCCTATGCATTTTCGGTTTAATTGTACGAAGTAACATGTTTTATGTACTAAGAATAAATTTTGAACAATTTTGGAAACCTGAAAATGTATGGAAATGTTAAGTTAAAAAAAATGGAAAGTGAACATTTTTGGAAACTTGGAAATGGATGGAAATGATTTGGAAATGATTCAAAATAGGAAAGTGCACATTTCTGAAACTTGGAAATGTAAGAAAATGTCAAGTTTACTGAGCCGAACGAAAATTTTGGAAACTTAGAAATGACTTAGAAATGTCGAGTTTTAAAGTTTAAAAGAGGAAATTAAGGCAAGGTGGCCTTAAAAGAAAAAGTTTGTGAAATTTGACACACAAACAGAGCTTGGAAAAGTGGCTGAAGATGCCACTTAGGGCCTCTGAAATGGCGCCACATGCAAGGTGTTGGGCACTGGTTCGAGTCACTTGGTAAGCAAATAAAAGAAGTTTTATTTTTGCTTCCGAAGCTCCGAGGTGGACGGCACAAGCCTTCTAGAAAGGAGGAGTTTTATTCTCTTTAATATTCGATTAATAAGGTGATAAATAAGGGATTTAATTTGGATTATTTTGAAGAGATAATAAAGGATTATTCTCTAATTATTTTAAATTAAGAGATAAAGCTATCAAATAAAGAAGAGTGGTGGCCAAGTAAGGGATTCTGAGGAGTAGTTTCGGCTATAAAAGGAAGGAAATAGGGCTACTCATCAATTTTTCTTCCTCCTCCTCTCTCTCTGCCGAATTTCTCGAGTGCTCTCCTCTCTTCTCTTCTCTTTTCTTTTGTCAAGCCGAATCTATAGTCCACCATTGCCAAAATTCTCAAGTTTCTTTTCCTTATTTTCGTGGAAACCAAATACCCTAAGAGAACCTCTAGTTGACTTCTCCATTAAATCCCAAAAGCCAAACTTTATCATCTAGTCATCAAGGCCGATTCTTTAAGGGGCTTTTAACAAGGGTGCTACCGATTTCTTAAAAGGGTAAGATCCAAAGTTTGGTTTCAATTCTTTTATATTTTAAACCTATCTAAAATTTAGGGACTAATCTCTATTATGGATTTTGGCCGAGTTACGGAAGAGTGTTTTCTGATTTAAGAAATTGTCAACTACAAGAAGGTATCTTTCTAACTTATAAGATCTAAGGTAAGTTATGAATACCATTCGGCCATAAGCTATATTATTATGATTTAATGTTAGATTGGATCTAACATGGGTACATAGGGATTTCGGCAAAGAATAAAGAAGCAAGGATCCAATTCGGGATTTAAGATTTGGAAGGTAAGAACAAAGGTAAATTCGGCCAAGGCCTATTTTAGTAGTAGATCTATTATTATGTGTTTTAAGCCAAAACTAACCAATTCAAGGGATTTAGTGACAAGCCGATTTCAAAGGGGAAAAATACGAGTTTCGGGATTTGATTAAATCATCAAATCGACACCAAGGTAAGCTTTAAGAATACAAATCCTACTAGGATTTGGTTTTCTAACCGAATAGGCTTTGTGCTAAATAGTAAGTGGTTAATCAATTGTAGGAACTTGAGATCTAAGGCGAGATCAGATTTCGGGATTTCAATGAAGTGGTTAAGCAAATCAGTGTGTACCCCACACTACTTCTTAATATGTTTCATGGCTGCTTTATTAAAATATATGATATTAAGAATATGAAAGTGGCTAGGGTACCATGTTATGGTACTAAGTACTCAGCACGTTTCCTACTTCTACAAAGAATATGAAAAGGTCATTAGTAACATGAGAATATGATAAGAATGTGAACTCTGGCATATTTATGCATATCATCATTATATGGGGCATATGGGTTTGTTTGAAAGGGGAAGTGAATGTGGTGACTTAAGACCACGAACACGGTGACCTAAGACCGTGATATCTGAAAGTGGTGACCTAAGACCACAGCGGAAGGAGGGTCAACTTAGTAGTCCCCACGGTGTGCATGGTTGGTACGGGGGTGTGTAGCGGATGGACAATTAGGTTTGGGTTTGGGAATGCATCATAACTTGTATTCTATGTTTTGAAGGTGTAACTCCTGTATGCCTGATTCTATTATGACTTAGTGTCGTGTACACATTGAGTCTGTTTGACTCACCCCATTGTGGGACCATGTTTCAAGTGATGAACAGTGATGGACCGGGGCAGGAGAACTTGTGGTGGCCATGCTCAACATGAAGTTTTTATTTTATGAACTACTATTTCTATTTAAGTACTTGAATTACTTGGAAATTATTTGATGTAATAAGGCCATAAGGCCATAGTTAAATTGTTTTCCATTTATTTCTATTTATTATGATTATGAGTTTTACCTATTAAAGTTTAAGTAAAATTTTTAATATAAAGAATTGAATTCGTTTTCAACACAAGCCCAACCCAAACAATGTTTTTTTTTTTTAAAATCGCACAAGTTTTCTCTAGGTAACGAAAGAATTTTGAAACTGGTTTACTTGAGGAACATACCAAATGGGCAAATCTCGTGGGCCGGGTTTGGGGTGTTTCGATTTGGTATCGAGCCCAGCTTTAAAACTCTCTCGGCCAGGCCAAGGCCCAAGGCCCAAAACGTTTTTCAAAGCGAGCCCAAATGAGTTTTTTTGAAAATATTTTATGAAACAAGCGTGTTTTCTCGGCATGGCACCTAAAGTCTCCGACCATGATCCACCACTGTAAGTACCCTAACTATTTGTGTGATTATGTGTAATGAATATTAGAAGGGTAGAAAAGGAATGGAACGTAGAATAGCTTGATAGGAACTTGAACCCTAGGACTAGTCTACTCAAACACAAACACATAAGACTTAAGGAACGTTAAACAAACCCATGGCTAAGTCACTGAGTTAGGGTGTGGTAACCCCGTATGCGCATGTCTAGGATTGGATCCTAAGAGCACAGTATTTAAGCAGTCCTAGTGACTCACCTCCTCTTCGCAGGAATCCTACCTGGTGCGTAGCTTCGGTTCACCCTAACCCAGAGGGCTCAGTAGGTGTGGCAACCTCTGTGCGCATGTCTAGGAATGGTTTCGGTGGGAGCTTGGTATTTAAGTAGTCCGCGTGACTCACCTCCTCTCCACTCGAATCCTGCCTGGTGCGTAGCTTTGGTTCACCCTGACCAAGAGGACTCGGTCATAGGCTAAACACAATAACTAAAACCCGAAAGGGAATTAGCCGTGTTTTTATAAAAACAACAAAACCCTAGTTTTAGAACTCTTAAAAATTTCTTCTAAATTCATGAAAACCATCTTTACAAAATTTTTCGATAGATTTCCGATTTATACAAAAATGCCCCTAGTGGTAAAATTACCAAAATACCATTGGTTTATAAAATGACCAACTACCCAACAGTTTTGCAAAAATTTCATTATTTTATCAATGTTCAAAAACCCTAATTTGCAAATTATCAAAAATACCTTGAATTTTAGAAATTTCAAAATTGCCCCTAACTTATAAAATTACCAAAATGACCCTGATTTCCAAAATTTTTGCAACATCACCATTTTGAAAAGTACAATTCTCAAAAAGAACCCTCAAAGTTTTGCAACCTTTGAAATATCCCTGATTTATAAGATTTTACAAATTTACCCCCGCTTGGAAAAAATCACCAAAATATCCTCGAGGTCCAAAATCACCGAAATACCCTGGATTTCAAAAATTTTCAAAATACCCTGTAAATTTAAAAATACCAAAATACTTTGTGACAAAATCACCAAGGAACTTTTTCCTTTTGAAAAATTACTAAAATACCCAGAGGATGAATGAGATTACGAAAATACCCTTGGGTAGTGGAAGAAAAAACAATAACAATGAAAACTACAACCTTTCTCTGAATGAACGAGAGTTCATGATTGTTTGATGGATGTATGGATGAATGAATGGAAAGACTCGTGTGCATAATGAAAAGAACCACTCCTAAAACTCTTTTCATAAAATTTCTTCATGGGTAATCAAGTGAAACAAAGACTAATTCATAAAACTTCTTAATCGGATCACGACGTTAGAAATGAGCTCTAGAGGACGTGGTCGCCGTGGGCGAGGTAGAGGAAGGATGACGGTGTCGTAACCCGTTAGATCGGGTCAAGGGTCCGACAATGAGATACCACCGCCACCACCACCCCGGTACCGTTGGTGTTGAGCGACAAGCTCGGACGGGGATGATGCTGTGTCGCGCAGGTGTCTTTGCGAGTTTTGGAGTTGGTGGTGGTGTAGGAGGAAATTCGGGAACCCGTAAGTGCATGCAGGCTCGAGCTCCCGAGCTAATGGAGCCGAAATGTTTCGTGGAGTATCGTGTGTGCACCCGATTCACCGAGTGCGTTGGAAGCAACAGAGCGCATCATGGATGAGCTTGACTTGACCCCGAGGAGAAGTTAAAAGGAATGGTGGCACCGCACGCGATGAAGCGTATCGATGGTGGTTGATCGTTTCGGGATGGTGCCACGGAGGATATGACACAGGAATATGTTAAGGAAGCATTTCGAAAGAAGTATGTAGGAACCGTATACTTGATGAGCAAAGGAAGGCATTTACAAGGCTGGTTCAAGGAATAAGTCCGTGGCGGAGTATGAGGCTGAATTTCTCGAGGTTGAGCCGATATGCTCGAGGAGTAGTGGCAACTGAGCATGAGCGCCAGGTGTCTGCTTTGAGGATGGGCTAAGGGATGATCTCGAGATCGTTGATAGCACCGCATCGAGAGCGGGAGTTTTCTCGCTTTGGTAGAAAAGGCCAAGGTGGCCGAGGAATCAAGGATTCTACAAAGCAAGCTATGGATAGGTATAGGCCTAAAAGAGGTTTTGGAACGTCCGGAAAGGTTCATAAGAGGCCTAGAGTTGATGGGCCGCGAGGTCGACAGAAGTTGGTTCGTAAGGGCGGTATCGACCTTGTGATGTGTGTGGAAAGAAGCACTTAGGAGAGTCTTTGCCGAAGAAAATAGGAGGATGTTTTAGATGTGGGTCCAAGGACCATGTGATCAAGGATTGTCCTAAGCAATCGGATGAAAGCCGACCAACACTCGTAATGTTAGTCGACCGGTAGAGGAGGACCGCAGCCTCAACGAGGTCGTGGTTCGAGTAACAGAGGTAATGGTGCTTTGCAGAGGCCGTGGAACACAAGGCGAGGTGCCGCTAATCTTTGAGGCAAGGAAACCAGGTTTGGTTTATGCGGTTCACCGGAGGGAAGATGGAGATGCACCGGTACGTTCTTTATTTTTGACAAGCCCTATTTTTCTCTAATCGATGTGGGCTCGACCTATTCCTATGTTGCATGTAGTGTAGTGGAAACACTAGGCCTAGACTCTGAACCTTCTGATAGGCAGATGACTGTAGTAAGCCCATTAGGCCTAACTGTAGTGGTGGATAAGATCTTTCGGAATGTACCCCTAGAGATTCAGGGAGTGAACTTTCGGGCTGACTTAATGGAACTACCTTTCGGGGAGTTTGAACTTATACTTGGAATGGACTAGCTAGTAGAGCACCGAGCCGTGTTGGATTGTGCAGCTAAACGAATGGAACTAAGGACCCCGAAGGATGAAGTAGTAGTAATGATCGGAGAGAGAAGAAACTACCTGTCCAACGTAGTTTCGGCGTTGAAGGCTGAGAAAATGGTTAAGAAAGGGTGCAAGGTGTTCTTAGCCTTCGTAAGTGCGTTAGGTGGAAAGGAAGAAGGTGTCGGTGGAGTTAGAACAAGTGAAAGACTTTGAAGATGTATTTCGGAGGAATTACAGTGAATACCCCCGATAGGGAGGTGGAGTTTGGAATAGACTTACTACGGAACAGCTCTCTGTGTCAATCGCCCATACCGAATGGCGCCAAAGGAGTTAGTTGAGCTCAAGGCTCAAATCCAAGAGTTGTTGGATCGTGGGTTCATACGACCCAGTGTGTCTCCATGGGGAGCACCAGCCTGCTTTGTAAAGAAGGACGGAACTATGCGTATGTGCATAGATTACCGTCATTGAATAAGTGACCATCAAGAACAAGTATCCTTTGCCAAGGATTGATGACTTGTTCGATCACCATGAAGAGGGGCATGATATTCTCAAAGATAGACTTAAGGTCTGGATATCACCATTGAAGGTGAAGGAGGCGGATGTCCATAAGACCGCTTTTAGGACAAGATACGGCCATTTTGAGTTTGTGGTGATGCCGTTTGGATTGACAAACGCTCCAGCCGCGTTCATGGATATGATGAACCGAGTTTTTCAACCCCACTTGGATAGGTTCGTCATTGTGTTCATCGACGATATTTTGGTGTATTCTAAGTCTGAAGAGGAGCATGATGAACATCTCCGAGTGGTGCTACAAGTGTTAAGGGAGAAGAAGCTCTATGCCAAATTCAGCAAGTGTGGATTTTTGCTTAAGGAGGTGGCATTCTTAGGGCATGTTGTATCCGCAGAAGGAATAAATAGTGGATCCTAGGAAGATCGAAGCGGTGTTGGATTGGAAACCACCTAGGTCCGTAGGCTGAGATTCAAGTTTCTTAGGCTTGGCAAAGCTATTACGTAAGAAGGTTCGTAGAAGGATTCTCGTCAATAGCCGCGCCTTTGACAAAGTTACTAAGGAAGGAAGTACCCTTTGAATGGTCTGATAAGCAACAGCAGAGCTTTGAGAAGCTTAAGAAGGTCTTGACTGAAGCTCCAGTGTTAATTCAGCAGGAGGCTGGGAAGGATTTTGTGGTGTACTGTGACGCTTCGCATACGGGATTAGGATGTGTGCTAATGCAAGAAGGAAAAGTAGTCGCTTATGCGTCTCGGCAACTAAGGCCTCATGAGGTTAACTACCCAACTCATGACTTGGAACTGGCAGCAGTGGTTTTCGCCCTTAAGGTTTGGAGGCACTACCTCTATGGAGAAAGGTCAGTGATCTACACAGACCACAAGAGCCTTAAGTATCTGTTGACTCAGAAGGATTTGAACTTGAGGCAACGAAGGTGGGTGGAGTTGTTGAAGGACTACGATCGCTCGATAGAATATCATCCGAGCAAGGCAAATGTGGTAGCCGATGCCCTAAGTCGGAAGGTTGTGTCGGATCTAAGGGCTATGTTCACTCACTTAAGTTTGTACGATGATGGAAGCTTTGTTGGCGAGAGTTGCAAGTCAAGCCCACATGGTGAAGGAGGTGAGGTGAAGAGGGACAGATTGGTTGATAAGGATCTAAGTGTTAAGTTACGTTGCAAGTGCGAGCAGGGAATTAAAGGATTATGGCGTTAATGATGAAGGAGTATTGTGTTACAAAGGAAAAGTCTGTATGCCTAAGGACAAGGAGTTAAGACAAAGGATTCTTCGGAAGGCGCATAGTAGCCCTTATGCTATGCATCCCGGAGGCATTAAGTCAGTCATGAGAGATCTAAGGGAACAATTTTGGTGGTCCGATCTTAAGCAAGAAGTGACTGAATTTGTGGGGAAATGTTTGACGTGTCGCCAAGTTAAGGTGAACACCAAGTTCCATTAGGATTGCTTCAACCAATCGAGATTCCGTAATGGAAGTGGGAGAGAATTACCATGGATTTCGTTAGTGGGCTTCCCTTTACGCCTACTAAGAAGGACTCGGTATGGGTGATAGTGGACCGTTTGACTAAGTCCGCACACTTCATCCCGTAAGAGTTGACTATTCTCTTGGAAAGCTAAGTTATATGTGGCGGAAATTGTGAGGTTACATGGTGTACCAAGATGTCGATCATCTCCGACAGAGACCCAAGGTTTACGTCTCGGTTGCTCGGAGGGCACTTCATCAAGCTTTAGGCACTAAGTTGGACTTCACTACGGCTTTTCATCCACAATCGACAGGCACCAACGAGTTATGCAAGTGTTGGAGGATATGTTGAGAGGTCAGGTGATGGATTTCCGAGGAAGTTGGGAAGACTATTTTCCTTTAGCCGAGTTCGCCTACAACAACAACACTATCGTGGCTAGCATTCGGATGGCACCATATGAAGCATTGTATGGTCGGAAGTGTAGAACTCCTACTTGTTGGACTGAGTTAGGAGAACGTCGAGTTTTGGGTCCAGAGTTAGTGGCCGAAACTGAAGAGAAGGTTGAGATGATTCGAGCACGGTTAAAGGAAGCCTCGATAGGCAGAAGTCGTATCACGGACCTTAAGCGGAAGGAAATAGAGTTTGAAGTGGGAGACCAAGTGTTTCTGAAAGTCTCGCCTTGGAAAAAGGTAATGAGGTCCGGTTGCAAGGGGAGGTTAAGCCCAAGGTTTATAGGGCCCTATCGAGTACTGAAGCAAGTTGGAGCAGTGGCATACCAATTGGAGTTGCCACCAGAGTTACGGTAGATGCACGACGTATTCCATGTATCCATGCTACGTCGTTACCGATCGGATCCGTCTCATGTGGTACCTGTCGAAGAAGTAGAGCTAAGGCCAGACTTATCCTACGAGGAAGAGCCGATTCGGATATTGGAACATGATGTGAAAGTGCTACGGAGGAAGTCGGTTCCTCTAGTCAAGGTGTTATGGCGCAATCATGGATCGGAAAGAAGCTTTGTGGGAACCGTAAGAGGCAATGCGACAACAATACCCTCAATTATTTTAGTTAGAAAATTTCGAGGACGAAATTATTTTAAGGGGGTAGAATTGTAACATCCTCGAAAGGGCCTATGCATTTTCGGTTTAATTGTAATGAAGTAACATGTTTTATGTACTAAGAATAAATTTTGAACAATTTTGGAAACTCGAAAATGTATGGAAATGTTAAGTTAAAAAAATGGAAAGTGAACATTTTGGAAACTTGGAAATGGATGGAAATGATTTGGAAATGATTCAAAATAGGAAAGTACACATTTACTGGAAACTTGGAAATGTAAGAAAATGTCAAGTTTACAGAGCGAACGAAAATTTTTGGAAACTTAGAAATGACTTAGAAATGTCGAGTTTTAAAGTTTAAAAGAGGAAATTAAGGCAAGGTGGCCTTAAAAGAAAAAGTTTATGAAATTTGACACACAAACAGGCTTGGAAAAGTGGCTCAAGATGCCACTTAGGGCCTCTGGAAATGGCGCCACATGCAAGGTGTTGGGCACTGGTTCGAGTCACTTGGGAAGCAAATAAAAGAAGTTTTATTTTTGCTTCCGGAAGCTCCGAGGTGGATGGCACAAGCCTTCTAGAAAGGAGGAGTTTTATTCTCTTTAATATTTGATTAATAAGGTGATAAATAAGGGATTTAATTTGGATTATTTTTGAAGAGATAATAAAGGATTATTCTCTAATTATTTTAAATTAAGAGATAAAGCTATCAAATAAAGAAGAGTGGTGGCCAAGTAAGGGATTCTGAGGAGTAGTTTCGCTATAAAAGGAAGGAAATAGGGCTACTCATCAAATTTTCTTCCTCCTCCTCTCTCTCGCCGAATTTACAGTGCTCTCCTCTCTTCTCTTCTCTTTTCTTTTTGTCAAGTCCGAATCTATAGTCCACCATTGCCAAAATTCTCAAGTTTCTTTTCCTTATTTTCGTGGAAACCAAATACCCCAAGAGAACCTCTAGTCGACTTCTCCATTAAATCCCAAAAGCCGAAACTTTATCATCTAGTCATCAAGGCCGATTCTTTAAGGGGCTTTTAACAAGGGTGCTACCGATTTCTTAAAAAGGGTAAGATCCAAAGTTTGGTTTCAATTCTTTTATATTTTAAACCTATCTAAAATTTAGGGACTAATCTCTATTATGGACTTTGGTGAGTTATGGAAGAGTGTTTTCTGGATTTAAGAAATTGTCAACTACAAGAAGGTATCTTTGAACTTCTAAGTTCTAAGGTAAGTTATGAATACCATTCTACCATAAGCTATATTATTATGATTTAATGTTAGATTGGATCTAACATGGGTACATAGGGATTTCGACAGTAATAAAGAAGCAAGGATCCAATTCGAGATTTAAGATTTGGAAGGTAAGAACAAAGGTAAATTCGGCCAAGGCCTATTTTAGTAGTAGATCTATTATTATGTGTTTTAAGCCGAAAACTAACCAATTCAAGGGATTTAGTGACTAGCCGATTTCAAAGGGAAAAATACGAGTTTCTCGGATTTGATTAAATCATCAAATCGACACCAAGGTAAGCTTTAAGAATACAAATCCTACTAGGATTTGGTTTTCTAACCGAATAGGCTTTGTGCTAAATAGTAAGTGGTTAATCAATTGTAGGAACTTGAGATCTAAGGCGATGGATCGATTTCGGGATTTCAAAGTGAAGTGGTTAAGCAAATCGTGTGTGTACCCCACACTACTTCTTAATATGTTTCATGGCCTGCTTTTATTAAAATATGTGATATTAAGAATATGAAAGTGGCTAGGGTACCATGTTATGGTACTAAGTACTCAGCACGCTTTCCTACTTCTACAAAGAATATGAAAAGGTCATTAGTAACATGAGAATATGATAAGAATGTGAACTTTGGCATATTTATGCATATCATCATTATATGGGGCATATGGGTTTGTTTGAAAGGGGGAAGTGAATGTGGTGACTTAAGACCACGAACACGGTGACCTAAGACCGTGATATCTCGAAAGTGGTGACCTAAGACCACGAGTAATCTAAAAGTGGTGACCTAAGACCACGATGAATCTGAACGTGGTGACCTAAGACCATGAATACGGTGACCTAAGACCGCAATTTGGAGTGTAGCGGAAGGAGGGTCGACTTAGTAGTCCCCACGGTGTGCATGGTTGGTACGGGGGTGTGTAGCGGATGGACAATTAGGTTTGGGTTTGGGAATGCATCATAACTTGTATTCTATGTTTTGAAGGTGTAACTCTGTATGCCCGATTCTATTATGACTTAGTGTCGTGTACACATTGAGTCTGTTTGACTCACCCCGCTGTGGGACCATGTTTGGGTGATGAACAAGTGATAGACCTAGACTGCGCAGAACTTATGGTGGCCATGCTCAACATGAAGTTTTTATTTTATGAACTACTATTTCTATTTAAGTACTTGAATTACTTGGAAATTATTTGATGTAATAAGGCCATAAGGCCATAGTTGAATTGTTTTCCATTTATTTCTATTTATTATGATTATGAGTTTTACCTATTAAAGTTTAAGTAAAATTTTTAATATAAAGAATTGAATTCGTTTTCAACACAAGCCCAACCCAAACAATGTTTTTTTTTTTTCAAAATCGCACAAGTTTTCTCTAGGTAACGAAAGAATTTTGAAACCGGTTTACTTGAGGAACATACCAAATCTGGGCAAATCTCGTGGGCCGGGTTTGGGGTGTTTCAAAACCTATGCTCGAGAATTTAGAAACCTTGTGTCCTAACTCACTGGATATGACGTTTAGTTATCTCGGGATAAGGATTTCTAAAGAATAAGGCAATATTTCGCGTTTTGGATATCCGAGAAATTGTGCCCTAACGTGCTGGGTTTCGGTTTTTCGTTTGGCCAAATAATCGAATATCCTTTCGATATTTTCAACGCATGAGTCTCGAAAATCATGAGAGGATCTTGTATTCGAGGATTTAACTTATCGTATCCTAACATGCTGGGTGTGATATTTTATTCCTTTGGAGCAAGAGAATCTTAATATCCAATTCTAGAAAATTTAAACATTTTTAAAAGAGATCGTATTTTTAAAATCTTTTTTTTAAAATTTTCAACTTTCGACATTAAGACGTTAACTAATCAATTAGGTACCAATTTTGGGCGTATCGAGGGTGCTAACCCTTCCTCGTGCGTAACCGATTCCCGAACCCGTCTTTTTTATTTTCGTAGACCAAAATCGTTGTTTTGATAAATCAATCTGATTATTAAAAACAACCACTTTTCGAGGTGACTCGATCACAACTCAGCAAAAAGGATTGGTGGCGACTCCCAAGTTTTTCGTTTTCATTTTCAAAAATCAATGTCGACCCATCTTACAAAAAAATGGTTACGACAGCTTGGCGACTCCACTGGTGACATAAAGAGAGTCAGGCCGTAAATTGATTATTTTATGTCCGATGTCGAAAATTTGAAAATTCAATTTGAAAATTTGAAAATTTGATTTGAAAATTACGATCCTTTTGTTACATTTGTTTGTTGTTTTCTTGCGCACATTGCATCGCATGACCGTTGTGGTCGCACCCTCTTAAGTGGGAGTAAGAAACTATGCCTTCGTGAGGTCTTCACCTCCGCATGGGCTAGTGGATTGCTTCTGGGATACACCTGTACCTATGTGCTTCGTGAGATTTTCATCTCCGCATGGCCATAGGGAAATGTATTCCCCTAAACCGAACTCGGTCTGTATGAGCCTATAATGGGTGAGGGTTGAGGAATCTGCTGGTTCAGGTACCCTTCTTTAGAACTGAACCACATATAGTGAACCCTAAGAGCCTACCTTAGGTAGAGCCACGCCAAACCCTAGGGGTTACCCGAATAGATGCTTTATTTCTTACTTGCTTTAAGCTGTGTGTAAAATACTGACTTGTTTTGTTTTGATTGAATGGCATTTTCATCGCACTTAGTCATATTGCATAATTGCCATATTTTTACCCTCTTAAGTGGGAGTGAGAAACTATTCCTTCGTGAGGTTTTCACCTCCGCTCGTGATAGTGGATCACTTTCTAATACATCCGTACCTATGTCTTCGTGAGATTTTCATCTCAGTGCGACCATAGGGAAATGTATTCCCCTGAACTGAACTCGGTTCATATGAGCCTATAATGGGTGAGGATTGAGGAATCTGCTGGTTTAAGTACCTTTACTCTAGAACCGAACCCTCATATAGCAAGTCTTAAGAACCCACCCCAGGTAGAGCTACTCCGAACCCCTAGTGGTCACCTGGATAGGTACTCTATTTTGTTTATTTCTCATGTGCTAACATGTTTTCTTTTGTTTTGATTGCATTGCATCATCATCATAGAAAGGAGGTGTTGATTGATATTCGATTTCTAAATAGAAGAGTTTGTCATAAGGAAATGGGTTACTTGATAAAGTAGATTATAATACGACCGTTCAAACATAGTCCAGGTAAACAACGAGAGAAGGCTGATAGTCCGCAAAAGAATTCAAGACTTTGCCCGAGGATTCAAGCCGACAAGGATTATTCGAGAGTCATCATGTCTTAATTTTCTTAAAGAAAATTATGAACATCGCGGAGGATAAGTGAGTGAAGAGGTACGGCCTGGACCAAGCAACAAGGAGCTAGAAGAGGCATCTATTGAGAAAGTTCACGGGACACGACCATAACATCCGGATACGAAGAAAAGGATTGGTGTTTTCACCTGAACTATGAGGACAAAGCCGTATATGCAATCCGTTTTATGTAAAGAAATTTATTTTCTAGAAAAGTTCTTCTAATGGAATTGAATTCATAATCAACGCCTCTCTTTCTTCTTGCATTCATTCCATGCATTTGCATTGCATTTCACGCATTTACATTACATCACATCGTATGCATTTAAGTCCATAGAGAGAGCCTAATTAGTTGAAATTAATACAGAAAAAAGAGAGAGAGAAAAGGAAAAATCTAGAAACTGAGCACCATTACGGTACACGTGCCAAGACAAAGAAAATGGATCAAAGATTTGAACAATTCTAGAAGGACATACAGGACCAAATGCAAGAGCAATTGGCAAAGCTCCAACAAGAAATGAGAGACCAAATGTTGGAAGCTCAAAGAAACATGATGGCTCAAATGGCCCAGATGCTGAACGGGGCGATGGACAAAGGAAAAGGTCCCATGGCTATGGCTGGAGAAGATAGCGAAGGCATTCCCCCAGGTTTTACCCCACCACATGCACAAATACAGCCTGAAGAGTATCCCCAAAGGCCATCTGTCACGATTAGGCCTCAGCAAGGGCAAGCTGATACTAGACCGCCCATGAACTTCCACGTTGGCTCAGGGTCCAATCTAGGAGATAGCCTAACCAATCCCATTATTCTTGATTTGGATATAGCCGAGAGGGATGGGACAAGAGTCAAATCCTCGAGGCAGTTAGAGGATCGCTGTAGATGGTTGGAGGAAAATTTCAAAGCTTTGGAAAATGACGATCATCACCATGGTATTGACGCGAAAGACTTGAGTCTGGTTCCAGATTTGGTGCTTCCTCATAAATTTAAGATGCCAGAATTTGAGAAATACAATGGGACCAGCTGCCCTGAAGCCCACATCACCATGTTCTGTAGACGGATGACTGGCTACGTGAACAATGATCAACTTTTGATTCATTGCTTCCAAGAAAGTTTAGTGGGGGTGGCGTCCAGATGGTACAGTCAACTTAGCCGTCCTAATATTAGCTCCTAGAGAGACCTAGCCCAAGCCTTCATGAAGCAGTACAATCATGTCACAGACATGACGCCTGGCAGATTCACCTTGCAAAACATGGAAAAGAAGTCAAATGAAAGCTTCAGGCGATACGCGCAAAGATGGAGGGAAGTGGCCATGCAAGTTCAACCACCTCTCTTAGAGAAGGAAATTACCATGCTTTTTGTCAACACCCTGAAAGCTCCATTCATCACCCACATGATAGGAAGTACCACCAAGAGCTTTGCTGATATAGTGATGGCAGGAGAAATGATTGAAAATGCCATAAGGGGTGGCAAGATTGAAGCGGGGGAAACCACTAGAAGGTCTGCTCCTAGAAAAAGGGATGACGAGGTGAATAATACGAGTACATACAACAAAGGGTACTCAAAAGCAATTACTATTAGCCAGCAAAAAGTAATTACTGCTGGGCAACAAGGGTCAGTAAGACAGGAATCGAGCGCAAGGTAAAACTCCGAAAAGCTCCAATTTACGCCAATCCCGATGACGTATAAGGAGCTATATCAAAGTTTATTCGACGCGCATGTGGTGTCCCTATTTTATCTAAAGCCATTACAGCCCCCATATCCTAAATGGTATGACCCAAACGCTCAATGCGACTACCATGCGGGAATAACGGGTCACTCAATTGAAAACTGCACTACGTTTAAAAAGTTGGTGGAAAGGTTCATTAAAATGGGAATTGTGAAGTTCGATGATTCATCAAAACCTGATCACCTTGACGAGGCAGTAAATGCAATGATTGAAGGAAGAGATAAGTAAGTTGTGACTCCTTGAAAGAAATCAAAAGTGAAGAGGGAACCGGGGAACGAAGTTTCCAAGCCCTTGCGTACTTGGGTGTGTTTTGAATAATGGGATTGTGGAAGAGATCCCTGTATTTTTAGAGCTGATCTAGAGTAATATTTAAAACATGCTTGTTGCCTTAAGCCTAGAGGCAATAAGAAACCTTTTGTGAAATAGGCTCGTGTCTGAAATTTAATTTCAATAAAATGCATCTTTTAAGCAAATATTCTTTTATTTTTTCCATTTCATACTGTACAAATAATTGTTCTTAGTTTTTTTTCCTTTGTTTGGATTTTCTTTTAAATATTCTTTCATTCTTCATTCATGACCATACAAGTAATCATTCTTTGAATCATTTATTCTTTGGAATCTTTCTTCAAACCTACGATAAGGTCTCTAGATATTAACGAGGCGAGCAACACTGCTATTGACTCAGAGTCTTATTTCGAGTAAGATATGTGTTTAGGGGGATCTCAGGACTTTGAAGATGACAGAGATTGTAACCTACCTTCTGATTTGTTAAGGATGGTAGAATAAGATGAAAAATAGACCTTACTCTACAAAGGGTCATTGGATATTATAAGCCTAGAAAAGAGGTAAAAATTGTAGCCCAGCTCATCACAGAACTAAGGCAAGACATCATTGAGTTATTTTCAAGAATTCAAAGACGTTTTTGCACGATCATATCAAGATATGTCTGGGCTAATAAGATGCAGGCTAAACATGAGGATCGGACACTGTTGGTCTACCATGGAAGGGGATTGCATCAGTTACACCGCAAATACTGAATTGAAGAAGACGAGATTTATGTGACTCTTCCATTTTCTTCACAGTCTTTTTATATGTAGGGCATGGATGTGATGGGGCCAATTTCGTCAAAAGCTTTTAAGCCAATATCGATTTATCGTCATGGTCATCATTTACTTCACTAAGAGGGTGGAAGTAGCTTCATATGCAAACGTTACAAAGTCGATAGTCATCAAATTCTTAAAAAAAAAAAAGAAAAAGGATTTGTCGCCGTCAAAGAATGCCAAAAAGGACAATGTCAAAAGTTTGTAGTCTGTCCAAAGATCAGACACCATATCATAGAGCAACAAAGGCAGCCAAAAAGAAAAGAACAAAAAAACAAAACAAGAATTGCAGGAAAGATGGCCGAGACTTGTAAATATTGGTATAAAGAAGTTACATTTTATCTTCTATGATTATCAAACGTTGGCCAGGACTTTTGCCGGGGCAACACCTTATCCATTGGTTTATGGAATGGAAGTATTTTTGCCAATTGAACCTAATCGAAGAAAAGGTTAAAAGTTATCCATCACGGTCAGATGATGCAAGCCTACGACAAAGGGGTTTATCCTAGAGAATTCCACGAGGGAAACCTGATCCTTCTTTTACAGAAGGATTGTAGAGGAAAGCAAATGCCAAACTAGGAAGGACCTTATGTAGGGCCTGTTCTAGAGGAGTATTGATATTGACCGAGACGGATGGCGACGACTTACCCGATCCAGCGAATTCAGGTTCAGACAAGAAGTATTTTACCTAAAAGGGGAAAATCTAAGGTGAAAACCCGCAAAGGGCGCCTTGAGATCAAATATTCAAAAAAAAAAGGGAGAAAAGAAAAAGAAAAGAGAAGAGGCCAAGGCAAAAACCCACAAAGAGCGCTTTGAGACCAAAGAGGTTTTGAGCCGAAAACCCGGAAAGGGCGGCTCAAACTTTGATCAAAGATAGGGCATGTGGTAGTCTTGCTATGCCTGAATTAACAATGAGGAAGTATGCTACGTCTTGGAGGCATTGACAAAGTACTCTGGATCCCCTAAACACGTATTGAGCTCAAGATGGTCCTCAAGGAGTTTGTACAGAGACGGTCAGGCTGCGATATCTGGGGCACCTAGCTTCTATCTTACCCATTTTTTCGCTATCTTTGATTACTTTATTCTTTTCAAAGATACACCCTAATCAATTTTGTTTTATAGCTTTGGCTATCTTTGCTTACTTTATTCTTTTTAAGATACACCAATCAATCTTCTTTTATTTGCCTTGGTTATCTTTGATTAGTTTATTCATTTCGAGCTTTGCTCTTGATTAATTTCCTTCTGATCCATTGTTATGATCTTTTCAAGCATTCTGCATTGAAATAACGGTTAGTGGACTAATAATACTTTCATGAAAGGAGTTTCTCATATTACTCTGGAAGCTTTTAAATAGTATAGGAACCTAAAATAGGACTATTGTTTAAAACTCACCAAGCCTGAGTGTTTGAAATATTGAAAGATGAATATCTCTTTTGGATTTTTATTGGTTGAATAGAAATACAAGACATTTCGTCGGTGATACCATCTTGACAAATGACGAGCAATGTCAACCCAAGTGTAAAAGGGGATCATTCTCGGGAAAAGAAAAATGATACCATTTCAGGCACATATATCTGGTCATTACACCTAGGGAATGGTGTAACAGATCAAATTGATTGAGGATGATACAAATTCCATACCTTTAAGTGGTAACAAGATGGATGGAAGAAACCAACTGTTATTCTCCTGAAGTTACAGTGGGAGGTACAAACTTTATGTCCCAAAAGATACAGTGGAAGGGACTCTGAAATTACAGCGGGACAAGCTTGCTGAAGCAGAATATGGTTGTTTCTTTGGATTTTCTGTGATAGAACCTTGATGAACAACGAGCAATGACGCCTTAAATATTAAAAAGGATCATTCTCATGAAACTTTGCATTCATCATGCAAAACACATTTAGTTAGGAGCATTTGATTCATTCCGATCATTGCATCCTAATCATTATACAAAGATCATTATCATGACAGTCTGCATTCGTGCAAATGTCATCCAAAATATCATTTGGTTAGTAGCATTTGATTCATTCCGATCATTGCATTTTAATCATGGTACATCAAAAAAAAAGAAGAAGAAGAGAAAATGACATTTTTTGCATTCATAACAAGTGTGGCTAGGAGCAATTGATTCATTCTGATCATAGCATCCTGATCATTCGACATAAACATATGTATGTGGAATAGAGTCTACAGGATATGTCCCTCAGAGGACGGTGTAGCAACATCGGTAAATTCACAGATCTTATCTCCCTAAGCAGTAGTGGAGCTTGTCGAAATTGGCGAATCATATCTCCATGTATTGGCAATGGAGCAGATTTTAACCATTGGTCTTATCTTCCTGATGCAGCAAGGAAGCAGACTAAAAAGTTTAGATTTTGTTCCCCCGAGATGGTAGTGGAGCAGACTGAAGATTGAAGTCTTCCTGAGATAGTAAGAAAGCAAATTGAAAAGTTCAGATTTGTTCCCTCGAGATGGTAGTGGAGCAGACTTAAGATTGAAGTCTTCCTGAGATAGTAAGGAAGCAAATTGAAAAGTTCAGATTTGTTCCCTCGAGATGGTAGTGGAGCAGACTGAAGATTGAAGTCTTCTTGAGATAGTAAGGAAGCAAATTGAAAAGTTCAGATTTGTTCCCTCGAGGTGGTAGTGGAGCAGACTGGAGATTGAAGTCTTCCTGAGATAGTAAGGAAGCAAATTGAAAAGTTCAGATCTGTTCCCTCGAGATGGTAGTGGAGCAGACTCAAGATTGAAGTCTTCCCCGAGATAGTAAGGAAGCGATTGGAAAGTTCGGTTCTGCTCCTCGAGATGGTAGTGGAGCGGACTAATGATTATAGTCTTATCTCCTTGAGTTTGCAGTGGAGCAGACTAAAGATAGCAGATCTAGCATTCCTGAAGTTGCAGGAAGCAGATCGAAGATATTAACTGCATCCACGAAGTTGCGGGAGCGATTGAAGATAGCGAGTCCGCATTCCCGAAGTTGCGAGGAGCAGATCGAAGACATCGATCTTGTCTCCCCGAGTTTGCAATGGAGCAGATTGAAGATAGCGATCCGCATTCCCGAAGTTGCGAGGAAGCGGATCGAAGACATCAAATCTTGTCTCCCGAGTTTGCAATGGAGCGATTGAAGATAGCAGATCTGGCATTCCTGAAGTTGCAGGAAGCAGATCGAAGACATGAAATCTTGTCTCCCGAGTTTGCGCGGTGGAACAGATTGAAGATAGCAGATCTGGCATTCTTGAAGTTGCAGGAAGCAGATCAAAGACATCAAATCTTGCCTCCCCGAGTTTGCAGTGGAGCAGATTGAAGGTAGCAGATCTGGCATTCTTGAAGTTGCAGGAGCAGATCGAAGACATCAAATCTTGTCTCCCTAAGTTTGCAGTGGAACAGATTGAAGATAGCAGATCTGACATTCCTAAAGTTGCAGGAGCAGATCGAAGACATCAAATCTTGTCTCCCTGAGTTTGCAGTGGAGCAGATTGAAGACAGCAGATCTGGCATTCCTGAAGTTGCAGGAAGCAAATCAAAGACATCAAATCTTGTCTCCCTGAGGTTGCAGTAGAACAGAGTGAAGCTGTGAATTACAGATCTTACCTCTCTGAAGTACCAACAGAGTGGATCAAAGCAACAAGATGGGGCGAACTGAAATGAGGCTACCTGAAGAATAAGAGCACCAAAGAATCAAGACTCAGCAAGACCGGACAAATTTGGTCATTCTTTATGTCTTTGCTCTATTCTCGTTGCACGACAATGAGCAAATAAGGGCAGCTGTAGAAGGCCCAATCTGCCCAGGCCCATTTTACAACCCAAATTACCCAAAAACCCGGGGCCCAAGCCAGATGGCCCACTAAGACCTAACCATCAGACCCAAACATCAACTAAGCCCAAACCCAAATAGCTTAATACCTAAAACAGAAAAACAAAAAGAAAACCCTAGCCACTTGCTTTGCCTAGTTGCCGCACCTAGGTCCACTTGCTCTGCCACCGCCTGCGCCATTTGCTCTGCCACCTCCTTTCCACCGCCCATAACCTGCAAACAGGACAAGAAATAGATAGCAACAGTAGCAATAAGTAATATTTTGTAATTTTCAATGGCTATAAAAGCCATTCCAAAACCCCTGTAAAGGGGATGAGATTTTTTTTGAAATATAAAAACGAAGAAAAAACAAGAAAAGAAAACAAAATAAAACAGATTCGAAGTCGAAAGGTTTTGTCCCGTTTTCCCTTTTTTTTACTTTCTGGTTCATCTTTATTTTTGCAAATCTTTTTAAGACAGAATAAAAACACAAAAACCCAAATCAAAATATAAGGGAAGATCTTTTATATTTATTATTTTATTTCCTCGTTTTTTTTACATACATACATATATATATGCTTGTAAATAGAATAAGAAGGAAGCTTACCTTGAAATCGCTGAAAAAGGGATTTTTTCAGGGATTCCACCCACGGTGTCACGGTGGCGGAGGTGATTTCAAGTGCAAGTGAGCTAGGTTGAAACCCTAGCAGAGAAAAGGCCTCTCCCCCTTTCCTTCTTTTTTCTTAAACTTGCAGAAATGAATTTTAAAAAAAAATATATATATACCTTTTATAAAAAAGCAAAACGGCGCCGTTTTAGGCCTTCCGTCCATAGGCCAAAACGACGTCGTCTCGCGCCTAAACCAACCAGCGTGACCCCACCGCAAGAAATGGGGATCCGCGTGTTTTCATTAAAGGGGCTATTTGCGCGAATAGCCCCTCCGCATTTTTACTTTTTTAATTCATTTTTTTATTTTTTTAAATTTGCCCCTATAAATTTACTTTGGTTCCATTTTGGGCCATTTTAAAACGCAGCGCACCAATGGACGGGAATATTTCTGTTTTAGTCCCCTTCTTTTCATGTGCGTCATTTTGGGGCCCTAATTTGCTTTTTTCTTTTTTTAATTTAGATCTTTAATTTTATTTCTTTCTTGATTTGGTCCCTTCAATATTTTATTTATAATTTGGGTTCTTAGTTTTACTTCAATTACAATTTAATACAATATTCGTTTAACATCAGTTTTTATATATTTTATGTATCATTTTTATCCTTTTATTTATTTGTTCATATTTACATTTTTTATTTTTTTATTTTTTTATTTTTTTATCATTATCATGTATATTTTTATATTTCTTTGTTTGTCCATGTTGTTTATTCATTTTGTGTATGCTGCTACTATTATTATTATTTACCATTATCATTATTTTATTATTAATATCATTTTTATATTATTATTTTTATTTATTTTACTATTATCTATTATTATTACTATTTATTATTAGTATTATTAATCAACATTATTTTTTTGTCACTATTATTTCTTTACCAATACTATTGATATTAGTATTATTATTACTATATTTATATCTATATTTATTTTCTTAGTTTAATACTATTATTATCTATTTAATTTTCATTTATCTATTTTTACTTATATTACTTCACATATATACTTCTATTTTCACTCATATATTTATAGTATTTTTTATATTTCTATTTCTATTTATATATCAATATTATTTTCATTATCATTGTTATTATCATTATTATCATTATCATTTTTCTTTTCTTTTCTTCTCGTAAAACTTTCATTTTGCTATTTATTCTTCTGCTTTCTATTTAGTATTTTTTAGTTTATTGGTTTTATTCATTTTATTCTATTTTCGTTTCATTATTGTAATTCGTATTTAATACGTATTCCATATACTTGCTAGCATCGTAGTTCACTTTTTGCATTTTGTTACAAATTCGTACTGTATTTTGCCCGATACAAAATTGATTCTTTTCATAAAGGTAATATTCCGTATTTAGAAATTTGAGAGGTCGTGCCCTAACGTATTGGGTTTCGATTTTTCTCGTTTAATCTAAATAACTGAATATCCTTTTAAAAAAAATGCATAAATTTTAAAAACCTATTCTCGAGAATTTAGAAACGTTGTGTCCTAACTCACTGGATATGACGTTTAGTTATCTCGGGATAAGGATTTCTAAAGAATAAGGCAATATTTCGCGTTTTGGAAATCCGAGAAATTGTGCCCTAACGTGCTGGGTTTCGGTTTTTCGTTTGGCCAAATAATCGAATATCCTTTCGATATTTTCAATGCATGAGTCTCGAAAATCATGAGAGGATCTTGTATTCGAGGATTTAAATTATCGTGTCCTAACGTGCTGGGTGTGATATTTTATTCCTTTGGAGCAAGAGAATCTTAATATCCAATTCGTGAAAATTTAAACATTTTTAAAAGAGATCGTATTTTTAAAATCTTTTTTTCAAAATTTTCAACTTTCGACATTAAGACGTTAACTAATCAATTAGGTACCAATTTTGAGCGTATTGAGGGTGCTAACCCTTCCTCGTGCGTAACCGATTCCCGAACCCGTCTTTTTTATTTTCGTAGACCAAAATCGTTGTTTTGATAAATCAATCTGATTATTAAAAACAACCACTTTTCGAGGTGACCTGATCACACCTCAGCAAAAAGGATTGGTGGCGACTCCCAAGTTTTTCGTTTTCATTTTCAAAAATCAATGTCGACCCGTCTTACAAAAAATTGGTTACGACAGCCCAAAACAATATCGTTTTGGGAGGCTATTTAAGGCCCAAAATTCTTAAAAAAAAATTCATTTCATCACTTAATATAAAAAAAAAGTACAAGATTTTACCTTTTCCGACCACCGTGCGCGCGGTGGCTCATGACAGAGCGCATGCGAAGTGATCACGGAAATCCCACCGGAGGTTCCAGCCCTGCAGAAAAAAAAAGAGAGAGTTAGAGTTTTTTTTTTTTAAAAAAAGTGATGAAATGAATTTTTTTTAAGAATTTTGGGCCTTAAATAGCCTCCCAAAATGACGTCGTTTTGGGGCTGGCCTTAAACACCCAAAACGACGTCGTTTTGAGCCGACCCGATTACCCGACCCAGAACCTAGGATCCGCGTGTTCTTTTAAGGAAGGGCTAATTGCACTTTTAGCCCTTCCGCTTCTTCAGTATTTTATAATCAGATTTTTATTATTTTTAAATCTCGCCCAATAATTCATTTTGGTATTCAATTTGGTCCCCCCTATGCTGCGCGTTTTGGAGGAGAAGGGAAAATTTCCCTTTTAGTCCCTCCTCGTTATTCGTGCGTTCAATGGGGTCCTTTTTCCTTTTATCTATTGTCAGATTGGCCCCGAACTTCCATTATATGATCAATTTAGTCCTTTTCCGCATATTTTGCCTTTTATTTTCAAATTAATTTGTCTAACATTATTATCATTATTTATTATTATTATTATTATTACTATTATTATTATTAGTATTATTATTAATCTTATAATTATTACTACTATTATATTTGTTATTATTATTATTTTATTATTATTACCATTGTTATTTCATTTTTATTACTAATACCATTATTATTATTATTTTCATTTTTTTACTTTCATTTATTTATTATCATTCGTTTATTAATGTAACATTATCTATTATTATTACTTTATTATTATTTATTTATTAATATTATTGGTATCATTATTATTCAATATTTCTATTATTATCTTTGTTATCATTAATATTACTATTGTTATTATTACTATTATTATTGTTTTTATTATTATTACTTTTGTTATTGTATTTTTACTTTATTATTATTATTATTATTATTATTATTATTATTATTATTATTATTATTATTTTTACTACTATAATTATACTTTCTCTTTGTATTTATTACTTATTATTATTTTACTTCCATTTTTACTTTTATTTTTATTATTATTTCTTTTTATCTTCGACTTGATTATTTTATTCTCATTTTTATTATTGTCACTCACATTATGCAATTATTATTATTCCATTATGCGTGTAAATACCGTGATTCATGTTTTTCTTGTTTTCACAAATTCGTGCTTATTAACTTTTACCCAATACAAAATTGATTCCTTTCATAAAGGCAATATTCCATATTTAGAAATTCGGGAGAAAACGTGCCCTAACTTACTGGGTTTCGATTTTTCTCGTTTAACCTAAATAGCGAAATATCCTTTTAAAATAAAAAAAGTTTTGAATAAAAAGAAAGCTATTTCTCGAGAATTCGAGATGTTGTGTCCTAACGTATTGGATGTGACATTTTGTTACCTCGGGAAAAGATTTCTTAAAATAAAGGCAATGTCCCGTATTTGGAATTTCGAGAAATCGAGCCCTAACTTACTGAGTTCCGGTTTCTCATCTGACAAATAACGGAATATCCTCCTCAAACTTAAATCCGAATTTTAAAGTCAAGAGACAAGCTCAGTTTCGGGAGTCCAAAATGTCGTGCCCTAACTTACTGAGTATGACATTTTATCTCTTCGAAATAAGAGGGTCTTATCATCCATTTTCGATTTGTTCAAGTTTTTAAAAAAAAATAAAAGAGGATCATATTTTCAAATCTTTTCGAATTTTTGACATTAAGACATTAGATAATCAATTAGGTACCAATTTTGGGCGTATCGAGGGTGCTAACCCTTCCTCGTGCGTAACCGACTCCCGAACTCGTTTCTTTGAATTTCCTAGACCAAAGTCGTTGTTTTGACAAATCAAATTGTTTATTAAAAACAACCGTTTTACGAGGTGACCCGATCACACCTCAACAAAAAGGATTGGTGGCGACTCCCATTTTTCGTTTTCATTTTAAAATCCAAGTCGACCTCCGTTTTTTTTCAAAAATGGTTTCGACAGTTATTTTTAATTTTTGGGTATGTAATTAGGTCATGGACTATCATCTCCACAGAGGATTTATTTATTTTATTATTTTAGAATAATTTATATGAGCCAAAAACAGACATAAGACTTAAGTAATCAATATTTTTGGCAGAACCCGAAAAAAGTAAGACGCATCTAAATTGATTGAGACGACGCAAACTCGAATTATCCAATCGACAAAATATCGATGGTGGTTCGACAGAAGAGGCCGATGGTGGTGGCCGGTGGCGACTGGCGGTTGTCAACGACGATGGTACGACAACAAAGGCGACAAAAAGATGGTGACAATGACAATATAATGACGATGGCGATGACGACATGAATCGGTACGACAGTGGAAAATGATGGTGACGACGACATGAACCGATACGACAGTAGAAGTTCATGGTGGCAAAATAAAAGACACAAAGTATGCTTTGGGGTGACTGTTGTAATTTATTATTTTTCTAAGATGGAATCCTGGAAACTTTTACTAGTTAGGGTCATCTAAATTTTATGCTTTTTATTTATGATAGCATGATGATAATTATTTGACTGTGAATGTATGTTTATGCATATGTATGATAAGCATGCCATATAGTTTAAGGAAAGAATGTCACATGTACTTATCATGCATTTATTAATCATTCATGATTGAAACCGGACATTAAAAACCTTGCATATTGATTTGCTGTAATTTGATTTATCAAATTAGGATTCCCGTTATACTTAATGAGCTTGTTCTTAAGCAATTTAAGTGTCTTTTTCCGTAATTTAGGTTAGTTTTGGTTCATAGATTAACTAATTGTTTAATGTGCTCTTATGATTATTTTGAGATCCAAATTGGCCAATTGTGTCATTTGGACCCTAACGATTGATTGAGTGTTGTAGGAACTCAACAGAAGCCCAAAATTATGCGGAAACATCACGAAAGAAAAGGATATCACGATACCTCAAACAGGCCTAAGATGAAGACCACCTACAGTGCTATCGCGATATCCTCTTTGTGTATCGTGATATCCACCTGCCAAGGAGCACCCCATTTCAAGAATGTCAATGATATTGTGATATCCTACCCTGGGTATTGCGATATCGCTATTGCAAAGGGACAAAAAATGACATTATGGGTAGTCTTTGTCTAACCGAAGCATCAATTAAAAAGACACATTCAAAGGCATTTTGGGCAACAATTTTGGGTTAGAATAGCTGCTAAAAAAACCAATTTTGGTTGAAGAGAAAGAAGAGGAGCATTAGGCATAGTTTAGTTTAGTTTTCTCTTAGGTTTTCTCTACTCATTTTTAGGGTTTTACATTTTTCTTCTTCTTCCATAGTTGTAGTGTTAATTTTTTTGCATTTTCTTCTTATTCTTATAATTTCTTAAGTTATTTAAGTTAGTTACTACTGTAGCTAAAGTTTATTTACACTTTTAGTACTTCTCTTTTACTTGTAATGATATTTCACTCTTTTGATTAATGTTATTTCAGTTTTCTTTAGTTTAACCTGCTAAAAGCTTAAACTTTAATATTTCTTGTTCATCATTTTGTTGTTGAATGCTCATCTTTACTTTTCCTTCAGGTTTTCCAAGTTAAAAATCTCAAATTTTATTTTCTTCTTAAGTTTGATGGTAATGATTGCCATGTTTTCTTCTTTTATGTTTGTTAGCTTAGCTTTTATCATGAGTAATTAAACCTTAAAATGGTTGGTTGATAGAGATATGGGCAAACTAATTTTTGGATGAGGGACTAAATTGCAATAAATTGGACTAAATTAAATAAACCTAAAAACTTAGGATTGACGCCCCTAAGGGAAAATCTAAGCAAGTTAAACCAAAAGGTAATCTTGTTTAGCATCGATTCGTTAGTCCCGGATTAGCTGGTGATATCAAGAGATAAATCAGACTAATGTGTCTAACTTGGTAAAATAGAGACTGAGAGGTAAAATGGAGCCACTTTAATTAATTTAGGTTCCTAACTCGAGAGTTGGTGAACCACATCGAAATCAATCAACCACTGTTTGTCATTTATTTGTTAATTTCGTAACTTTACATGCTTTGCTATTTGGTCCTTTTGTAATTAGTTATTAAATTAGTGTAATTATCAACTTCATTTATGAATTGTCGTACTATAGCATCTACAGAGTGATGGTTTAGACTCTTTAATTGCGTGTTTATAGCTAGAATTCACTTAACCATTGACTCCTGTGGGTTCGATCCTTGGAGTACTCCGTACCCTATTATACAATTATATTACAACTAACTTGTCACACTTGCAGACACCGCAAGTTATTGTTCCGATTCGATTATTGTTATTTGTGTTGATTTCCTTCGTGGTCCGCGAGGATGGTGAGGGGCGATCACATGCTTCTTTTTAAAGATTGAGTGAGAGAAGGTCCACAAACAATATCTACGACCTCCATCAATGGTCTCTTGTGATGGCATGACAATTTAACTACCCCATGGTAAGATTGCCATGTGGATCTCACTGAGAAGATTTCCTGAAAGTAAGAAGAATTATCTTGTAATAGTATGATAGTTGGTCGGCCCTGTTGTAGGTTTTATCATGCGATATAACAATAAGTTTTTCTTCAAATAGGACAACTAGTCACAACATGCCACTCGGTGAGATTGTCTCACGATGACTCATTTCTGGTATATGATGTGATAGATGTTGAGTTGATGATTATACACTTAAGATCTTTTAATTAAGTAGCTTCTCGTGAAGCTCTAATTAAGTTAGAATGATGGCCAAACGTTAAACAATTATTTGTATGTGTGAATGCCTAAGGAAATAGGTTCATGTACTAGTTGAATGGAAATCCATATTCTTACTAGTTGATCAAGATTACCCCACAGTGACTTGATTCAATGGGTGTAGGGATTTTTGTTGCAATGACTTACAAATGTTTTCAAGGTTTAATGTAAGACACATGCATCGTCTTAATGCATATCGTAGGTTGTAAAATATTTTCAAAATATTTTCTTAATACAAAGATATTAATGAATAAGTATTTTATTTTCAGTTCAAAAATGACACCTACTCCCTTATTAAATATACTAACTGAAAACAAACAGAACATGAATAACTATAAGGAATGGAAAAGGAACCTCATGATTGTCTTGAGTTGTGAGAAACTAAAAATAGACCTTGATAATAAATGCCCTCCTGCCACTCAAGTTGAGGCTAGAAAATGCTTGGAGGAGTCTGATGAGATAGCTAGTTGCTATATGTTGGCAAGTATGACCAATACACTTTATAAGCAACTGAAGAGCTGTAAGACTGCCAAAGCGATTCTAGACAAACTAGAAGATATATTTGGAGGCCAAGTTACCTTAGCTTGACAGCCGAATATTATAACTAGTTTGATGAATGCCCAGCAAAAGCCCGACACTCTAGTTAAAGACCATATGATTACTCTTATGGGATATTTTGCCGAGGCTGCAGATAATGAGACCAATTAGGAGCAGAACATGCAAATAGAGATGGTGTTCAAAAACTTGTCCAAGTGCTTTGCAAGCTTTTGGGCTGCATATAACCTTGGGAACAAGAATCCAACACTTACACAACTCATGAAGAAATTTCAATCCTATGAGTTGATGTTGAATGACAGTCAACCGATCTAAAAACTAGAAGCAAACTTAGTTGTTGCTTTTTCCTCTAAAGGGAAGGGAAAGTACGCTAAAAGAAATAAGGCTAAGTTCTCTAAGCCACCTTAAGTGGAACTTATCCAAGTCTAAAAGTTTCTTCTGCAACAAAAAAGGGCACTTCAACCTTGTATTTCTAACCTATAATTCTTTGAAATTAAAGTGAGATGTCACATCTAATAAACCAACCATGGAGGCTTGAAGATGAAGATGGAAGTGGGAGGAAGCTTGGGAGTTGTTCCAACTGTTATATTATGTTTATTTAAATGTATAATTTGATGTGAAATTGTAAATATTGTGTATAATTATTTTCTATGTTCTAAGTGATGAAAGTATTATGTTCATGTATGTTGTGAATGGGGAATGATTTTATAAACAATTTGATGGATGATTTTAAGTGATTAATATGTTAAAAATTGAAATAAGGACTAAACTGAAAAATATGAAAAATTTAAAAATCAAGGAACAATCGAGAACAAAGTTTTCATTCTATACATGCTAGATCAGGAATTAGTAAGTGCATCCAATCTCCAAAAAACAATCTCGTTTGTTTCGAACTTTCTATTTTTGGAATGGGAATAATTCCAAAATCCCCAATAATAGGATCAAACCTTATTCCATGGTATTTACATGAGATTCCTCTTTCTTATTCTTAAGCAAGTCCCCAAAAGGGCTTAGCTGATCCATGATGTATGTTTCAACTTTTGTTTCCTTTTCATTTGTTTCCAGAAATATATCTATCAATTCCGATTCTTGCTTTTATTATTGATTCTTTTCCAATCGAGAAATAGAGAATTTAAAGTTTGGATTTTTTTTGATAAGACTATGAGAATATGATATTTAAAGTTTTGGAAAATTGTACTTAGCATGTTTTAAATTAAAAGGACTAAATTTTTTTAAAAAAAATTAAAAGTTCAAATTTTTAAGTGTTAAAATATGGAAATCTGAAATTTAATGTTTTAATTATTAAGTATTATTTTTTATTTGAAAGCTTAGAAAGGAGACATTATGTGATAAGATTTGAGTTAATACAGACCAAATTATAAATATTTTGAAATCTGAAAATTTTGGGAAAAAAAAAGGGACTGTTTTGCAAAACTGTGCACATTGGGATTTAGGACTAAACTATAAAATACGAAAATTTGATTTTCAGGGGGTGAATTGTAAAATTGTGTAAATTTTAGATTTCAAAGACTAAATTGTAAAAATTGCAAACATGTAAATTTTAGGGACTTTTGTAAAAACCATAAGATTTAAATAATAGGGATTGTTTTGTCAATCTTGAAACATTTAATTATAAATTTAGACATGATAATTATATACTTGATTCTATGAAATATTTAATAAATAATTATGTATAAAATTAAATAATAGAAAATTGAGATTAGTAAGTTAAATGGTTAGAACCTGTATGCGATTTGGAATTGTTTATATAAATATGTGATGAATTAATAAAAATAAAAATAAAAATATAAGGTGATGAAATAAGTTTGGATTTTAGACATGTGCATAATTTTTTATTTAAAATACGAAATTGAATTTGAAAAGTTGAAATTGAGTACAACAATAATAAATTAAAGTATTCAAACGTTATGAAAAATTTTGAAAAAGAAATTATTTGACTTCTCTTGCTCAGATTTGTTATCGGATGAGATAAAGAGTGTTAAAATTTCCAATTTCCTTCAATTTGAAGTCCAGTAGCTTCCTAAAGCGTAACTTTCTTGTTGTTCCTAAGGTCAAGAGTCTGATAGAGAAGCATTAGCAACCAAATACTCACTGCCACTCTTCAGGTTAACACCCACGGCTTCCTTAGATTTATAACCTTTATGATTCTTCTTGTCTTTCTGCTTCAGTCGAGGCTTCGCTTCATCTAACTCCTTTAATTACTTTACCTTTCTGGTTCTACCACGCCTCTCCAATGTCTACAACCGGTATGAGTGTAAGGGATCTGTTGAAGCAGTAATGCTGATACGACAAACTCTGGGTTCTCATCTTCACTATAATTTTGCAACTCACGATCCCCAGCTGCTTGCCTCTTCCACAAAGGGTTCATGCCTCATAGATTCAGAGCCCACTTCAGTCTCCAAACTCGAGCCCATCACATCTTCCTCTCCCATCCTGGCCTCTTGAGATCTGCCCATAGGGTTTGCAACTTGGGTTCCTCGATGAGCATTCAGCCCACTTTTACTCGGCCCTACTTTTTCCCAAATACTATATTCTCTGTTAGATTTTTATGCCCACTATAGACTTACCCCTGAACCCCATCATTAATATTTGCATTCTAGTTTATTTCATCGGTGGCATTCCCATCTCTTCTCAATGCCACCCATGCCAGATTATTCAATGATCCGCCATCCTCATTAACCTCCTTGTCTGCTATAGAATCGCTCGGCGACTTTTCAAATTCCATTTCATCTTTTTCCATTGCCTTACTATTCTGTTTCGCTATCATCGCCACAGCATTGACTGATAACACTGGGGTCAAATTCATTAACATACACTCTGAATTGTTCATTACCCACTTGAAGAAGGAAATTTTCCTCATGAAATATCCGTAACAATTTGTATATTAGCCCTCATGAAGTAACTGGGACATAATGTCCCACTATCAGCAGATTATAAATTCCCCCCATCTCTCTCCAATATTCTGAAAAGTAACCATGTTCCATGCAGGCCAACCACGCTCTTCGACTGTCGATTATGATTTTCTCTGACCATTCGCTGCAACTGCAAGAACCAGTTATCAAGCGTCTCTCTTTGTTTCGCCATTACATATTCCATCCTTTGCTCATTCTCAAATACCAACAAAACCATAAAGCCCGAATATCTCATTATCGTCGCACCTCTGATGTCCTTGGACGCAATTTCATTTGCTAACACCTCCATCTTGAAGAATCTTCTACACCATCCCACTACACTTCTTTGTAGCGTATGCAGTTTCTCTTCATCTATCACACCTAGAATAGAGTTGTTAGCCTCGCCTGAAACCTCTTCCTTGGGCTTGTCTTCTAGCTCTCCGATTTCCTCCTCTATCATTCCTTCAATCCTCTTAACGTTGTTCTGTTCCCTCGTCGTCTTAGTTTCCCTTTTTTTCTTTCTCCAGAAAGTTGAACGACTTTTAAATTTCACCAGGTTTATGCCGATATGTTTCTGAAACACCAAAAGCCATTCATTCTCTCTATAGCTCTTCTCGCATCCTTCCTCGAAGCGTATCTGATGAACCCGAATCTCTTTCCTGTTTTGCTCCTTTTTTCAACATTATCTGTAACTCTATATAGTTAATGTATCTTATGCTGAAAACATTTTATAGTGGGTTAATGATCTTACAAAAGTATTTTCTTTGGAACTGAATAAACTTGATACGTGAAGTATACTGTGTGAAAGTTATACATATATGTTGATACTCATTCTATTGCTGATTTTGCTTAGAAGAACAATATTAATTTATGAATTTTAGATGTCAGAATTGTGATCATACGCATGTGCCGAGAGGATTTTTAAAGATGAAAATAACACTTGGGATCAATCATCAGTGAACAGAAGGGACGATCATTTAACTTAAGAAGAAAGAACTCATCTGGACACACAAGATATAAGTATTGTTTATTCATATGCATATTGCAGGAATAAATTAAAATTAAGATGAAAAACACACTTGGGAATAAGACAAAGATGGTCATCGTTGTTTATTTTAGCTCTCCTGCTTTCCTTCTGATTGAGTAGTATGTTTGGATAGCAGTAAAAACAAGACCCAATAAGACACCCAAAAAGGCGAGGATACTCCAGGGGGTGCTGAAATGAGTGTAATATGCCTTAGCAATGGAGGTCGCCCATGGGTTGTTGCAGTATTTACGCATATCATTTGTTACATCTTTGTACGTACTGAAATCAGGTACCAAATCGGTGGTTAAGCTATTGAATAGACGGGCCACTTCTTCATCACTGCCCATGTAATTCAGTAGCATTCCTGCATGTCTCAACTCCTTCACATCTTCTGCAGTGTCAATGAGGGAGTCGAGGAAGCATAAGTAAGAGGTGACCCCAAAGTCATTTTCGAAATCTGGGCACATTTCGTAAGCTACCAAGTTCATGAACTTGGAACCGGTTGAGTCGTCCACCACGATGCGAGGGATCTTCAGAGTTCCCAACAACCCTACGTAGAAATCAACATCTCGGAAGCTGCTTGTTTCGCTGGGACTCACTTGAATCCCTGCTTCTTTCAGCTCTTTCACGCTACGAAATGTTTTGCTATGCTGCGGTTTTGATCCCAATGACATAAGTAGGTTACGGATTACCTCCTTCTTACTGTTGGTGGTGGGTTTATTCTTGGACTTTGTCAAGAGTCTGTCACGCAAAATCCCCAGAAGATGAGTCGGTTCTTGATCTTGTTCCGACACTACTTGTCGCTGATCCGAGTCCGACTTCCCTGCTGCTAGTGTGCTCTTAATCTTCTTATCAATGAACGCATACATTGAGTTTCTCACATCATTTCCCTTACTGATTGAGCTGATCAGTAAGTTGAGGACTCGGAAAGGAATTTGATTCTCCAGCATGAACAGATCGACCTGAGCAAATGCAAGAAGATCAACTTTAACATGATCTATGCACTTTTTAGTAGTAATGCGGTGTATGACATGCAACACTGCACTTCCATCTACGAAGAACATCCAAGCGAGCTCATCATCCTCGTAAACTTCGATATCCTTTGGCTTATAACACTTCTTGAGATACCCTATCTCATCCTTAATCTTTTTGTACAACACTTGTTCTGAAACTTCATGTTCTTTACAGAACAACACTGCAAATTTAAGCTTAGCCTTCGCTGTTAACCGGAGCCGGTTGTTTTGATGATGGAGAGGGCCAATTGCAACCACCCGTGGTTCAAAATATTTCTTGAAGTTGTCGTTTTCTCTAAGGATTGTAGGAACCCTTCGAATTAAGGGTTTGGATTTGGAAGACTGTGTCTGAGTGTTGCCATTTGCAGATTTCTTCAAGGCTCTGAAAGAACGAAAATTCTCTTTCTCACGGCTGCTGAAATGCAGCTCATCTTCATTACCGTCACATACAGGAATTAGAATCTCCGGTGATGGCTCTTCCGTTTTGAACATTTTTTTTTTTTTTTATCTTGGCTTCGAGGCAAATTAAGCAAATTATATGAATATGTGAGCTAAGATTGGAATATGAAATTATCTATCACTTCATTCCTGATTTCACGAGGAAGGTGAAGCACCTTTCTATTGGGTCTTTGCTAAGATAACAAGTTTAGCACCTCATATGCATTCTCTGCACTTTGCTCTTTTTTCTCCTTTTTTTTGAAATGCCATGCTTTCAGTAGGAACTAAAGATATCAACCTTACTGCTGACGTTCTCACCACTTTATTCTCCATGGATGTACAGACACTATGTTTTGTTTCCTTGTGTCACGTAAGACACTATGTTGGAAAATGTGGTTTTAGAGGTCTCCATTATGCCTAACAAAATTTTAGGTATGTTCGGGTACGACTAAGGACTAAAATTTTGCCCAACATAAAAATATTAAAATTCGAGCTTAAATTTGCTCATATTAAAAATGTTTTATATACAAAAATTTAAACAACATAATATATCAAAAACTTTAAAAACATTAAAATCCCAATAAATTAAAAGAACTCTTTATATATAAATAATATTAATATAGGTTCAACTTAACAAGCAAATGTTACAATATCCAAATAATAACAATAAAATAGTAGCAACATAATAAGTGAAATGACAACAAAATAGTGGGATAGCATTAAAACAACATATTTCTTTTCTTTTCTTTTTTCAAATTCGGGCCGAGCCCGGACTAAAAAAACCTTACTTGAGGCTTGACCCGCTTTCTAAATGGGCATTATTTTTCTGCCCAAACTCATTTGTCGAGCCTATATTTTTGTCCGAACTCTTCCACATTTCGAATTGGCCTTTAAGCCGGGTCGGGTGGCCCGATCCATGGACAGGTCTAGGCGATTTCAACATCTTACTAAAATATGTAAGGATTTTTTTTTTCCTTTTTGCCACAAATATGTAAGGGTTTAAAGTTAGCGGATATTTGAGATTTAAAAAAATGAAAATAAAGGTGTAAGGAGTAAAGTTGATGTTTTATTGATATATTTATATTTAAATTTTACCATAAGTTTTTATTAGTTTTATTAAAAATATAAAAAAGATAAAATTGTCATCATAATAATATAATTTATTTTAAATAAAAGAAATTTTAGTAAATTTTCCAATTAAGTTGATGTCTGGTTGTAATGACTCAAAAGTCAGTGGAGTCGAAAACGGTGATTTCGGAATGTTATTTTTCGATGATAGAATATGTGAATATTATTTATTAATATTTACGAGCGTATTACAATATTATATTGAGATTTGGTCTAATCATTTTAATTATTTGGAAAGTTAGACAAGGTACAAGTGTATCGATTCTAAAGTTGGTGGTTTTTGAAATTGAGATATCGGGACCTCGTTTCCGTAAACCGAACTCGTAAATATTTTTATTTAATATTTACAAAGTTAAGCTAGTAGAGAATTAAATTTTTGATAGGTAAATTTTTTGAATTACGAGTTATTAAGGTATAAGGACCAAATCGCATAAGTGTTAAAAGTTGAATTATGGGTTTAAATGAATTAAAGGAGACCAAAATAGCAATTATGCGTTTGCTCTTTTAAGTGGACGGTCATAAATGGCATTTATGATAAAATTATACATATATATGTTGTTTACTTAATGTATATATGCATGTATGTTATAATTATAATTATAATAATAAAATGAGAACAAAAAAGGTAATGAATATTAAGGAAAGTGGAATCAAAGAGAATTTTCTCTTTGGCATGCATTCGAAACATAGGGAGAAGAAAGAAAGAGTTTGAACGGCATTAGGGTTTCAAGGATTTCAACTTCAAATTGGTTAGTGCAATTTAGTCCTTTCTTTGTAATTTTTACTTTTTTAGAATCTCTATACCTAAAACTAGCCGACCCGTGTTACAATTTTTAATATTGTTCAAGATTGATAATGTTACCATTGTTAATTAGTTGGAGTTGTGGGGATTAAATTGATAGATTTTTAAGTTAGAAGTAGAAAAGGACTAAATTGTAGAATTAATTGTTGATTATGAGTAATAGGGACTAAATTAAAAAAAATTGAAATTAAGGGGTAAAATTGAAAATAGGGAGCCAAATTTAGCTTAGAGTGAAATTAGTATAAAAATTAGAGGTTAAATGCGGAGATTAAAAATTAGTCTTGGTTTAGGGACTAAATTGTTCATTAAACAAAATGTAGTGGAAATTTTAAAATTTCTCATGAATTGAGTTGTGTATCATTAACCTATTGTAATTATTTTATTCTGTAGCAAACGTCGTTCTAGAATCCTCGAGTAAGAAGGGGAAAGATAAGGTCGACGTCGAGTAGCTCGAAATATACTGTTTGTGTTTCTATAATCTAAACTATTTAAAAACGATGCTTTTATACATTGCATTAATTGGTAAGTATATATATAAGGTAAGTTATTCCTTGAAACAATTTTATGAGATGCGAATTTGAATTGAATGATTACTAGTGACAAGGTATTAAATTGCATAGTTATGAAATAAAATACTGAATATTGTATATTGTATGGGATATTGGATTTGATTTGAAAATGACAATGCTATTGGATAGCAAGTGTGATAGAATGAAGTGAAATATAGAATGAAATGTGAATTGGGAACTAAAGTAGTGAATGGATATGTATTTAAGGAATGATGTTTAATTATGTATGAAATGAATTGAAATATGATTGAGATAATATTGCATATCACTTACTATAGCTTGAGCATGTAATTGTATTATATTTTATTTTTGTGTTCTGATTATAGAAATACCACTGAGTTATACTCAGCATACGGTTTTGTTTTTCGTACACAGGTGATAATACTCTAGAATGACATATTTTTATGTATTAATTAATATTTATTTTGAGTATGATCCTACTAATTTGAGCTATTTATGGTTTTTTATCTTGTAGGGACTAAATTGAAGGTAAAAGGAAATTTAGGGGCAAAAAGCGTGAATTTGAAGATAAATTGGGCCAGAATGCGAAGTAGGAGAAAAGTGGTGCCAAAAATGCAAAGTGTAGAAGATTTTGGAGCAAAAATGCAAAAGAAGAGATTTTATAGCACAAGACCCTATTTTAATTCCAATTATATTAGGATAATTATTAAGGATTATTATTTAGATTTAATTTTAGCATTTATCTTTATTTATCTTTTAGAGTTTAATTAGGAATAGACTAGGTTTCCTAGTACTATAAATAGGGGATGGAGTGACACAAATTTCACTCGTCTTTTTCTGTAAACACTTTCTCCCCAATAAAGTTTAGCCTTTTGTTCTTTCCATATTTTTCAATAAAAATTCTATTTTATTTCCTTTTCCCCAAAAATCATGAGCCATTAAACTTATCTAGCCGAAGGTTGTCGAAATTCCCCAAAAAGGGTTCATGAGGCTTAGAATCCGCGCTTAGCCTTCTCAACGAGTATTCATTGTTTCTCCGCATTACGGGGCTGACGCTTCCGTCCATGTCCCTTAATAGGTGATCTTTTCAACTTGTGCAAGGAACGACCGCTTTGTACGTTTTGGGAAGGTTGCACAGTCGGTTTGTTAGCTTACTGCGACATAGGTTGGCGAGCCCAAGAGACAAAATGACGTGGTATTCACCATTGAGAAGTGATGATCTAGCATAAGATGGTCCCACAAAAGCGATTGTTGGCTAGAGTCAGGTTCCGCTAAATCGTAAGTCTAAAATCTTGAAGCTGGTGGTCGTAGGCGTCCTTTTCCACTATAACTGGCTTATTTTGTTTGAGAAGGATCACCTAAAAGCCGAGGATTGAACCCAAGGCAGATCGAGACAACCAGAGGCTGGAATTTATCCATAAGAAACTCCTTTTCCTCAACTCTATTTATCTCTACTATTTTAATTTTAATTTTAATTTTCACAATTTCAATTCAATCAAAACTTTTAATTCTGTTTTTTTTATTTTTTTTCCAAGTACGTAGGTTTTCTTGGGCACGACTCTGTCTGGGATTTTGAGGAACAAGCATTTGTACAAATCCGGTCCTTAAGGATTTAACCCTACTTCCCTTATACTGTTCTTTTTCATTGTTTTATAGGGATAGAATTGTAACAGCCCGACTTAGGGCCTAGTCGGAATAGTGGTGCGAGACCACAAATCCGAAGCAAAAATATGAGTTTTATTATTTCTATAAGGTTTATGAGGTGATTTCATGATTGTGTAAAAATCTCATGAAGAAATTTTATTAATTTGTAATTAAATTGTCCATTAGGACTAAATTGCAAAGATTAGAAAATATAAGATTCTAGAAGGTTCAAGTATGAAATAGAATTATAAAAATTTCTAGAGGTCCTTATTTAGCAATTAGACCATTATATTTGATGATGGACAAAAATGGACATGGGAAGGAAAAATCTTAAGAAAGGATCATTAAGGGCATTTATGTCATTTGGTTAATAAAAGAATTAAAAGGGAAAAACAAGCAAAAATTGATGTCCATCTTCTTCACCATAGCCTAAATTCTCAAGCTCTCCATAGCTAGGGTTTCTTCACTTTCCAAGCTTGATAGTAAGTGCATCCTAGCCCCGTTTTTAATGTTCTTCGTATTTTTGAAACCCTCGTAGCTCGGTTTAGCTATTTCTAGCTATATTTTGAGCTAGGGTTTATATTCAAAAATTTACCCATGTATTAAATGCATGTATTTTGATGTTTTATGGAAGAATATGAAAGTTTAATGTATGATAAACATCTTATTCTAAGTGATTTTCATGAAAAATGCATGGAAAGGATCAAATCATAAAAGTTGTAAAAGTGGTCATACATGAGTAAAATAGTGGAATTTGAAGGTTGCTATAGTTGAGAAAATGATTCGGCTAGGCTTGAAATGCAAGAAAGTTGAATAAAAATCATTTTACGAGCATAGGGGCAAAAGTGTAATTATGTAAAAGTTTAGGGGCAAAATTGTAATTTTTCCAAAATATGAATTATGAGTCGATTTAGTTAATGTGTGTGTATTTAACAAGTGAAATTGTTATTATAGATCAAGAAACGTGAAGCCCGAATCGAAATCGAGGTAAGAACAAAATCGAAGACTAAATCGAGCATCGAGACATATTTTGAGATTCGAGGTAAGTTTGTATGAAGTTTGAGTTTCATAATATTCGATGATTAAAACTTCTTAATATTATGATTGTCGAAACCATTTTTTCATTAGAGTTTTAAAAAAAGGGATCGACTTTAAAATAACAAATGAAGTCGCCACCGATCTTTTATTCGAGGTGTGATCGGATCACCTAGAGATGGATTATTTTAATAAAACATTTTGATTTATTAAAACAATATTTTTGGTCTACGAAATTTAAGAAAACAGGTTCGGGAGTCGGTTACGTACGAGGAAGGATTAGCACCCTCGCAACGCCCAAAATTGGTACCAAATTGATTAATTAATGTCCCAACGTCGAGAATTTGAAAGATTTTAAAATTACGAACTTCTTTGACCCATTTGAAGATACTCGAGTTTGAATATTAAGATTCTCTAATTTTGAAAAAATAAAATGTCACATCCAGCACGTTAGGATGTAATAATTCAAGTCTTCGAATTCTAGGTCATCCCAAGATTCTCAAAACCTATGCATTGAGATTTTAAAAGGGTATTTCATTATTTGAGGTCAAACGAAAAATCGAAACCCAGAACGTTAGGGCACGATCTCTCGAATTTCCAAACACGAAATATTTCCTTGTTTTTAATTTAAGAAAATATGGATGAAATTTCGAAAAGATATTTAGTTATTTGGTCAAACGGAAAATCGAAACCCAGCACGTTAGGGCACGATTTCTCGAATTTCCAAACACGAAACATTGCCTTATTTTTAAAGCTAAGAAAACGCGAATGAAATCTTAAAAGGATATTCGGTTATTTGGTCAAACGAAAAACCGAAACCCAGCACGTTAGGGCACGATCTCTCGGATTTCTCAAACACGAAACATTGCCTTATTTTAAATTTTTTTACTAAGCAATTATAAAATGAACTCAAAATGCATTTGTTTAACGTATTATAATGAAACGACTAATATCAATTAAAACGTTAAGGTTTGAATCTCAATGCGATGAAAAAAAAAAACAAAACTACAAACATTGAATAATATACATGGATAAAATGTTACACTAATGAATAATCATAATATAAAATTTGAAGGGAATGAATTTGGGTTCATACGATAGTAAGCAAATTAATATGACTAATATACAGCAAACAAATAAGCAAATAATATGCGTCAATTTAAATAATTCACATGTAATAATAGAAAACTTGATATAAAATAATGTACATATATATAAATAATGATGACATGTGAAAGTGTTTGGGATAAATATAATTTAAAATAAGATCTTTAAAAAAGACAATTAGGTATATTTATATATAGATTAACAATAAAATATACATAGATAAATTTAAAAGAAAATACATACATAAAATAATATGAAATATAAAATAAGATGATTTTAATATGAACCCTATATATATACATTTATACAAAATAATATATATAAGAGTATAATTATTGTACAAATTATTAAAACACAACAACACATAAAAGAAAATTTTAAAATCAAATATTTATGTAATAAATAGAAATATACAAATGAAAATAAAACAAATTAAGACATTGTAAAATCAATTTACAAATAATTTTATTAAAATAGCTTCTAAAAAAGTAAATAATAAATTTAATATCATAAAGGTAGCAAAGATTATAAACTAAAACATACTTAATTGAAATAAGAATAAAATTAACAGGCTATATTATAAAAAATAATTTTAAACAGATTTAAGGACTAAGTTAAAATGCGCTCAAATAGTTAGGGATTAATCTAGCAAATATTCCCGAAGCTCAAAACGCAGTGTTTAAGCGGACTAAATTGAAAATGCGCTTAAATTACAGAGGCCAATTAAAAATAAATAAAAAGTCTAATCAAAAGACAGCACAACATAGAGGGACTAATTGCGTAAATATCCCATCACTGCGAAAACACGCGGATCCCCTGGGTGCTGGATCGGGTCAAGTCGGGGCAGCTTGTACGGTGTCGTTTTGAGGCCACTTAATCATGCTTCAAACGACGCCGTTTTTCATAATCTTAAAAGGCTAATAAAACCTGAAAAACAAATAGAAAATCGGCCTTCTGTTCCCCTCTTCTCCTCTGAAATCAAAACCCTAGCCGCTTTAGAAAAACACAAATCGAACCTCTCCCTCTGCCGATTCAGATGTCTGCGCCACTCGACCACCATTTCACCATCGTAATCGGTGTATGGTGGCGCATAGTGACGCCCTATCACCCAAGGTTTCACCTACTTTCTGCTCAAGATCCCCATTCAAACTTCGATTTCAAAGAAGCGAATAGGGATCCGACGACGGCCTTAACAGATAAGTGCTTCCCTTTTTTCGCATGCAATGAATATTTAAATGGAAACAGAAAAGCACGAAGATGAAAACTCGATTAATCTACTGATAATCACCTTTTAATTTCTCTGCTTTTGATTTTTTTGTATTTGTATTGCGTATGTGTGCGTAAAAAAGGGTGAACCCCCCATACAATGGTTTGTTTTCGTCGCTTTTAAAGCTGAAATCGGAAAATTCATAAAAAAAAAAACTTGAGAATACAACTATTTTCTTTTTCTTTGTTTTTGCTTTGCTGTCGTTTTTTCATTCTTGCAGGTACAGAGGGCGGACGTGGCATACGAAGTTTTGCTGGCGGTACGGAGGCTGTGGAGGCATGCGGGGTGCGCGTGGGGGCACGCGCGATGGGAGCTATTGCGGCGCTGGAACCCTCTAGAAGCTCTCCTAGGGTTTCTGCTGAAGCTCTTTGGTTTTGGGCTGGGGTCTGGTTTTGGGTTAGGTTTAGTGTTAGTATTTGGGTTTAGTATTGGGTCTATTGGACCTGCTGTTAAACTTTTGGGTCATTGTAATCCTTTTGGGTTTGTAAAAAAACTGTTTCTGGACTGTTTAAAAGACTTTTGTTATTTTTATGGTTTAATGGATTGGTTAATAGGCCCCGGGCAAATTTTGGGCCCTACAGCTGCCCCTCTTTGCTCATTTTCGTGTAACGGGAATGAAGTAAAGACTTTAAAGAGGGCCAAATTTGCCTGGTCTTGTAAGATCTTGACTTCTTGGCACTTCTTTTCTTCAAGTTGCCTGACTGCGTCTTTCAGGGTATGGGAAATGATGTCTCAACTTGCTCTAGTAGAATTTCAGGGAGAAGAGATTTGTAGCTTCCATCTTCTCTACTGAAACTTTAAGGAAGTATAGTTTGATCCTCAATAACCTCAGGGAGAAGGGATTTGTAACCTCCACCTACTCCACTGGGACTTCAGGGTGATAGGAATTCAGAGAGAAGAGATTTGATACTTCGATCTTTTTACTGAAACTTCTCAAAAATATAGTTTGATCCTCAATAACCTCAGGGAGAAGGGATTTGTAACCTCCACCTACTCCACTGGGACTTCGGGGTGATAGGAATTCAGAGAGAAGAGATTTGTAACTTCGATCTTCTTCTTTGAAAACTTCTCGAAATATAGTTTGATCCTCAATAACCTCGGGGAGAAGGGATTTGTAACCTCCACCTACTCCACTGGGACTTCGGGGTGATAGGAATTCAGAGAGAAGAGATTTGTAACTTTGATCTTCTTACTGAAACTTCTCGAAAATATAGTTTGATCCTCAATAACCTCAGGGAGAAGGGATTTGTAACCTCCACCTACTCCACTGGGACTTCGGGGTGATAGGAATTCAGAGAGAAGAGATTTGATACTTTGATCTTCTTACTAAAACTTCTCGAAAATATAGTTTGATCCTCAATAACCTCTGGGAGAAGGGATTTGTAACCTCCACCTACTCCACTGGGACTTCGGGGTGATAGGAATTCGGAGAGAAGAGATTCGTAACCGATCTTCTTCACTTGAAACTTCTCGAAATATAGTTTGATCCTCAATAACCTCGGGAGAAGGGATTTGTAACCTCCACCTACTCCACTTTGGAACTTCAAGGAAATAAGACTTGTATGGCTTCGATCCGCTCCTGCAACCGGGGATTGCGGATCTGCTATCTTCAATCTGCTCCTGCAACTTCAGGATTGCCAGATTTGCTATCTTTAATCTGCTCCTGCAACTTCAGAATTGCCATATTTGCTATCTTCGATCCGCTTCGCTCAGGAAGGCAAGATCTGATGTCCTCGATCTGCTCCTGCAACTTTAGGAATGCCAGATCGCTATCTTCAATCTGCTCCCGCAACTTCGGGTTGCGGTTTGATATCTTCAATCTGCTCCTGCAACTTCGTGGATTGCCGTTTGCTATCTTTAATCTACTCCTGCAACTTCAGGATTTTCAGATTTGCTATCTTCGATCCGCTTCGCTCAGGAAGGCAAGATCTGCTAATTTATCGACGTTGTGACACCGTCTTCTTGGGGACTTGTCCTGTAAAATCAATTTTATGTGTTTATGCTTATGCAAAATGGTTAGGATGCAATGATCGGAACGACTCTAATGCTCCTAACTAAATGTATTATGGATGACATCTGCCTGGATGCAGAATGTCATGAGAATGATTTCTTCAATGATTAGGATGCAATGATCGGAATGAATCAAATGCTCCTAACTAAATGTGTCTTGCATGAATGCAGGATTTCATGAGATTGATCACTTTTTAACACCTAGGATTGACATTGCTCATTATTCCTCCAGGTTGTATCACTGATGTAATATCCTGTCTTCTTGTTCGGCTGGTACTCTCAACAGAAAACCCGAGAAAACGATTATATCTTGCTCAACGAATTTGCCCCATTGTAACTTCAGGGTTCATCTCATTGTGACTTAGGGGTATAGGGTCTGAATTTCTTCCATCCATCCCACCGCGACTCCAAAACGTCGGATTTGTTTCTTCTTCAATCCATCTCGTTGCTATTCAAGGGTACATGACTTGTATCAGCTTCCATCTATCCCATTATAACTTGGGGGTATAGGGCCTATAGCTTGTTCCATCAACTGATCACTCCTCTGGTGACCAAATCAGATGTGTATGCATGATGCTCGTGTGAATGCAGGATATCAATTTTTCTCGAGAATGATCCCCATTTTACACTTGGGTTAATGATGCCCATTTTTCGGCAGGATTGCATCACTGACGCAACACCTTGTCATTTTGTTCAATTGCCATTTTTGACCAAAATCCGGAGAGATAATCTCAGTTTAGACTCTTACCCCACCAATATTTCCATCCCTCACAGTTGGTGAGTTTTAAACAATAGTCTTGCTTCAGTTTCTTGTATTATTCAGAAGCTTTCAGAGTAATATGCGAAACTTTTTTTGTTAAAGTTTTATTAGTCCACTAATCGTTATTTCAATGCGAAATGCTTGAAAAAGATCATAACCATAGACAAGAAGGAAATTAATTAGGAGCATAGCTCGAAACAAATAAGTTAAGCCAAGATAGAAATCGCAATCAAGAAGGAAATTTATTGTGAACATATTTTGAAAAGAATAATATAATCACCAATAACAAATTTAGAATGGGTAAAATGGAAACTAGGTGCCCCCAATATCGCAACCTGAGCTTCTCTGTCCCAACTTCTTGAGGACCATTTTAAGTTCAATATGTGTTTAGGGGATCCAGAGTACTTTGTCAATGCCCCGAGACGTAGCATACTTCTTAATTGTTAATTCAGGCATAGCAAGACTGCTGTATGCCCCCTTTGACCAAAATTTGAGCCGCCCTTTTCGGGTTTTCAACTCAAATCCCCTTTGGTCTCAAAGCGCCCTTTGCGGGTTTTCGCCTTGGCCTCTCCTTTTTCTTTCTTCTTCTTTTTGCTGAAAATTTCTATTTTTCTATTTTGAATTTTTTTTTGAAAGTGCCCTTTGCAGGTTTCACCTTGGTTTCTCCTTTTTAGGTGAAATACCTCTTGACTGAATTCATCAGACTGGGCATATCCCTGCCATCCATTTTGGTCAATGTTTCCATAACATACTTTTTCGCTACTTAAAATCTTTTCTAGTTTGGGCTCCATTTTTCTCTGAAATCTTTTTGTATATGAATGATTTTCTTCAATATCCGGTCCCTATTTGGGAATTTTCTAAGATGAACCTATTTGTCGCAAACCCGCATCATCTGACTGCAACGGATAGCTATTAACTTTTCCTCACAAATTTGATTGATCACATCAGGATTGGATCCATTCTGCCTCATCCAACTTCAGTTGATAAAACTCGGAAAAAGTAATTTCGACTTCAATGGGCGAAACCAATAAGAAATGTGCTTTGCCAGTTGTGATCTTGGCCAATGTTTGATAAGCATAAATAGTAACTTCTGTATGCCAATCTTTACAAGTCTCGGTCTTTTGAGCTTTTGTTTTTCCATTTGGTGCCTTATTTTGCCTTTGGAAGTGGCACCTGATCTTTGAACAGACCGCAAACTTTTTGTGCGGTTAAATGTGATCTTTTTGACATTTTTTTTCTTTTTTTTGGTCAGTATTCTTTCTTTTTCTTTTCTTTGTTCCGATGACTATCGACTTTGTAATATTGGCATATGAAGCGACTTTTACCATCCTAGTGAAGAAATTGACAACCACGAAGATGAATTGGTGTTAGCGAAGCTTCGATGAGGTCGGCTTTGATAACATCCATGCCCCACATATAGGAAATCTTGTTTCTGCATTGAGTCAGGCTTTGATCTTCGTCTCCTTCCTTGGCTCGCGACGTAGGATCTGTTTTTCATCCAGTATTAACAAATCAGAAGATATGTTGCAATTTTTGTCATCTTCAAAGTCCTGCGATCCCTTAGACCCTTATTTCATTCAAAAAAGGGAGTTAGTAGCAGCGTCGCTCATGTCATTGATATCTGGGTACCTATTGTAGGTACGAAGGCAAATTCCAAAGAATAAATGATTCTAAGGATGATTATTTATGTGGTATGGTCATGAAAGAATATTTTAAAACACAAAAGAATGCTCAGTATGAGATGTAAAGAATAAAAATATTTGCTCCAAAATATGCATTTTATTGAAATAAAAACTCTGGACATAAGCCTATTTCACAAAAGAAATCTTATTGCTTCTAGGCTTAAAGCAACAAGTGCGTTTTGTACATTACTCTAGGTAAGCTCTAAATACTACAGGAATTTCTTTCGCAGTCCGATTGTCCAAAATGCTTCCGAGTATATAAAGGCCGATGCTTGGAAAACTTTTATTCCTTGGTTCACTCTTTGGATATGCCATTGGTGTTCTGACTTCCCGATTTCTAGGCTTCTGATGACTTCTTCAAGGAATCACAACTCTCCTGCCCCCTCTTTCAATTTCTCGCTGCCCGTTCGACTCATGCGGGCTTCACAACCCCTATCTTAATAAGCCTTTCCACGACTTTTTTAAAGGCAGTGTAATTTTCTATTGAATGCCCCAAAATTCCCGCATGATAGTCACATTGGGTATTTGCATCGTACCACTTGGGGTACGGGGGCTGCAATGGTGTCAGGTAGAAAGGGGACACCACGTGTGTGTCAAAAAATCTCTGATATAGCTCTTGGTATGTTATTGGAATAGGAGTGAACTAAAGCTTTTCTGTGTTCGTCCTTTGACTAGATTCATTCCTTGAAGGAGTTTGAAGACTAGTAGTTGTCGTCCTTGGTGATCCCTCAGTAACTTGCTTTGAATAACCTTTACTGTATGCTCCCACATTGTTTACCTCATTTTCTTTATTTCCCAGGGTTGATCTCTTGGCACTTTCCCCCGTATCTATTTTACCACTTTTTATGGCATTCTCAATCATTTCGCCAGTCATTACGATGTCTGAGAAGCTCTTTGTAGCGCTCCCTAGCATATGAGTGATAAACGGGGCTTTCAAGGTGTTGATGAAGAGCATAGTGATTTCTTTCTCCAGAAGAGGTGGCTGGACTTGTATGGCAACCTCTCTCCACCTTTGTGCATATTGCCGAAAACTCTCGCTTGGTTTCTTCTCCATGTTTTGCAAGGTGATTCTATCAGGGGTCATATCTGTTACGTGACTGTGCTTCATAAATGCCTGTGCTAAATCCCTCCAAGAACCAATTTTGGTACGGCTCAACTGATTGTACCATTTAGATCGCTTTGCCGCACTGATCATCACGAAAGCAATGTATTAGCGATTGGTCATTGTTAACATACCCAGTCATTCGTCGGCAAAACATAGTTATATGAGCTTCGGGGCAAGCAGTTCCATTGTATTTTTAAAATTCTGGCATCTTGAATTTGTGGGGAAATATTAGATCTGGCACTAAACTCAGATCTTTCGCATCGATCCCGCAACAAGAATTTGTAGTTTCCATTGCTTTAAATTTCTCTTCCAGCCACTTACATCTCTCTTCTAGTTGCCTTTGGGATTCCGTCATTACTCTTTCTTCTCCTACCATTTCATCTAGGTCAAGAACAATTGGATTGTTTAAATTAGGACCAAGGTTAGAGCCTGAGCCAGCTTGGAAATTGATCGGTGTCGAGACTCCGTCCTGAATTTGTTGTGGCCTAATGGAGAGAGATGGCTTTTGTGGATTTGTTTCTGGTGGTACATGTACCTGTGTTGGAGTAAAACCAGGAGGATATTGGTTATTTTCCCTGACATTATCCATAGGTTTTTCCCCTTGTTTATTCCTCCCGCCAGTAATTGAGTCAATTGGGTCATCATATTCTGTTGTGATTCCATCATCCGATCCATCATATCTTGTTGGATCTTAGCAAGCTGCTCTTACATTTGCAGCTGAAGTTTATCCTCCATCTCCCTTTGGAGTTGTTCAAGCTTCTCTAATCTCTGATCCATATCTTTCGTCATAGTTCGGGTACCGTAAGGATGTTTGGTTTTGTTGGTGTCCAGGTTAATGCTGAAATAATTTCAACCAATCAGGGTCCTCTCATGAAATCTAATGCACGTGATGTAATGCTATGTGAATGCATGCAATGCAGAAGGAGCCGACTCTAATTCAATTCCATTTAGGAAACTTTATTTGAAAACAAAGCTCTTTACATAGAGCAGATTACAAATATACGAACATCCGTATTGTCTTCCATTTTATCAAGAAAGTCGTCTTCCATGTCAAGCTCCCTAATTTAGCAACCGAACCCGAATCGACACCCTTCTCTAATATAAAAATGCATGCAAAGCAATAAAATAAATAGTCAGTACGATAGAAACGGAAAACATGTAAAATATTCAAGCACCTATTGGGTGACCACTAGGGTTTATCACAACTCCATCTAGGGTAGGCTCTTAGGGCCTTTTACATGCAGTTTGAGTTCTAAAGTTGAGGGTACCTGAACCAGCAGATTCCTCAATCCTCACCCATTATAGGCTCATATGGATCGAGTTCGGTTCGAGGGAATACATTTCCCTATGGCATCAGCGGAGATGAAAATGTCACGAAGACATAGGTACGCGGATGTATCCCTGGCGATTCACTATCTCGCACGGAGGTGAAAACCTCACGAAGGAGTAGCTTTTCACTCCCACTTAAAGGTGTGACCCAGCGGTCATGCAATATGCTGAAAAGTATTCTACAAGACTCGAACCATAACAATCAAATGAGATGATGCAAGCGAATGCAATAAAAGGATCGTAATTTTTCAAAATCAATTTTTCAATTTTCAACAAAAGGACAGAAATTAATCAATTTATGGCCTGACTCTCAACCAGTCCCCAGTGGAGTCGCCAAGCTGTCGAAACCATTTTTTCATTAGAGTTTTAAAAAAAGGGATCGACTTTAAAATAACAAATGAAGTTGCCACCGATCTTTTATTCGAGGTGTGATCGGATCACCTAGAGATGGATTATTTTAATAAAACATTTTGATTTATTGAAACAATATTTTTGGTCTACGAAATTTAAGAAAACGGGTTCGGGAGTCGGTTACATACGAGGAAGGATTAGCACCCTCGCAACACCCAAAATTGGTACCAAATTGATTAATTAATGTCCTAAAGTCGAGAATTTGAAAGATTTTCAAATTACGAACTTCTTTGACCCATTTGAAGATACTCGAGTTTGAATATTAAGATTCTCTGATTTCGAAAAAATAAAATGTCACATCCAGCACGTTAGGATGCAACAATTCAAGTCTTCGAATTCTAGGTCATCCCAAGATTCTCAAAACCTATGCATTGAGATTTTAAAAGGGTATTTCATTATTTGGGATCAAACAAAAAATCGAAATCCAGCACGTTAGGGCACGATCTCTCGAATTTCCAAACACGAAATATTGCCTTGTTTTTAATTTAAGAAAATATGGATGAAATTTCGAAAGGATATTTAGTTATTTGGTCAAACGAAAAATCGAAACCCAGCACGTTAGGGCACGATTTCTCGGATTTCCAAACACGAAACATTGCCTTATTTTAAAGCTAAGAAAACGCGAATGAAATCTTAAAAGGATATTCGGTCAAACGAAAAACTGAAACCCAGCACATTAGGGCACGATCTCTCGGATTTTCCAAACACGAAACATTGCCTTATTTTAAAAAATTTTACTAAGCAATTATAAAATGAACTCAAAATGCATTTGTTTAACTTATTATAATGAAACGACTAATATCAATTAAAACGTTAAGGTTTGAATCTCAATGCGATGAAAAAAAAAACAAAACTACAAACATTGAATAATATACATGGATAAAATGTTACACTAATGAATAATCATAATATAAAATTTGAAGGAAATGAATTTGGGTTCATACGATAGTAAGCAAATTAATATGACTAATATACAGCAAACAAATAAGCAAATAATATGCGTCAATTTAAATAATTCACATGTAATAATAAAAAACTTGACATAAAATAATGTACATATATATAAATAATGATGACATGTGAAAGTGTTTGGGATAAATATAATTTAAAATAAGATCTTTAAAAAAGACAATTAGGTATATTTATATATAGATTAACAATAAAATATATATAGATAAATTTAAAAGAAAATACATACATAAAATAATATGAAATATAAAATAAGATGATTTTAATATGAACCCTATATATATACATTTATACAAAATAATATATATAAGAGTATAATTATTGTACAAATTATTAAAACACAACAACACATAAAAGAAAATTTTAAAATCAAATATTTATGTAATAAATAGAAATATACAAATGAAAATAAAACAAATTAAGATATTGTAAAATCAATTTACAAATAATTTTATTAAAATAGCTTCTAAAAAAGTAAATAATAAATTTAATATCATAAAGGTAGCAAAGATTATAAACTAAAACATACTTAATTGAAATAAGAATAAAATTAACAGGCTATATTATAAAAAATAATTTTAAACAGATTTAAGGACTAAGTTAAAATGCGCTCAAATAGTTAGGGATTAATCTAGCAAATATTCCCGAAGCTCAAAACGCAGTGTTTAAGCGGACTAAATTGAAAATGCGCTTAAATTACAGAGGCCAATTAAAAATAAATAAAAAGTCTAATCAAAAGACAGCACAACATAGAGGGACTAATTGCGTAAATATCCCATCACTACGAAAACACGTGGATCCTATGGGTGCTGGATCAGGTCAAGTCGGGGCAGCTTGTACGGCGTCGTTTTGAGGCCACTTAATCAGGCTTCAAACGACGCCGTTTTGCATAATCTTAAAAGGCTAATAAAACCTGAAAAACAAACAGAAAATCGGCCTTCTGTTCCCCTCTTCTCCTCTGAAATCAAAACCCTAGCCACTTTAGAAAAACACAAATCGAACCTCTCCCTCTGCCGATTCAGATGTCTGCGCCACTCGACCACCATTTCACCATCGTAATCGGTGTATGGTGGCGCATAGTGACGCCCTATCACCCAAGGTTTCACCTACTTTCTGCTCAAGATCCCCATTCAAACTTCGATTTCGAAGAAGCGAATAGGGATCCGACGACGGCCTTAACAGATAAGTGCTTCCCTTTATTTTCGCATGCAATGAATATTTAAATGGAAACAGAAAAGCACGAAGATGAAAACTCGATTAGTCTGCTGATAATCACCTTTCAATTTCTCTGCTTTTGATTTTTTTGTATTTGTATTGCGTATGTGTGCGTAAAAAAGTGTGAACCCCCATACAATGGTTTGTTTCCGTCGCTTTTGAAGCCGAAATCAAAAAATTCATAAAAAAAAAACTTGAGAATACAACTGTTTTCTTTTTCTTTGTTTTTGCTTTGCTATCGTTTTTTCATTCTTGCAGGTACAGAGGGCGGACGTGGCGTGTGAGAAGTTTTGGCGGTCAGAGGTGGAGGCTGCGGGTGCGCGTGGGGGCACGTGCGATGGGAGCTATTGCAGCGCTGGAACCCTCTAGAAGCTCTCCTAGGGTTTCTGCTGAAGCTCTTTGGTTTTGGGCTGGGGTCTAGTTTTGGGTTAGGTTTAGTGTTAGTATTTGGGTTTAGTATTGGGTCTATTGGACCTGCTGTTAAACTTTTGGGTCATTGTAATCCTTTTGGGTTTGTAAAAAAACTGTTTCTGGACTGTTTAAAAGACTTTTGTTATTTTTATGGTTTAATGGATTGGTTAATAGGCCCCGGGCAAATTTTGGGCCCTACAATGATAATGTATTTCATTCCATGAAATCTGAGTGAGGAAACCTCGATGAAGAAATAGTAAGAATAAGATAAGTTAAAGTTCCGGTTAAAGTCTCGGAATAAGTATGTTACTTATGTATTCATATGAGATAAGGAATGTCTCGTATAAGACCATGTCAGGGACATGGCTTCGGCACCAAAGAAAGATCTCGTATAAGACCATGTCTGGGACATGGCATCGACATCCGTGTACGATCTCGTATAAGACCATGTCTGGGACATGGCATCGACATCGCGTTATGAGATCCCGTATAAGATCATATCCGGGATATGGCATCGGCATCAAGAGTGATCCCATGTAAGACCATATCCGGGATATGGCGTTGGCATCAAGGTTCATGCACGATGAGTTCAAATATCCTATGATAATATGATTAGTTCATGATCAAAAGAGTTAAGCATGTTAAATGGTATAGAGCTAAATCCTTTTATGGATGACCTTAAGTTTTATTCATGATGAGATAGATGATGATTTGAGTTATGTTCATGATAGCATATGTGCTAAGCCACGTGATTAAGTGATACAGGTGTTATGAGTAAGTACAAGTTATGAAACCATATTGACACGAGGTGGGTAAGAATAAGTATGAGTAAGTGTGACTAAGTACGAGCAAGTATGCTTATTCATTTGAGACTTATGTTGCCATTGTTTCATGACATGAATGAGTTTAATTCGAGCAATTATGTTGTTCTAGAATTTCATGCAAACTTACTAAGCTATATGCTTACCCCTCTCTTTTCCCTATTCCTTGTAGTTTTGCCAAGTTAGCTCGGGGATCATAGGACGTCGGAGCTCAGATCACACTAACAACCGCTCTTTTGGTATAGTAAAGTTAATTCATTTTGAGTATGGCATGTATAGGAATTTGATCGTTTGTGTCATGTTATGTTTGAAGGCCAAAAGGTTGGCTATTAATGTTTCACTCATTTTGTAAATGGCCATGATGAATTGATCAATATTGTTAAGTCCATATGCTAAGGTTGATGGTTATAAAGAAATGAATGTTTATGCATGGTAATGAGTAAGAGGTAGATGAAATGAATGATAATTTAAAGATTCTTAAGAGTTTATTATTGTTATGTTATGTGCTTCTTGTGAAGGAATGAATGAGCTTAAGTTTCAGGGTGGCAAGAAGGCTTGGAAAATAGCCTTAAACTGTCCACACGGGCTAGACACACACGGGCGTGTGTCTAGGCCGTGTGTGACACACGGTCAACCAATACGGGTGTGTTGATAGGCCGTGTGTCCCTTGCATCTTAATTACGAGAATTTGATTGGTCACACGGGCTAGCACACAGGCGTGTGCCTTGGCCGTGTGCCATAAGGAGTTTGATGACATCATAAACAGAGAGCTCCACGGGTAAGAGACACGGGCGTGTGCTTGGCCGTGTGAGATAAGTCAGTGTCGACCACGGGTGTCGAACACGGGCATGTCTCAAGGGCACACGGGCGTGTCCCTTGGACCACACGGGCGTGTGGCCCTTGTTTAGGAAAAAAAATTCAAAGAGAGCGAAAGTTCCCGGTTGAACTCCGAAACTTTCCGGGTGTATGTTTAAGGCCTCGTAGGCCCATAATATGAATGTTGTGAATAAGAAAGAAAAGTTTTAAGTTGGAATGAAGTTTCGTAGCGGTAATTACATGTTCAAGCAAAGTCAAGTACGGTAATACCTCGTATCCGTTTCCGGCGTTGGACTCGGGTAAGGGGTGTTACAAGAATATTTTTGGTGCTCTCAACGACCGCATCAAAGGTTAGGTACTTTTCGGTTTGCCATAGATTCAACATCCAACAACAATCTCGGACTCAAATATGGTGATGTTCTATTTTGTAATGGCATGTACTTAGGAAGCCCTTGGTTGATAGATGTTTTGTTAATGTGATGCTATTTTGGGTTTCAAGTACAATGATGGTCATTTATATATATATATATATGTTTGTGGATGAATATATATATTTGGTATGTTAGCTTGACATGAGATTTTGGTATGTGTAGTAGCTTTAAGCTTAAGATTCTAATTAGCTAAAATGTTAGCCCAATATTGGTAAACTTGGTATGAATGAAAATTTGAATGGTTAATTGATTTGCTAGTGTGTATTGATGATATAAAATGTGGTACCAATTAGGGTACATTGGTTAAGCACCTAAGATGGTTGTTTTGGCATGTTCTAAGTATGTTTAATTGTGTTTTGAATAGGTTAAATGATTGGTATTTGAGTTGCTTAATGCCTAAGCAAGTAGAAAATGGTAAACTTGAGTTTTAAGGTACATTTAGGTGCACACGGTCTGAGACACGGGCTGAGACACACAAGCTGAGACACGGGCTGGGACACGGCTGTGTGTCTCAAGTCAGAGAGTTACATGGGCAGAGACACGGGCTGGTACACGACCGTGTGTCCCAAATTCGACAGTCACACGGTCTAGGGCATTTCACACGGCGTGGCTACACGGCCGTGTGTCCCCTATTTTTAGGTATTTTAAAAAATAGCCTTAAACTTCTTGAATTATTTCAAATTAGCCCTGTTTGTTCTTAAATTACTTCTAGAGTCCCGTAAACTCATATTTAAGATTGTATGGGTAAATTTTACTATGATTTTGAATGAAATAGCATGATTCATAAATCAATTGTATATGATATGATTATGGAATCAAATGTTTTGATTATGTTAGTAATGCCCGTAACTCTAATCTTGCTACGGATGAAGGGGTTAGGGGTGTTACACTGATTGAATTATGACACCAACTCAACCAAGAATTTAAAGTTACTAGAGATAAATTTTTGGCTACCAGATGGCAGCTAAGAGGAACGTAAGGAAAAAGGTACCAAGCATTTGGATATTTCCTAAGCATCCATTTGTATAGGTGATGAGATTGATTACGATGAGATTGAAAACAACAGTGATGTTGAGACTAATTATTGTAAAGATGATATTAAGTGTTGTAAGGACGATTCTAAAATTGATGTTAAGATATGTGCTTGAATACAATTGTAGCTAGTATGGTGATGAGGTGAATTATAATGAAGGAAAAATTACCATTAAGGACATTATTTAAAAGGGGTTAAATATATAATAAAAATAGATTTTATTTGATATTTATAAAAATAATAAATTAATTATTTTTTAAAAATATATTTATATCAAATAATAATTTCAACAATAAATAATTAAAAATAATAATATATGAAAAGCATTATTTATTATAAAAATATATTTTGATGTGAAACAATAATTTTATGAATAAAAAAATTGATATAAATAACTCTACATCGGTTTGTTTTGGTTTTATAATTTTTAAATTTATTTATTAGATTTAGATGGGGTGCGATTGGTTCTGGTGAGATTAAAAATAGTGGTGGTAGTGAGATTAGTTGTTGTAGCAATGGGATTAAGAATTGTAACTATTAGTATAAAATCAGTGGTGAGATATGTGTTGGAACCTATTGTAACACCTATAACCCGATCCGATCGTCGGACCTGAGTTACGGAATGCTACAATCATAATCGGAATAGAACACATTCAATTCACATTGTTTATCTCAAATAAACATAGAATACTTCATAAATGCATAATTAGTACTCAAATTTAACAAAAATCATCCAAACATAGTCAATTCAATTTATAAATAACAAATATGTCATTTCTCATATTATATATGGGCTTATGTATGCTCCAGTATCATCCAGAATTCAACTAAGACTAATTTGCAATATTCTCAAAATTTTAGTTTTATTATAAATAAAAACAATTTAGAGCTCAATTTAATCATCATAAATCAATAGTTAATCATTATTCATAGCATATATGCGAAAATGGAACTTAAATCAGGTCTACGAAAATTAAAAATCAATTTAGAAACAAATAAAGACTAATCTGAAACAAAATAGAAAAAAATATGGAAAAATACTGTAAATTAGGGGTCACACGGCCATGTGAAAAATCCTGCACTTAAAATCAAACAGATCACATGACCGTGTGGGGTGACCATGTGTGGCACATGGCCGTGTAACAGACTATGTCCTAGGCCGTGTGTGCCTAAAATGACTTCAAAACCAAGCTATTTCAACATCCATATCTTAAGTTTCAAACCATACCATTTCCATCCATTTATACTTGTTCAAAACACATCAAAACATGCCAAAATCATGCCAATTCGCATTCAACCTATGTGCCTAACCAATGTACCCTCATTGGTACCACAATTCAAATATTTAAAATTTAATTCACTTATATCATTTCACAAACCAAAAATCATGTTTCTATCAAGCATTTCATAACCTTAAACCACAATCAAAACCAAACTTGCAAAGGCATGAATCATACCACTCATATACATATGGTCAAAACATACCAAAAGAGCCAAATAAACACAACCACAACATCACATAATAAAGTATGAAACATGTCTAATAACAATTGAACTTTAAACTCCTAATACATGCCATTTATAACCTAAATCAAAATAATCACAATTTATACTGAGTCGTTTAACGGATAGTGTGAGCTCCGACTTGAACTTCCAACCGTCATAAGCTTCTGATGATCTACAAGAAATCAAACACAAAGGATGTAAGCAAATCTTTGCTTAGTAAGTTCGTAATAAACTTAAAATTTAACTTACCGTAAAGGTTGCAACTTAAAAAATTTACAATTAAATTCATAAGCAAGGTCATGAGTTCATTATTAACCTATACATATCACAATTCTCACAAGGTTAATGAGTTCACGTATACGAAATTCATAACCTTATCATGTTATAAAACATATACAAGTAAACACATTAGATATACCATTCATTCGACACCTATTCATTTAACATTTCACATTTACATTTCAAGTGTTCATTTCAAAAGTTCATTTTTACATATCTATCCATATAAACATTTCGAATAACCATCTTATATAACCATTTCATATTACACCTTTAACACATAATCATTTTGTAAATCACATTTTGTTTCAATAATTCATATTAATTTATCCATTCAATGTCTCATTCCATATAACTGTTTTATATACCCGTTTCATTTTATACATTTAACAACAATGTTAATAAACATTAATCCTGTCAACCACAATCATTCAACATGTGAGTTTTATATACACGAGTTACATAATCTAATCAATTATACAAGATCATTCAATACCAAGTCACGATATAATATCAAAAATCATGTATACATTTATATAATTCATTAGCAAGTCATCTAACCATTGAAAACCTACCTGATGAACGATATAAATAGGTACGGATATGCGATTATCCACCCAAGACACGCTAAAAAGCTTACACAAGCCAAACTAATTGAGAACACGCCTGGGTACCAAGTGCCTAGCTCGTAGGCTAACATCCCTCCAGAAATATACCTAGGCACCAAGTACCAAGCCCGTAGGCTAACAGCCGCCCCCGGTAACATGCTAGAATCATTGTAAGTATAACACGATAGTCAACAACAAATGCTGGACTCCGATATATTCAGTGGATAATAACAAGTCAAGAATCATCATCTCATCACAAGTCAATCTCATACAGCACGCAATATAACCTATTGGCATGCCAATTGTATCCTATTTTATGTTCATTCAGGCTTGATATACATAATCGTATAACAGTTTACATTTCAATCCATTTTATCACCAATTCAATCGTAATATTTTATATATAACCAATGTCATCAAATTACAGTATTTTTAATAATAACATTACTAAAATACACAAAATAATACCGAATGAACTTACCTAGACACAATGGCTACGAACACTTCAACGACGACTACTTGACGACTTTTCCTTTCCTATAATTATCAACTGGTTAATCCATTTTTCATTTAAATATAATATTTTCATTCAAATAACCAATTCAATACTTTAAAACACTTAAATTCACATATATAACCCTTTATCAACATTTTACACTTTTACCCTAAACTTTTACCTTTTGTTCAATTTAGTCCTAAACCCGTAACTTTTACAATTATCACAATTAAGCCCAAAACCAAACTAGCCGAATTTTTACTTATACATATACAACCCATAATTGTTGAAATTTCACAATAATTTCATGTAATTTTACTATTTTAACAACTTAATCCTTAAACTTTAAAATTAACCAAAAACCACTTTACAAAATAGTCCTATTTAACTATCAAGCTTAATAATTTATCATCAAGCTTCAAAAATGTAACAATCCAGTTTTAGGGCTAGTCGGAACAGTGGTTTCGAGACCACTAATCCGAGGTCAAGGAAAATTATTTTGATGTTAATTTATGTGTTGTAGCATGATTATATGGATGCATGAAAATTTTGGTGTTTTAATTTGAGTGATAGCATGCTTAATTGCGAAAAAGGACTAAATCACATAAAGTGCGAGAGTTTTATTTTATAAGATAGAGGTACCTAGTAGCTATAGAATGCAATTTGGAGGATTTTAAAGTGCAATTAGGTCATTTATCTAGTGATGGCCGGCCATGTGCATAGGGGAGACAAGGGCATTTAATTCTTGGTCAAAATTGGGTGAATTAGGTGAGAAAAGATGAATAAAATAAAGTGAAAAGAAAAACTATCATCTTTTACTATTCACACTTCTCTTCCACCGAAATTTTGAAGAGAAAATAGGGGTTTTGAAGCTTAAAATTTCAGCAACTCATCTTCTTCACAAGTAAGTGATTTTGATGGTTTTAGTTGATAATTTTTGTACTTTTGGAGTCCCCAAAGCTTAAGCTTTCTAAAGAGGGGACTAGTTTGTGATATGGTTGAAAGTCTAGGGACTTACCATGAGAGAAATAATGTTGATAGCTGAGTTTTTATAGAAGAAAATGAATGTTAGAGAGGTGTGAGACAACTTTTACGAATGGTGTTAGCATGAAAACACCTAAATGGGACTTGAATGAAAAGATTTAATTTGTGTCATAAATGAATGAAATAGTTGTAATGGTGAGTAGTTGTAAGAGAAATAAATGTTTGTCCATGCTTGTTCATTTAGAAAATGTAGTGAAAAATGATTAACGAGCCTAGGGGCAAAATCGTAATTTTGCCAATGTACAAGGGCAAAATGGTCATTTTTGCCCAAGTGTAAAATTTGATGTATTATGATCATAGAATGATCTAAACGAATAAATTTCATTGTTATAGATCAAGAAGAGCGCAGAATCAACCTTGACCGTGGAAAAGGCAAGGTGACGGACTAAATCGCTGGTTATCACGTTTTGCACCGAGGTAAGTTTATGTGTAAACAATGCATGACTATGTAAACATTGTGTGGCTAACTAGTGTACGGCATGATCGAGAACATGTGTGGCTCAAATGGATTAAATGTGGAAATCATTGAATAATTATTATATGAATGATGAAATAGTCATATAAATATGTAATGACGACATCTTTTGGTGGGCTAAGTGCGATACCACCTTGTTACTAATTTACGATGGGCTATGTGCGATACCATCGTCTATTCATCTTTTGGTGGGCTATGTGCGATACCACCGTATCTAATCTTTTTGGTGGGCTAAGTGCGAAACCACTGAGTGTTTTGATTATGTGTAATGGAATTAGAAATGGTGATATGTTGTATTATGTGACTTTGCGATGCTAAGTGCAGGGAAACTCTTAATGAATGTATGCATTAAATTGTGAGATGGTTGGAATGTGAGAATGGAGAAAATGAGTAAGCATGCCATGAATATAAATTGCTTCTTGCTTAGTATGTAATGCTATGTATTTGTTTAATACATGTTATAATGTGTGTTGTTTACATGTAAACTTACTAAGCTTAAAGCTTACTCCCCCTTCTCTTTTTCCCTTGTTTTATAGAGTTTAAGAGCCGAGCCAGGATACGCAGCTAACCAGAAGACCGCCCACCCTATCAGCTCCTCTCGGTATACCTAGACTTAATAATTTTTGAAATTGCATGTATAGGGGCTAGACTAGTTAGATTATTTTGTTATTTTGGCCAAAGGTGTATTGGCTCTTGTTAAGACATTTAATTTTGTAACTTGCCATGCATGATGGCTCATTTTACCACCTATGAAATTACAAAGTTATCTATGGGAGTTCATGTTGAAATTATGAGATGTTTATTAGTATGTTGAATGAATTCATGTAGTGTAAGCTATAGGGGTGCAAAGAACTTGGCAAACAGCCTTTTGTTGTCATCCACATGGGTAGACACACGGCAGCGTGTGTCTAGGCCGTGAGACACACGATCAAGCCAAGGGCGTGTGCCCAGGCCGTGTGAAGTCTGCACCTTGAAATTGAAATTTGAATGGTCACACGGTTAAAGCACACAGGCGTGCCTAGGCCGTGGAGAAATAGTCAGAGGCGACCACGGACCAGCCCTAGGGCCGTGTGTCCAGGTCGTGTGACCCAAGTCAGTGTCGTCCACGGGTGTCGAACACGGGCGTGTGACTAGGCTTTGAGACCGTGTGAGTGTAGTCAGTATTCACCACGGTTGAGGAGCATGGGCGAGTGTGTCTACACACAGGCGTGTCACATTTCACACGGGCGTGTGAGCCCTGTAACATGAAAAATTTTCTAAGTTTTGTAAAAATTTCTAAAGTTTTCGGTGTAGTTCCGAACCATTTCCAAAGCATTTTTTGGGCCTCGTAGGCTCGTATAAGGGACTTTACGATTGAATATGAATGGTTTTAATTTGGACACAAATTTTATAACCCGGAATTGTGTAATTACTTATGATATGAGTCTGGTAATGCCTCGTACCCTGTTCCAGCGTCGAATAGGGGTAAGGGGTGTTACATTTTGTGGTATCAGAGCTATGGTTTAGTCGGTTCTAGGACTACCGTAGCGTGAGTAGGAGTCTAGCTATACATGCCATAAGCGTATGATGATAATGTGGTGGCTTCTGATGATTTTAAACTTGTTTTATGTAGTATATGGATCCGAAATAATCGGCTGCTGATGATGCAGCTAGTAATGCGCTGGCTCCTGTGCAAAGGACCGCGCCTGTGCAGAGTAGCCCCGAGATTAGGGGTCAAGGAAAAGAGGCTCGGGAAGCCTTTCTCCAAATAATGAGTAACTAGTACACTGAGTATGTACGAGTAAACCCCGATACTCAACCTCCTCCACCCCCACCTATACCTCAGCCAATTCCTGTGGCTCCCCAAGGTATAGAAATGGTGAGGACGACTAAGCCCCCGGTAGACAAAATTCAGAAGCAAGGGGCTGAGGATTTTCGAGTTAATATAGATGATGATCCTGAGCGAGCGGAGTTCTGGCTTGAGAACTCAATAAGGGTTTTTGATGAACTCTCCTACACACCTGAGGAGAGTTTGAAATGCGCTGTGTCTTTGCTGAGGGACTCGGCATACCATTGGTGGAAAACGTTGACATCAGTGGTTCCTAAAGAGAGGGTAACGTGGGACTTCTTTTTGGAAGAGTTCCAAAAGAAGTATATAAGTCAACAGTTTGTAGACCAAAAACGGAAAGAATTCCTTGAGTTGAAGCAAGGAAAAATGACTGTGGCAGAATATGAGCGCAAATTTGTTAGGCTCAGCAAGTATGCGCAAGAATGTGTATCCACGGACGCTACCTTATGCAAGAGATTTGAAGATGGGTTGAATGAAGATGTCAGACTCTTAGTCGGGATTTTAGAGCTAAAAGAATTTATGGTATTGGTGGATAGGGCTAGTAAGGCCGAAGAATTGAGTAAGGAAAAGAGGAAAGCCCTGAGTGAGGCTCGAGATGCGAAGAAGAGGCCAATGAGAAAATCATACCAAGATCAATCGAAGAGGTCCAGGGAAGTGAACCCTTGGACGACTACATCAGTCGGGTATTCGCAGAGAGAGCGAGGCAACATGTATTCGGGTTCAAGAGTTCAGGCCACTTCAATGACAAGTGTGGGCAACCCAAAGTTCAAATCGGAGTGCCCAAGTTGTGGCAGACATCACACTGGGGAGTGTTGGGGAAATAATCGAAATTGCTATAAGTGTGGATCCCCCGACCATCTCATCCGCAATTGTCCTGAAAGGGATGACAATGAGAGGAAGCAAGAGATAAGATCAAGCAGTGCATCCTTCAGAGGTAGGCCACAAAAGAACCCGGGAGGCAGAACTAGTGGTAGAGGTGTATCACGAGACACCACTGTAAGGTTAGAGGGTCGGGCGCCAGCAAGAACTTATGCTATTCGCGCTCGAGAAGAGGCGTCATCACCGGATGTGATAACGGGTACATTTTCCCTCTATGACATCTCTGTTATTGCTTTAATTGACCCGGGATCAACTCATTCTTATATTTCTATGAGACTAGCATCTAGTTTAAGTATGACTGGTGAGTCTACTAAATTTGTGGTAAAAGTGTCAAACCCACTAGGTAAACAGGTGTTAGTTGACAAGGTGTGTAGAAACTGTCCTCTGATAATTAAGGGTCATTATTTCCCGGCAAACCTTATGTTGTTGCCGTTTGATGAATTTTATTTGATTCTTGGTATGGATTGGTTGACTGCCCATAGTGTTTTAGTGAATTGTGGTAGTAAATTTATTGAATTGAATTGTGAAAATGGAGATGTTATTCGGGTTGAATCAGTGAGTCGATAGTTTACGGTGATGATCTCTTCCATGATAGTGAGAAATATCTCGAGAAAAGGTGCACGAATCTTATCTCGCTTTTGTATTAAACACTCAAGAATTTGAAGTAAGGATTGAAACAATGACTCTGTTGTATGTGAGTATCCGGATGTATTCCCTAAGAGTTGCCCGGATTACCCCAGTTAGAGAGGTCGAGTTTGGAATTGAGTTAATTTCAGGAATAGCACCTATTTCGGTTGCTCCGTATAGGATGACCCCGTTAGAGTTGAAAGAACTGAAAGTTTAGTTGCAAGAATTGACGGATAAGGGTTTTGCAAGACCTAGCTATTCACCGTGGGGTGCCCCAGTACTCTTTGTAAAGAAGAAAGATGGGTCAATGAGATTGTGCATAGACTACAGACAACTCAACAAAGTAACTGTGAAGAACAAGTATCCTTTGCCGAGGATAGATGATCTATTTGATCAACTGAAGGGAGCTACGGTGTTCTCCAAGATTGACCTGAGGTCCGGCTATTACCAGTTGAGGGTTAAGGAGCAAGATGTACCGAAAACGGCATTCCGGACGAGGTATGGCCATTATGAGTTTCTGGTCATGCCATTCGGTTTAATGAATGCTCTTGCGATTTTTATAGATTTAATGAACCGTATCTTCCGACCGTATTTGGACAAGTTTGTGGTTGTCTTTATTGACGACATATTGGTTTATTCTCAAGATAAGAGTGATCATGTAGAACATCTGAGAATTGTCTTACAGACCTTAAGAGACAAGCAGTTATATGCTAAACTTAGTAAAAGCAAGTTTTGGCTACGAGAGGTAGGGTTCTTGGGACATATTGTGTCGGGTGAAGGTATTAGAATGGATCCGAGAAAGGTCTCGGCTATTATGGAGTGGAAACCGACGAGGAACGTATCGGAAGTCAGAAGCTTTCTGGGTTTAGCAGGGTACTATAGGCGATTTGTGAAGGGATTCTCTATGATTGCTACTCCAATGACGAAACTATTACACAAGGATGTTAAGTTTGAATGGACTGAAAAATGCCAATAGAGTTTCGAGAGATTGAAAATGTTGTTGACAGAGGCACCGGTTTTGGTACAACCTGAGTTGGGAAAGGAGTTTGTAGTCTTCAGTGACGTGTCGTTAAATGGTCTCGGCTGTGTGTTGATGCAAGAGGGTAAGGTAATCGCTTACGCCTCGAGACAACTAAAACCATATGAGAAAAATTATCCGACTCATGACATAGAGTTGGCCGCAATTGTTTTCGCTTTAAAGATTTGGCGCCATTACCTATATGGTGAGAAGTGCCGAATCTTCACTGATCATAAGAGTTTGAGGTACTTGATGGATCAAAAGGAATTAAATCTACGGCAGCGACGGTGGCTCGAACTATTGAAGGATTATTAGCTAGTGATCGATTACCATCCGGGGAAAGCGAATGTAGTTACGGATGCTTTAAGTAGAAAAACCTTGTATGGTTTGAGAGCTATGAGCACGAGTTTGTCATTGTCTGATGATGGTGCTATACTGGTCGAGTTGAGAGCTAGACCACTATTTGTTCAACAGATATGTGATGCTCAAAAGAACGATAGTGAGATACTAGCTAAAAGAGCTAAATGTGAATCAGGGACTAATTCTGAATTCCGGGTGAGTTCGGATGGTTACTTAATGTTCCATGATAGAATTTGTGTGCCTAAAGATGAGAGGTTGATCCGAGAAATTTTACGGGAAGCACATAGTAGTTATTTGTCAGTACACCCGGGCAGCACGAAAATGTATAATGATTTAAAGAAATTCTATTGGTGGCCGGGAATGAAAAGAGACATCTCGGAGTATGTAACAAGATGTCTGATTTGTCAACAAGTGAAAGCGGAGCATCAAGTTCCTTCGGGATTGCTTCAGCCAGTGATGGTCCCCGAGTGGAAATGGGATCGGATTACCATGGATTTTGTTACGGGCTTGCTTATGACCCCGAAAAAGAAAGATGCTGTGTGGGTTGTCGTAGATAGACTAACAAAGTCGGCTCACTTTATTCCAGTACGTGTTGATTTTTCACTGGATAAATTAGCTGAGTTGCATGTGGCAGAGATAGTGAGATTGCATGGTGTGCCTGTATCAATTATATCAGATAGAGATCCGAGATTTACTTCGAGATTTTGGCAGAAGTTGCAAGAGGCCTTAGGTACGAGGTTGAATTTTAGTACCGCATTCCATCCGCAAACTGATGGTCAGTACGAGAGAGTAATTCAAGTTTTGGAAGATATGCTTCGATGCTGTGTGTTAGACTTCGAAGGTAGTTGGGAGAGATATCTACCTTTGGTCGAATTCGCCTACAACAATAGCTATCAGTCGAGTATACATATGGCACCGTACAAGGCTTTGTATGGTCGTAAGTGTCGGACTCCCTTGTATTGGACCGAGCTGAGTGAGAAGCAAGTTCATGGGGTTGATCTGGTTAAAGAGACCGAGGAAAAACTGAAAATGATTTGGGATAGTTTAAAAGCTACTTTAGACCGACAAAAGTCGTACGCGGATTTGAAAAGAAAGGAAATTGAATTTCAAGTGGGCGACAAAGTATTTCTGAAAGTGTCACCGTGGAAGAAAATATTGAGATTTGGTCGAAAAGGCAAATTGAGTCCAAGATTCATAGAGCCGTATGAGATTACTGAAAGGATTGGGCTAGTAGCATATCGGTTGGCTTTATCGGTAGAGTTAGAGAAAATTCATAATGTGTTCCATGTATCAATGCTAAGGCGTTATCGTTCCGATCCTTCGCATGTGATTCCTCTAACAGAAAATGAGATAAGACCAGATATGACATATGAGGAAGAGCTGATTAAAATTTTAGCTCGAGAAATGAAACAGTTGAGGAATAAGGACATAGCCTTAGTAAAAGTGTTGTGGCAAAAACACGGTGTAGAAGAGGCTACGTGGGAAACGGAGGAAGCCATGAGAGAGCAATATCCAAACCTCTTTACCGGTAAGATTTTCGAGGGCGAAAATCCCTAAAGAGGGGGAGAGTTGTAACAGTCCAGTTTTGGGGCTAGTCGGAATAGTGGTTTTGAGACCACTAATCCGAGGTCAAGGAAAATTATTTTGATGTTAATTTATGTGCTGTAGCATGATTATATGGATGCATGAAAATTTTGGTGTTTTAATTTGAGTGATAGCATGCTTAATTGCGAAAAAGGACTAAATCGCATAAAGTGCGAGAGTTTTATTTTATAAGATAGAGGTACCTAGTAGCTATAGAATTTAATTTGGAGGATTTTAAAGTGCAATTAGGCCATTTATCTAGTGATGGCCGGCCATGTGCATAGGGGAGACAAGGGCATTTAATTCTTGGTCAAAATTGGGTAAATTAGGTGAGAAAAGATGAATAAAATAAAGTGAAAAGAAAAACTATCATCTTTTACTATTCACACTTCTCTTCCACCGAAATTTTGAAGAGAAAATAGGGGTTTTGAAGCTTAAAATTTCAGCAACTCATCTTCTTCACAAGTAAGTGATTTTGATGGTTTTAGTTGATAATTTTTGTACTTTTGGAGTCCCCCAAAGCTTAAGCTTTCTAAAGAGGGGACTAGTTTGTGATATGGTTGAAAGTCTAGGGACTTACCATGAGAGAAATGATGTTGATAGCTGAGTTTTTATGGAAGAAAATGAATGTTAGGGAGGTGTGAGACAACTTTTATGAATGGTGTTAGCATGAAAACACCTAAATGGGACTTGAATGCAAAGATTTAATTTGTGTCATAAATGCATGAAATAGTTGTAATGGTGAGTAGTTGTAAGAGAAATAAATGTTCGTCCATGCTTGTTCATTTAGAAAATGTAGTGAAAAATGATTCACGAGCCTAGGGGCAAAATCGTAATTTTGCCAATGTACAAGGGCAAAATGGTCATTTTTGCCCAAGTGTAAAATTTGATGTATTATGATCATAGAATGATCTAAACGAATAAATTTCATTGTTATAGATCAAGAAGAGTGCAGAATCAACCTTGACCGTGGAAAAGGCAAGGTGACGGACTAAATCGTTGGTTATCACGTTTTGCACCGAGGTAAGTTTATGTGTAAACAATGTATGATTGTGTAAACATTGTGTGGCTAACTAGTGTACGGCATGATCGAGAACATGTGTGGTTCAAATGGATTAAATGTGGAAATCATTGAATAATTATTATATGAATGATGAAATAGTCATATAAATATGTAATGACGACATCTTTTGGTGGGCTAAGTGTGATACCACCTTGTTGCTAATTTACGATGGGCTATGTGCGATACCATCGTCTAAAATCTTTTTGGTGGGCTAAGTGCGATACCACCTTGTTGCTAATTTACGATGGGCTATGTGCGATACCATCGTCTATTCATCTTTTGGTGGGCTATGTGCGATACCACCGTATCTAATCTTTTTGATGGGCTAAGTGCGAAACCACCGAGTGTTTCGATTATGTGTAATGGAATTAGAAATGGTGATATGTTGTATTATGTGACTTTGTGATGCTAAGTGCAGGGAAACTCTTAATGAATGTATGCATTAAATTGTGAGATGGTTGGAATGTGAGAATGGAGAAAATGAGTAAGCATGCCATGAATGTAAATTGCTTCTTGCTTAGTATGTAATGCTATGTATTTGTTTAATACATGTTATAATGTGTGTTGTTTACATGTAAACTTACTAAGCTTAAAGCTTACTCCCCCTTCTCTTTTTCCCTTGTTTTATAGAGTTTAAGAGCCGAGCCGGGATACGCAGCTAACCAGAAGACCGCCCACACTATCAGCTCCTCTCGGTATACCTAGACTTAATGATTTTGTAAATTGCATGTATAGGGGCTAGACTAGTTAGATTATTTTTTTATTTTGGCCAAAGGTGTATTGGCTCTTGTTAAGACATTTAATTTTGTAACTTGCCATGCATGATGGCTCATTTTACCACCTATGAAATTACAAAGTTATCTATGGGAGTTCATGTTGAAATTATGAGATGTTTATTAGTATGTTGAATGAATTCATGTAGTGTAAGCTATAGGGGTGCAAAGAACTTGGCAAACAGCCTTGTTGCTATCCACATGGGTAGACACACGGGCGTGTGTCTAGGCCGTGTGAGACACACGATCAAGCCATGGGCGTGTGCCCAGCCGTGTGAAGTCTGCACCTTGAAATTGAAATTTGAATGGTCACACGGTTAAAGCACACGGGCGTGCCTAGGCCATGGAGAAATAGTCAGAGGCGACCACGGACCAGCCCTAGGGGCGTGTGTCCAGGTCGTGTGACCCAAGTCAGTGTCGTCCACGGGTGTCGAACACGGGCGTGTGACTAGGCTTTGAGACCGTGTAAGTGTAGTCAGTATTCACCACGGTTGAGGTGCATGGGCGTGTGTGTCTACACACGGGCGTGTCACATTTCACACGGGCGTGTGAGCCTTGTAACATGAAAATTTTTCTAAGTTTTGTAAAAATTTATAAAGTTTTCGGTTTAGTTCCGAACCACTTCCAAAGCATGTTTTGGGCCTCGTAGGCTCGTCTAAGGGACTTTACGATTGAATATGAATGGTTTTAATTTGGACGCAAATTTTATAACACGGAATTGTGTGATTGCTTATGATGTGAGTTCGGTAATGCCTCGTACCCTATTCCAGCATCGAATAGGGGTAAGGGGTGTTACAAAAAACAGCACAAATTCATCAATGACATAATTCAAAATATTTAACAATTTTACGAATTAGTTCCTAAGTTAGCTAGATTAAGCTACAACGATCTCAAAAACATAAAAATAACTAAAAACGTGCTTGGAACACATACCGTGCAAGGTGAAATAAACTTGGCTGAATGCTTGACTTAAAAATCCATGGAGTTTAGGTTGAAGAAATCCAAGAATGAAGAAGATACCTTTGTTTGTTTTAATTTATGCTTATTTATTAAATTTTATAAAATGCCATGCATAAACCGTCCATTCATGTTAATTATGGCCTAATTACAACATAAGGTCTTCCAACCATGATTTTAAAGCCATTAAGCATTAATAAATTAATAGTGATTAACTTTTGCACTTATTTCGATTTAGTCCTTTTTTTTAATTAACTATCTAAACATCAAAATTTTTGGACCAAAATTCATATACCTATATAATCACTCCGTAAATATTTTTTTATAAAATATTTATGGCCTCGGTTTATAGAAATAAGGTCCCGATACCTCATTTTTTAAAACTACTTGACTTTAAGGACAAACCACTTATACTTAACTATTCATTCAATTACCAAAAATTATCAAATCACAATTCAATATAGTAATATATTTTACTATAAATATTTAAATAATAATATTTACGGACTCACTCGTCGAATTTGTGGTCCCGTAACCACTGTTTCTGACATCACTGAAAAACGGATTGCTACAACTACATTTAATAATTGCGAAAAAATAGGCAGTGCAAAGTGCAATGCTGGTTGCAGTGCCCACTGAAGATGACACTGCGACAAGATTACAAAAAAACACAAATAAATTGTTTACGTAATTTTATTTTTCTATGTCTGCGGAGTCTAGTCGAGTGGAATAATTTATTATATTTAAACCCAATACAACAAGTGATTTAAATCACATCACACTTTGATATAGCAACCTCATACTTGTATTAAAAGATCTAGATCACACACTTCTATATTTTTCCCTTGAAAACTTATTGTGTAAACCATGTGACTCACTTGTTTACTTATAAAAAATTCACTCACAAAAGTAATTCCTTATTGAATAAATTAAGTGTTCAACTCTACTCTCTTCTAATTTACACAAATCTCTATAATATAAGAGTTTTAGGCTTGATAAAAATCAAAATATAATCAAGATTTGTATTTTGAGTTTAAGTTGATTACTATTTTTTAATATATTTAAATGATAATTTTGGTGATTTGATATTTTCTTTACATTTGGATTTTTTTTAACATTTATTAGAAAAATAAAGTAATCTATTGAAGGAAATATTCATTATTTTGACATTTTTTCTTATTTTATACCGTATTTATTTCCTTAAACCATACACAAGAATATTATTAGAGCTGTAACACCCCTTACCCGTATTCTACGCCAAAACCGGGTCCGAGGCATTACCGGACTTAATCCACTTTAGTCCCAACTTGACAACTCTCAATAGCTACCACAACTACCTCATTAAGGACCTACGAGGTCTTAAACATACATACGAGAGCTTCCGAGGCTCTACCGAAACTTTATCGATCTTAAAATTTCTTTCACTTAGACAAGGGTCACACACCCATGTGGAATGGGACACGCCCGTGTGCCCTCAAGACATGCCCGTGTCTCCCACCCGTGGTCGACACTGACTAAATTCACACGGCCTGGACACGCCCGTGTTCTCCATCCGTGGTGAACACTGACCACTTTACACGGCCTAGGCACACGCCTGTGTGGCTAGCCCGCGGTCTATTCTGACTTAAAATGCTAACATGCAGGGGACACACGGCCAAGTCACACGCCCATGGGCTGACCGTGTGTCACACATGGCCTAGACACACGCTCGTGTGTCTACCCACATGGACAAGAACAAAGCTATTTGCTAAGCTCTTCTCACCCCTCTAGCTCATACAACATATACATTCAACTCATCAATAACCAACTCATATTGAAACACAATCTTACATGGATAACTACATCTTTTTATATAATAAAGTAGCCAACAACCATGGCATTATACAAAAATAGTTTATCCATCTAATGGCCAACACATCTTAGCCAATACAACAAAATACTCTAACTTGTCTAGCCTCTATACATGCCATATACAAAACATCAAGTCTAATGTACCGGAGTGTGCTGATAGTGTGGGCGATCTTCCGATTAATCCGTGTATCACGATTCAATCCTTTTTCTCTATAAGACAAGGGAAAAGAAAGGAGTAAGTTTTGAGCTTAGTAAGTTTACACATAAACAATTTAAGCATTCTAGTATAAGCTAAACAACAATTAGCATTATACTAACATATGTAATTCACATCCACTACTATACTTACTCTTTCTATCCCTTACCACATCTCCAACACATCATGAGTCACATACTCATAATCATTGACATGCACCCCTGCACTCAATATCATATTTACTCAAAATACAACACATCATTATTTCTCAATAATACATCCACACAACTAAATTACTCGGTGGTTTCGCACTTAGCCCATCACAATCAGATCATGAGGTAGTATCGCACATAGCCTACCACAAAGGATAATTATAGTGATTCTTCACATAGCTCACTAAATAATATGCTTAACAATAGTATTGCACACAGCCCATCATTGTTAAGTATCAAGGTGGTATCGCACTTAGCCCACCATCAAGCATTATCACTACACATTCACATGTCTACTTTGTAATACATTCATCCATTCACAACTACTATCTCATTCATTCCACTAGAACCGAATAGGTTCTCAATCATGCTACACACTAGCTAGCATTAACAATGTATACGCATAAGTGCATCGTTTATACGTAAACTTACCTCGGTACTCAAAAGTATGGAGGTGTGCAATTTAGTCCGCTACTTTGCTCTTGCCTCGGTTTCTATCCGGGCTTCGTCTTTCTTGATCTATAATGATAAATCAAATCATTCAATACACACATTGACTAAATTGACCCTTATATCATACTTTAGCAAAATTACCATTTTGCCCTTAAACTTCCTCATATTTATACTTTTGCCCCAAGGCTCGTAAAGTGATTTTCATTCAACTTTCTACCATTTCATGCTTAGTCGATTCATAACCTCAACTAAAGCAATCATCAATTATCACTAAATCATTCATGTATGACCAATCTCAAGACTTTCACAAACTAGTCCCTACATGCATTTTTCATGAAATTCACTTAGCAAAAGATGTTTCTACTACATCAAGCTTTCATAATCTTCCATAAAAAATCAAAATACATGCATGTCATACATGGATACATTTTTGAACATCAATCCTAGCTCAACGTATAGCTAAGAATAGCTTACTCATGTTACTAGGACTTCAAAAATACGAAGAATATCAAAAACGGGCTTGGATGCACTTACTAGCAAGCTTGAAAAATTGAAGAGCCCTAACAATGGCTTCTTGAAAGTTTCGGCAGCTTGGAGAAGAAGATGAATGAAATTTTGTCATATTTTTCCCTTTTTAATCACTTAATTGACAAATGACCAAAATGCCCCTTTGTCAAACTTTTCCAATTTCATCCATTCATGCCCATTTTTGTCCAAAAATTAGAATTTGGGAAAATTACTATTTAAGGACCTCTAATTGATAATCCAAAGCTATTTCATACAATTAGCTTCTAAAATCTTACATTTTGTAACTTTTGCAATTTAGTCCTTTTGGACAATTCAATCACAATTTAACAAAAATTGCTTCATGAAACTTTCACGCTAATATGCAAACATAGCATAAACCTCAAACTCATACATATACCTCAGATTTGTGGTCTCGCACCGCTATTCCGACTAGGCCCTAAATCAGGATGTTACAAGAGCCCTCATTATATTTCATCCAACCAAATCATTGTTTTACCCATTTCATTCCATTACAGCTCTATTTCATTTCCACAGAATGACCTTTCTATTACAGTTCTGTTCTATTCCAGCGAACAAAACGTACTGTTAGTGTGTAAAACAAGTGACTCACTTGTTTACTTACAAAAAAATGCACTCACATGAGTAATTCTTTATTGAACAAATTAAGTGCTCAACTCTACTCGCTTCTAACTTACACACAAGCCTTTAATATATAAGAATTTTATGCTTGCTAAGATAAAGTTCAAATATAATCAAGATCACACTAAAATAACCTCATAAAAAGACTTTACAAATATCCTCATAAAGTTTAGAATAAATCAAATATCTCTAAAATAAGTCTTTAAATGTGAATTACATAGTGTCAAGTGTAGTGGACACTGCTCACATAACTACCTCAACAAATACATCTTTCAAGGTTGAACAAGGCTTCCATATTTAGAGCACGAATCTAGTTTCACAAAGTAACCTTTAATCCATCTTGATTTGTCAATATCTCATCAACTCAAATACCTTTAATATAAAAATATAATGGATTGAGACAAATCTTCATAAAGTTAGTTTATATCTTCTTGGATTGCATATCCTAGTTTATAAGGGAAATTGATCACATTAAAATCCTCGAAAAGCAATCTTGATTCAATCTCTTCTTTAAAAATAATTATGAGATTGGTTGCACAAAATCCACGAAAAGATGCAAGGAAATAATCAAGATATTTTGGTTAAACATGTCAACAAATAAGACAAATTATAAAACTTGGAGAGTGTTAAGTGCAGTGGTCATTGCTCGAATCATTGCTCTCACAATTTGCCTCAACAATGTGTTTGAATTCAATTATAGCGGTGGTGATGAGGTGAATTATAATGAGAAAAAAAATTGAAAGCGGTGAATGTATAATAAAAAATTGATTTTATCTGATAAAACATATGTTTATATCAAAAAGTCATTTGAATAATAAATAATTAAAAATAATATATTAAATGTGTTATTTATTATATTTATAATTAAATTTTGTTAAAGTATTTTTATGTAAAACAATAATTTCATTAATAAAAAATCAATAAAAATAATTGTACATCAAATAAATTTTATAATATAATTATTAAATTTTTTACTAGATTTTTGAATAAATTATTACAATAAAAAACCTTACTGGAAGAAAGAAGAAAAAAGGGTTAAACAAAAAGTTTTAAAATAAAATGTTAGTAAAATAATTTAAAAAAGAGTTAATTGAAAAGAAAAAGAGAAAGGCGAGATAAATAAAAAATAAAAAAGAAAAGAAAATATCGGAAATAAAAAAGTGAAAGGAGTTGCTCCATTTCCACTAGACATATGAGCTTTAACTCAAGATTTTAACCTCTAATGATGTGAAAAGCATTTCTACCACACTGTGGGGTGTTACCCTGTTGTGGAAAGGTATATTCTTCCGTATTCCATCTCACCATGGGTTTTTTTTAATCAAATGAAGCTTAAGTATAGTACGGGTACTATTTATTTTTCTCTCTTTTGATGTTGAATTTTTCTATGATATTTTGGAAATGTTATTTGATTTCCGAAAATCCTTAAGAGAGTAGCCTAAACGTATTGCATTGTTTGAGACTAGAATTAGTGGTAGGAAAGCTGATGTTATTTTTAAGCTAGGTTTTAATAAATCTCACAAGGTTTTGCTGGTGGGTGGTATATGAGTGCTTTGGGATGATTCCATTTACAATTCATCCATATGAAAAATTCTACTAATTGTTTATTATTATTATTATTATTATTTATCCTGATAGTGATTTATGGAAGTCCACAAACTCACTTATGGAATTAGCTCAACGTACTTTCTAACTCGACTAACCAGCCTTGGAGTTTTTTAGGAGATTTCAGTGGCATAATTGATGTTGAAGAAAAGCAAGGAGGTAGCCTAGACAAGGTACGTACTTTGTAACAATGCGTGGAAAATACTTACAAAACATCTTTACCACAACAAACCTGACCATAGACTGCTTTTGTTGAGGATGCTTGATGGACCCCGCCCTTTTCGATTTTTCTTTTGATAGAAAGTCTTGGAAACATTATCAGAGTTTACGGAGGCAGTTACGATATGGAACAAGGAAGTATTTGGTAACATTGAGGCCAGGGTGTTCAAACAGCACTTGAGAATCCTAATCTCTCTACCCTTCCTACTGATTGTTGATCAAGAGGAACTCTTATAAAAGCTTAACATCTCGTAGTGATTGGTTGATCATGGGGGGACCAAAATACGGGATACTTCCATAGTAGTACGATTACTGCAAGAAACAGAATCAAATCTTGGGGTTATGACTAGAGGATGAAATCCTTAAAGGTAAAGCTTTCTCCCTTTCTCAATACCTTTATACTAACGAGGGTACTATTGCAGGAAATTTTTCCATAAGGGGTTGTTTCCCAACTATCGATATATAAGATTTGGAAATTCTGAACAGACCGGTCTTTAATGAAGAGATTTGAAAAGGCTTTGTTTGACATAGAGCCATTAAAAGCGCTAGGACCTCAATTTTTCAACAAAAGTGGCACCTCCTGAGTGACTCAAATGTTAGGGGGTTATCTGTGTTAATTAAATTTTTTAATTTTATAACTGTTAACTGAATTAATTTTTTTTTAAAAATAATTAATCTAATCGAAATATTTTAGTTAATGCGGTCGGTTAATTGAATTAACCAAAATTTATATGTTTTGTTTTGTTTTTTTTTTTGTTAAAAGAAGTATAAAATATATTAAAAATAAATAAATTGATTATAACAATTATTATAACAATTAACTTGGCAGCGGAAACAATTATTATAACAATTAACTTGAAGTGCTTCAAATTTTTATTATTATAAAGATTTCTAATGTCTAGCTTTTAATTGTTTTATAT